>BROE01000018.1:2718229-2741729 GCA_036571765.1 Plecoglossus altivelis | reverse complement strand
GAGAGGGGGGAGAGGGAGGGAGGGAAGTCTGATCTACTTTTCCTCTTTTCCTGATTTTACGTTTTAAGATATGTTGATATTCATCTCTCTCTCTCTTTCTCTCTTTCCCTTTCTCACTACATTACCCAACTCCCCTCGCCCTCTCCCCTCGCCTTCTCCCCTCTCCCTTTCCCTTCTCCCCTCTCCCTTCTCCCTCTCCTTTCTCTCCTCTCCCCTCCCTCCCACTTTATGTAATGATACGTACCATGTAGTTGTTCAATATTATTAACCGGTTCAAAGATGAAGAAAAAACTCTAGATTTTTACATCTTTTTCACACACCTCAGCTTGACTGTAATACCCATTGAAAATCCTGAATAGGACATGCCTAGAAATGTTGAAGTGGTTCACCCAAAAATGCTTTGTGTTTTGGTGTTAGACGCTGGAAGTGATGAGAGAAGCTGATTGGAGTTTACATCAAACCAGCTACAGCAATTACCGTTATTTAAATCCTGCAGCATCACACCTATGTCAACGGACACATTTACATCTATCGTTGATTTTACACCTTAATAATTTGATGAAAATAGCAACAATTTGAAAATGAACGATAATTGCTGTACATATTATATGGAAAGCGTTTAAAAGCTTGATCCTTAACCGTGTGATGATTCTTATTTATCGACATAATTGTGCTTTAAGTGTTCTTAGGAACCGAATATTTTTCATCTATGATCCTTATAGGTTTGAGAGCTTTTAAAAAAAAAATTGAACTTGCAGCCATGATACAACCATCCGGCTCGTGTCACTCTGTATAATGTCATTTTATTATACGGATGTTAGCGGCTCTAATTGCAGCACGTGGTTTTTTTTGTGATAGCAGAATTGTTGGCCACTGAATAAGACGAAAATACTCAACACTGTAAAATCCTCCGTTTATTCACAGTAGCGATCCGCCTCATTCTGGACCGATTACAGTAGGCTATGATGGAAAACGTGTTGTGTGTTATTATTGCTAGATGAGATTATGATGTATTTTATAACGTGTTTTTGGATGTCCCAAATTGAAAACATTTTTATTTTGTACAATCCCCTTAACCCCTCGACTGCCGTATCGCAAATAAATGCCTGCCTACCCTGGACTTGTGTACTGTTGCCTTTTAGGCTACTGTAAGACTGCGCGTCAAGTAATGACAAAAAGCACACACTTCACACACCCAAAATACTTCCTGAACGCTGAATGAAAATGAAAACAATTTTAGTGACGGCCTATTAAACATTTTAAAAGTAAAGGAACTGAACTGAACCAATTAAGCGATCTACTTTCTGACTTTCGGTATTTCTGCAGCTTCTTTACTCAGCCACTAGAGGGCAGCATACCAGCCACCGTGTAGCATCAGGTCGGACGTCCCATAGACGAGAACAGACAGTATTTTCGGGTTGAGGTCGGCGACGGAGCAGTGAGCGAGCACATACGGGATTTGATGGAGATTTGGATGAGCCGCTGCTCTATTTATATATATATTTAAAACAATATTAACCAAACACCGTTTGTACTTTATCTGAAGAGTTTTTGTCATGTCGGGAGATAAAGTAAAGAGTCCTTGCAACAAATTCCAAGCGAATATGTTTAATGAAAGCAAATGTCAGAATTGCTTTAAGTCTCGGGAACTTCACCTTTTGACAGACCATGACAATGACAAGGTAATCAAACATCTACTTGTATTGACTGTAGCCTATAGCCAAATGTGATTAATGATCTGGACAAAGACTGAGTAGCCTAATTGAGAAAACTTCACTCCTGCAGTCAGGTCACGTATTGTGGTTTCGCATGTAATCTAAGTAATCTTACCCAATTCATAAACATCACCTGTGTTCAATTTTACTTCACCGCAGATTAGATCAGATTACAACCTAGAATTTATACAAGTATAGCTGCAAGATGTTGGTTAAAGTAGTTTTGGGTTAACTTACGTCGTTTCTCGTCTTACTTCTAAATGTGTTTGTGATGACTTCGGCCATGAATCTACTTGAAAATGTAATGGTTGGATGTAGAATGTTAAAAACGCTGTCCTTAATGTAAGGTCTGTAGGCTAGCGCATACTTACTCGAACAAACAGCACCTGCGACTAATCAAACAAAACGGCACATGTCGTTATTTGAATATACAAGCACCTTACTGTACGACAGACGTCGTTAAACAGGTCTTAACTCCGCTGCAATACGCTACATAAACCAACATACCTTGCTTGATCTTGTGCGGCGCGGTGTAGCCCTGTAATTTACCCCGCGTTGCTCAACATTGCGCCTCTGGCCGGATGACTTCTGTACGGTCGCATGCCAAGGGTCGCCGTTGGCGGTTCAGTTGCGTCAGAGAGCTTGACGGGGTCCTCGATGTGGATGGAGGTAGCGAGGCCGAGGGGAGGAGGGGGGTTGAGCCGGATTCTGAGTGAATCAAAATGCTACTGACCACATCACAGCCTCATCATGCACGACACTGTCAACACTCACTAAAAGAAGTCACGAGACAGATACTTTAATTCGATCACTTTCAAACACATAGCGTGACACAACCACAGTCATATCCCATGCATAAGGAACCGTTGTACATAATTGCTTTTGCACGGGTTATTTAGAAGATGGAATGATTTCAAATGTAAAAGCCCTGTTTCTCTCTCTCGCGCTACCGCCCTCCAGGCTAAACCCGTGTACGGAGGCTGGCTCTGCCTCGCGCCCGCGGGGACTGACTTCGACAACCCCGTGCAGAGGTCAAGGGTGAGTAGTGTGTGGATGTGTGTGTGAACACACTGTATGTGTGTTATGTTTATGTAGTGTTCCAGGAGAGAGAGAGAGAGAGAGAGAGAGAGAGAGAGAGGAGAGAAGGGGGGCACAGCAGGCAGACAGGTATATAGAGGAAATGAATCGTGGTTATAACTAACTGATCTCACATCCGTGATAATGGTCTGATCTCTGATTGGTGCTAACTGTCTGATCTCTGATTGGTCCTAACTGTCTGATCTCTGATTGGTCCTAACTGTCTGATCTCTGATTGGTGCTGGCTGACGTGTCCTGGTAGAAGTGGCAGAGGCGGTTCTTCGTCCTGTATGAACACGGCAGTCTAAGCTTTGCCCTGGATGAACAGGTGAGCTACGTTTCTACCTCCACTCACCTGGTGTGGGAGAGGAACACACACGCTTGCTCACCCATCCACCCACACACGCACGTATACTTCCTGCATGCATAAACAAACATCTCCTTTGTCAAACACCAACACACACATAAACAGAGACACATGCTCACTGTGCATCTTAACAGGCAACCCTCCACCCTCTGTCTGTAACATACACACACACATACACACACACATTCCTCTGTTTGTAACACACATACACACTCCTCTGTCACCTCTCTCTCTCTCTCTCTCTCTCTCTCTCTCTCTCTCTCTCTCTCACAACACACACACACACACCACACCACACATACACTCCTCTGTCACCTCTCTCTCTCACACACACAGCACACAGACACTCAGCACAGAAATACAGCACACACAGCACACACACACAACCCTCACAAACCCACACTCACAAACACACACAACACACCACAAACACACACACACACACACACACACACTCCTCTGTCATCTCTTACTGTCACACAAACACACACACACACACCACACACACACAACCACACACCACACACAACCACACACACACAACACACACACACACACACACACACAAACACACAGAGACTGTACAGGATATAACCAGTGTCCTGGTTTCTGAGTGAAGGCTGCATCTTTGTGCCAGATGTTGTGGCCATCAGCAGGGCAGAAGATTTAGGCTTAGTGGGTCTAATGCTCACCCCTCTCTACCCCCCTCTCTACCACCAATCTCTACCCCTCTCTTACCATCCCCCTCTCTACCTCCCTCTCTAACACCCCCTCTCTAACCCTCTCTCTACCCCCGCTCTCTACCCCCCTCTTCCTCTCCACCCCCCTCTCTAACTATCCCTCTCACACCCTCCGCTCTCTCTCTCCTATCATCATCCTCCTATCTAACCCCTCTCATCCCCTCCTCTCTCTCGTCTCACCATCCCCCTCTCACCCTCTCTTTCTCTCTCTCTCTTTCTCGCCTCCCTATTTTCTCTCTCTCTCTCTCTCTCTCTCCCTCTCTCTCGTCTTCACACCCCCCTCTACCCCCTGTCCCCCCTCTCTCTCTCTCACCATCCCCCTTCCAGCCCCCCCGCTTCTCTTTCTTTTCCTCCTCTCTCCATCTCTCCTCTAACACATCCCCTCTCTTGCCCCCCTCTCTCTCCCTCTCTCTCCCTTCCATCTCTCTCTCACCATCCCCTCTCCACCCCCCTCTCTCTCCCTCTCTCTCCCTCTCTCTCTCCTCTCCATCTCTCCTCTCACCATCCCCCTCTCCACCCCCTCTCTCCCTCTCTCTCAACTCTCCATCTCTCCTCTCACCATCCACATCTCCTTGTCCCTTCTTCACCCCTCCCTCATTATATTACTCATCTTATCAAATCACAACCCCCACCCCCCCTTCTCCCATTGCCCTGTGTGTCTTCCTCTCCCTTCCTGCCCCCCAGCCGTGCACTCTCCCCCAAGGCATAGTGGACATGAACCAGTGTACGGATGTGATGGATGCTTTCCCCCGGACCGGCCAAAGGAACGCCCTCTGTATCGTCAGCCCTGATCTGGAGCTGTTCATCAGGGGAGAGAGCCGTGAGATCATCAACGGGTCAGTACCTCCGGTACCCACGGCTAACCCACCTGAAACATCTGTCTGCTCAGCGCATGTGACAAAGCAGAATTTGACGGTTGTACAAGCAGTATGTTCGGTGATTCGGTACTGCCGCGATGCTTGAGGTGGAACATATTGTGGCTTGTTTGTCTTCAGCTGGAGTGAGCAGCTAGCTGTGTTTCCTCTGACCAACAAACTGAATCTGAAGAAGAAACGTAAGGTTGAAATTACCACCTTCCAGGTGAGGAACACACACAGGTCACCTCATCTGTGCACATGCTCCGTACGGGACAGGGAAACACTCACACACAACTCTGCTAGCTTCATCTTATTTAATATGTGTTTAAATCCAAATATTCATGTGTTTTTTTCCACCAGGAGTTAAGTCCAGCACAGGAGGCAGCTTCTGACTTCTGTTTCTCTGACTTGGAAAGTCCGATACCTGTTTTCAGTCCCAGCCTCAGCCCCAGCCCCAGCCTCAGCCCCGGCCTCAGCCCCAGCCCCCTCTCCCTCTGCCACAGTGGCTCTGCCAGCTCAATGGACTCCCTCGCCAATGGAAACATTGACCTTTGCCCTCCAACCAACCCCAGACCGAACGCCAACCGTGACCCTTTGACCTCGGAAGGACGGACAGAAGCAAATATCTGCTCATCGATCAAACGCAAGGACACCCAGAACACAGAGAGAAGGTGAGAGGTGACATCCATCTAACCAGTTTGCCACTGACTCTCTCACACACAGTGTCTGTTTACAGTGGAGCCACTTTTGAAGGTGTTTCACGTGACACTCACCTTCGTGTGTCACATGACTCTGTGGTGCATCCTGGTCCGTGTTCCTCGTCTTGTTGATGCCTGGCGCTGCAGTAGCATGCGTGCAGCTTGTTCGGGGAAGAAGGAGGAGGATGAAATGAGGGACAATGTGTTAGCAATTAGCACCGGCATCGCATCTGATGCCTCAGTCTTTACCACTGGTGCTGAACTGCAAGCACACGCACACACACACACACACACGCATGCACACACACACACACACACACATGCACACACACACACACACACGCATGCACACACACACACGCACACACACACACACACACACACACGCATGCACACAAACACACACGCATGCACACACACACACGCATGCACACACACACACACAGACACACACACACACACACACACACAGGGATGAGTGCCAGATCAAAGCGCAGTACCCCTCTATTAGAAGGTCTAAATGTAGCTCTGAACACAGACTCCTCCCCGAAACACCATGAACACCACTGGCCCTAAAACCGAGGGGCCACAGCAGGGGTCGATAGCTGGCTATAGATGGAGCGTTAGATTAACATGGGATAAGAGGGAATCTAAGGCCAGGATTTTTCACTGATATGAGCTACGTAGAGATGGACACTGTGCCGTGCTGATGTCACTTCCTGTAACAGAAGGCTGCCGATCAATGCCGTTACAGCGGCTCCATGGCTTGCTATTGGCCATCCCTGCGGATGAGTCTGGAAGTGGCGTAAAACTGTCACCTGCTTGTGGCACTTCCTGTTCCTGTTCCAAAGTGCCACAAGCAGGTGGACTAGCTGATCGACAGGCCTGTTTCGCTCTGCTGTTCTCCAGACGCCGCAGGGAAGCAGAGGGGCTGATGGGATTGGAACAGGGGGCACCCGGGAGGAACCGCGTCGAGCAGGACGCGTGCAGGAATGGGCGGAGCCAGCAGAGAGAGGTGAGGCTTCCTGATGTCTGATTCAGAGGGGAGTGACTTGTCTGGTCTAAAGACTGGGTACACACACACACACATGCACGCACACACACGCAGACACACACACACACACACACAGATGTACACACACATGCACGCAAACACACGCAGACACACACACACAGACATACACACACATGCACGCACACGCAGACACACACACACATGGACAGACATACGTATTTCTCTTCACAGCTGGTTCCTCTTGCTTGAGAATGACAAGTCAACTCATGACTCACCAGATGTCTACGTCACTTCACAACTCAGACTACATTGTGTTAATGTGTGTGTTAATGTGTGTGTTAATGTGTGTATGTGTGTGTGTTAATGTGTGTGTTAATGTGTGTGTTAATGTGTGTATGTGTGTTAATGTGTGTGTTAATGTGTGTATGTGTGTTATTGTGTGTGTGTGAGAGAGAGGCTCGTGGAGTGAAACTGAGGGATGACTGGCATTCAGCATTGTTGTGTGTGCGTGTGTGTGTTTGTGTGTTTGTGTGTGTGTGTGTTTGTGTGTTTGTGTGTGTATATGTGTGTATGCTTGATGAGGTGAGGGCTTGGCATGTGATGCATGGAGAATACCGACTCATCCAGACGTGTTCCTGCGTGCATGCAGAGGGAGGAGAGGTGAATCATCTCGTTTTGGGTTTGTGAGTGTGTGTGTGTGTGTGTGTTTGCACGAGTGTGTGCGTGCAGGTGTGTGTTTACAGTTTTCTCAGGCTTACAGGTTTAGAGTCCTGTGCTCTGAACAGCTCATGTCCTGTTCCCTGCACTTTCATTTCAGGATGACATTCCTGTAACCAATAGATACTGTATGTTCCATGGCTGGAGACTGTTTGGAGCGTGTGCGTGTGTTCCTGTCTCAGTGTGCGTGTGTATCTGTCTCAGTGTGCGTGTGTATCTGTCTAAGTGTGTGTGTGTTTGTGTCTGTGCTCAACCCGTCAGACAGGTCGGCCTCAGGAACATCTGTTTGTGAACATCATTTTCCATGTTGTTTAGCTGGGTCCTAATGATTAAGGAGGTGGCTCAATGTTGTCTGTCACACTAACACAACACTGTGTTTGACAACAACACAACACAGTTTTTGACAACAACACAACACCCTCTATGTGATGGAAGAGGGTTGGGGGGGGGGGCAGGGGGGAGAGACTGAGGTCTTGTCCTCTTTCCTGGATAGAGGTTTGGATAGTGTGTGTTTGTGTGTTTTTCTGTGTGTGTGTTTGTGTGTGTGTGTGTGTGTGTGTGTGATAGTGTTCCGCATTAGAGTACAGACAGAGAGGACTTTGTAGTTGTGAAGTTATCTTCGTTCTATTTAGAGAATTATGTAAGAGAGAAAAAAGCAAGAGAATGAGAGGGAGAGATGATGCCAGAGGAAGAGAGAGGGGGAAAGTGGAGAGAGAGAGCGGAGAGGGAGAGAGAGGGATATTGAGAAAGGAGACAGTGAGAGAGGGAGAGAGAGGGACATTGAGAAAGGAGACAGTGAGAGAGAGAGAGAGAGAGAGAGAGAGAGAGAGAGAGCGAGAGAGAGCGAGAGAGAGAGAGAAGCAAAGAAGTGGCGTGAGGAAAGTGTTCTGATAAAAAGAACCTTCTGTCTTTAGTTTCTAGCCAAAGAGGATTTAGATAGACCTTGTGCGTGTGCGCGCGTAAAGGTGTAGCTTAAGTAGTTGGACAAGTGTTTCGGAATCTCTCTCTCTCCTGGTTTAAATATTTCTGAACCTCTCTCTCTCTCTCTCTCTCTCCTGGTTTAGGTGTTTCCGAACCTCTCTCTGTCCTGGTATAAGTGTTTCGGAACGTCTGCCTTTGTCTGAGTGCTTGTGGAGCTCACTAAACTGTTTCTGTCGTCTCCTCCAGAAGCTTCCATCGTGTGGAGAGAGCCGACTGTCCCAGCTCTCGCTGCCCCAGCTCTCGCTCTCGTCTTTCCAGAGGAGGGCTACGTCTCTGGACCGTAGAACCACAGAGTCCACCATGACGGTGGGGGTGCGGGCGTGTGCGCAGGGGGTGTGTGTGTGTCTGGGCGTGGACGAGTGTGTGTGTGTCAGTACGCGTAGGTGTGAGTGTGTGTATGGGTGCGGATTTGGGTTTGTCTGGGTGTTGGTGAGTGTGTGTGGTTGGGTGTAGATGAGTGTGTTTGTGTGTGATTGGGTGTGGATCGGGAAAAAAATGTGTTTGGTGAAATATAAATGTTCGTAGTAGAAGAGAAGCCATTTGAACTGTTCAAATATGACATCAGTTGTTGTCCAGTGACCTCTGACCTCTGACCCGCCCTCCTTCCAGCCCGATCTGCTAAACTTTAAGAAAGGATGGATGGTCAGGCTGGACCAGGATGACCAGGTAGACCACGTTCAGTTGGCTCCATCATTCGCTCACTTTATGTGTCAGTGACATTAACACTCAAGCAGGAAAATAATATACTCATGCCAATTTAAGCATTGGGAGAGATAGTTTAATGCAGTTTCATTTGTCATGAATTTAGGTGAAAGTGGACTTCAACACTGATTTAGTCTCATACACCCCCTAGTGGAAGAAGTTCTGAGTGCACTTCAAATCTGATTTTGTCTCTTGCACCCCCTAGTGGAGGAAGTTCTGGTTTGTTCTCTCTGCTGACAGTCTTCTCTACTACAAGGACTCCTTGGCAGAAGAGGCAAGTTGATGTGGATGCTGATCAGTTGATCTCTAGGAGCACATTTTGTCTCACTAACCTCTCTCTCTGACTGGGAAACAGCTTGTCTCTTTGGCATGTTGTCTCTCTTGAGACACCTTGTCTCTCTAACATCTTGTCTCTCTGACACAGCTTGTCTCTCTAACCTCTTGTCTCTCTGACACAGCTTGTCTCTCTAACCTCTTGTCTCTCTGAGACAGCTTGTCTCTCTAACCTCTTGTCTCTCTGAGACAGCTTGTCTCTCTAACATCTTGTCTCTCTGACACAGCTTGTCTCTCTAACACCTTGTCTCTCATCTGTTCTCTGGACAGGCCATGGACCTGGATGGAGAGATCGATCTGACAAACTGTTATGGCGTGTCAGAGTACCAGGTTCCCAGGAACTACGGCTTCCAGATCCACGTCAGTCATCCTCGCCACCGTTACTCAGTGTTCACAAGCATCATCACATCATATAGTACTTCATCGTACCTATCAAACCGTCTCTTCATGCTCCCTTCCTGTCTCCGGTCTTCAGACCCTGGAGCGCGTGCACACGCTGTCAGCCATGACGGCCGGCATCCGGAGGAACTGGATCCAGGCCCTCATGAAGAACGTGCGTCCGTCCAACGCCCCAGACGTGGCCAGGTACACCAACGCCGTCCTGAACGCCGCTGGGGAACGAGACGGCTAAGAGCTGCCATACAAACAGAATCTGTACTCTGTCTGATCTACGAAGGGTCTACAGTACACTATAGGACACTACAGTAGTAGTAGTATCTACCCTCAGTCCATGTGAATCCCCCTCCCTCAGTCCTTAGTAATACACGGCCAGATATAGCCAGCCAAGTATAAGCTCACTGTAACATTACTGACAATAACTGCGCCTGTGTGCTCATGTGATTAGCTTCAGTGACAGCGAGCAATCCACTATAACTGTAGGAAGGAATTTTTAGTCTTTCTATTCTAATGGGTTGTATATCATGTATTTACCTCCTCTCTGCCCTGTGGGTGTGTGCTTGCGAAGCAGCCTGTTAGGCTCCCGTCCCCACTGCAGCCCTCCGGAGGCCCTCCACAGGCCTGACGTGACCCAGGAGTCTCAGCCCATCCAGGGCCAGTCCACAGACAGCGGTCCGAAGCCCAGGGAGGGAGCCCTGGGCCTGGGCCTGAGCTCCAGACAGAGCAGGAGGCGAGAGAGAAGGCAGGAAGGACGATCCAAGACATTTGACTGGGCCGAGTTCAGGCCGCTGGCCCAGCTAACGCCATCACCCACCCCAGCCTCTATCCCTGCTCCAGCCCCTGCCCCAGCCTCTATCCCTGCTCCAGTCCCAGCCTCTATCTCTGCCCCAGCCCCAGCCCAGACAGGTCAAGATGGGAGGAAGAGGCGTGAGGACAGGAGGAGGAGGTATGAGAACGTGCTGGGCTTCCCTGTGGGCTGGGAGCTGGAGGGCACCAGAGAGGAGGGGGCACCTGTCTGTTCCCCCCAGGCACAGAGGAGAGTCCAGGAAGAAATCGAGAGGTGCTGGCAGCAGGTGGAGAGGACTGTCTTCAGAGAAGACAAGACCGTACCATTACAAGCAGGGACCCGAACGACTGGACTCTTAAACTCTCAACCCCCCAGGGATATACCACCACACAGCGCCAGGACTATACCATTAGGTTCAGACCCCCCCAGGAACAAACCATTACATTCTGACCATCTTAGCACTGTACCATCACAGCATGAAGACCAGAACACAGATCACCTGGTGTGCCAGGACATCAGCCTACTCCCACAGTCACTGTCAACCAACCAGGAACCTCCTAGCCCCAATGAATCCAATCAGCTTGATTTCCTCCCGTCAGTCTTAGCCAATAAGGAACAGCTTTCCTCGCCAAGGCCAATCTCAACCAGTCAGATTCCACAATACTCAGACCCTAAGCCACCCAGCATCTGGCTTCATGATACGGAGGGTAACATGCAGGAGCTAGGAGGATGGATCCCTGTCGGCCCTGAACAGGCTCTCACCCCCACATCCTCCCCAGTCCTGGACAGTGAGCTCCCCCACGACCCTCAACCTCATTCTGGGCAGGGTGGACTGAGCAGAGGGCCTGACCTGGATCAGGCGCTGAACAGAGGAGAGCATCAGCAGGGGGCATCAAGCCAAGGGACCGACACCAACAGAGGAGCATGGAGGTCTGGTCAACCCATCTTGGAGGAGACTGGGCAGATGGACAACAACCTGACTGACAACATCAACATCTCCAGGTCCAGAGAGGAGCAGACTAACCCTGGTTCGGGCCCAGAGCAAGGCCTCTCTGTGGGACAATTGTCCCAGGAAGTAGCCCTGCTCACCAAGCAGAACCAGGCTCTGGATCAACGCAACCAGGAGATGGTGAACCAGCTGACCGAGGCAGACAGGGAGATAGAGAGGCTGAGAGCGGAGCTGTCCATTAAGCACGGCCATCCTCAAGGTTCCCTGGAGGCGAAGCTGGCCTGTCAGGCCAGGGCGGAGGGTCTGGAGACAGAGGGCCTGGAGGTAGAGCTGCGCCAGAGGACGCACCAGCTCCAGGAGGCCCAGGTCCTCCTTGCCTCCCTGGAAGAGCGTCTGAGGGACACAGAGACGCAGCTGCAGATTCGAGAGGCCATGTTGCAGGGCCTGGGCTTCTCCCCTGAGTCAGGAGAGGAGGAGGAGGCGAAGGAGGAGGAAGAGGAGGAGGGAGAGCAGGGAGACTGGAAAAGGGTAGAGAAGAAATTGAAAGAGAAGGTTATCAGAAAGAAGAAGCATGTAGACCTGAAGGAGAAGGAGGAAGAGGAGACGAAGGAGGAGGAGGTGAAAGTGTTGGGAGAGGAGAACTACAACAAGATGGATGCAGAGGCAGAGAGGCTGCAGTCTCAGAGTACTGCAGCCACTGAGGCTGAGGTCGTATGGAGGTCACACGGAAACCTAGAGAAGGAGAGGAGGATGGAGGAGGAGAGAGGCGAGAAGGGAAGACGACAGGAAGCAGGGAAAGAATCAGGCTTGTCAGTCTCAGAGGATGAGAGGGTGCAGCAGGTGGTGGAGGAGATGATGCTGAGGTCTCAAATTATGGGTGGAGTCCTGGAGATGATTGACAGTTCAAGCATGAGCCTGGTCACGGTGGTGCCGGACGGAGAGGAGGATGAAGTGAAGCTGACTGCGGCCAATCAGCTGCAGCTGGAGGAGGAGTTTTGGGCCATGCTGCTGATTGATCTGAAGGCTAACCAATCGGAGGATAGGGAAGGGGAGGGACTGACAGATACGATGGTTCTTAGTGAAGTGGTAGAACGTGTGCTGGTTGTGAAGCAGATGTTATTGTTAGCTCACAGTCTCACACAGTCACACACAGACAGTGGTGCAGGAGCGGACAGATTGAACTGCAACAGGTCTTCTAAAGACTCAGAGCAAAACGACACGGATGACGTCACGATGACCTCAACGGAGACAAATGACGTCATCAAAAATCGCTTCGTGGAGGTCACCCGGGCGAAGATGTCTCTGCTTAACCACATTGTTGACTCACTCGGGCGCTCAGCCAATGAGCATCACCGGCCCAGAAGTCCGCCCAATGATGAGCTGTGGTTCATGGCGACCAGGCTAAGCAAGCTGAACAGTCTTCAGTCCCCCATGTTGTCGATGGCTCACCTAGCAGCCGTAGAGACCCTCACTGCCTACCTGATCAGCATGCTGCAAGCCCAGCACCACAGAGAAGACCAGAGGACCAGACAGGACCTCCTGTCCAGCTCTCTCCCCTGCAGACACTGCCTCAGCCTGGGGAGGGAGAACCAGGAGCTCAGGGGTAGCCTGGCTGAGCAGGGGAGGCCCTGGAGGGGGCCTGGAGGACATGGGGGGGCCGGGCCTGAGCAATGGCAGAGCAGAGGCTCATGGGAACCTGTCAAGGAGGTACCGGATCTAGCGGAGGAGCAGATGACTGAGCGGATGATCCAGGACGTTTCATATCAAATGGAGGCTAGGAACCCTAAGAGGGAGGGGACCATTTTAAATGACGGACAAGGGCCTGGGAGGCAGCAGGAGGAAGGATCAGTCATAGGCAACAAGCCAGTGGACAAAGGCATTGTTGAGTCTCTTATAAACGCATCAGACTGCCCACTGTGGGCACAGGGGGTTGAGCCGGTGGAGAGGGGACAGGAAGTAGGAAATCTTAAACAGGAAGAAGATGTGCTGTCACTGAAGGCCAGGGTGAAAGATCTGGAGATGTGTCTCTCTCTGGTGGTGGAGGAGATGAGAGCAGAGCATGATGGGAGTTTGGCTTCTCTGCAGCTGAAACAACAACACGATATAGAAAGGCTAAAGGTACGACTGTTTTCTGTCTTTTTAGATTGGAATTACTAATCAATAAATAAAGAAATGAACCTATTGATTATTTGACTGTACCTCCCTCTTGTCTCTCTCTCCAGTCCAGCTACGAGGAGGGGTTGACCTGCATTGAAGAGTCTCACCAGAGAGTGTTGGAGGAGATGAGCCAGAGATACCAGCAAGACCTGGCCAGCCTGCGGAGAGAGAGAGACCAACTGCTGGAGGAAGAGACTGCTGCTACTGTCACTGGTGTGTGTGTGTGTGTGTATATGTGTGTTTGTGTGTGTATGTGTGTGTGTGGGGAGGGAGTGGGGGGGTGAGATACACAGGGGATTTATCTGTGTACAAAGTGTTTGTGTTTGTGCATGTGTGAGAGAAATGGTCTGTATGTATAATGGTCTGTGTGTGTAAGAGAGAGAGAGTGTGTGTAAGAGAGAGAGTGTGAGTGTGTGTGAGAGAGAGAGACGAGGTGGGATCTTATCTGTGTGTGAAGTGCTTGTGCACGTGTGAGAGAAAGAGTGTGTGTGTGTGTGTGTCACCAGGTGCGCGTGCGTGTTTCTAAAAGATCTAAACCCTGTCGTTAGCTATTGCAGCCATGAAGAGCGCGTATCGCGTGGAGCTGGAGAGAGAGGTTCAGAGAGCCGTCCAGGAGCATCGCAGCAGAGGCCACTCTGACCTGGAGGAAATGTGCAGGCAGCACAGGTAAATGCCAGGAACAGAAGCTGTTGGCTCACTGTGAGACAGGCTAACATGGACGGCAGCACCTGTGTCGCTGTAACCATGGCAGCCGAGGATGTAGGACGGAATGTTTTGGCTACTGTGTCTTTTGGCACCCATGCTGCTGTGTTCCTGGCTCTGCCTGCCTGCCTGCCTGCCTGCCTGCCTGTCTGTCTGCCTGTCTGTCTGCCTGTCTGTCTGTCTGTCTGTCTGTCTGTCTGTCTGTCTGTCTGCCTGCCTGCCTGCCTGCCTGCCTGTCTGTCTGTCTGCCTGCCTGCCTGCCTGCCTGCCTGTCTGTCTGTCTGTCTGTCTGTCTGTCTTCTGTTCTTTTGACTGAATTTACTCAAATGTGTGTGCGTGTCGCATGTGCACGCGTGTTCCTCACTCGTGTATGCAACGGTCTGCCAGCGTGCTCCTTCCCATGCATGTGTGTGTGTTCTGCAGAGAGGATCTGGGCTCCTGCCAGAGGGAGCTGGATGTTTTGTCCCAGCAGTACTGCCTCAGGTGTGTGGAGGCTGTGGACCTGGAGCACACTCTGGACACCCTCAGGCACGCCCTGGAGAGGAGCCGACAGGAGAACCAGCACCTGTGCACACGCAACCAGGTGACACACACACACGTGTGCATGTCACACACACAACCAGGTCACACACACACATGTGTGCATGTCACACACACAACCAGGTCACACACACACGTGTGCATGTCACACACACAACCAGGTCACACACACATGCACCTGTGCATGTCAGACAAACAACCAGGTCACACACACACACGCGTGTGCATGTCACACACACAACCAGGTCACACACACACGTGCATGTCACACACACTACCAGGTCACACACTACCAGGGAAACACACACACAAACACACGTACGCTACATGCATCGACAATCACATTGTCAGAGACACTACAGCTTTGGAATCACCTCTGAAGCGATGAGATCTGCCTTCCACACACAGACAGACTGTCACACGCTGTAAAGCAGCATCTCTGCAGGTATCCTTGGACACTCACAAACTTCCTGTTGGCCCTACAGGAGCTGAGCGCCCAGCTAGAAGCAGAGATCAGCAGACTGTGTTCCCCGACTCTCCAGACGTCCACCCCCCCCTGCCACAACCTCCATCATGAAGAGCTGGAGGTTTGTGGATGCCAGCAGCAAAACTGTCCTGAAATAACCTTGGAGACACGATGTTTCCTACTTGACTCTAAAAGAGTATAAACCACCCTTGTTAGTCTATGACTCATGTCATGTGTTTAGGGTTATAAATCATCACCAGGTGTCCCTCTGAAGGCTACAAACACAATCAAGAAGATGACTCCATGATCCAGGCCTAAACATTCTGACTGACATAGACTTACGCTGTCACTGACTCACTGACATTCGATACAACGCATTGGAAAGAACGTTAGGGTCATACTGTTTGCTTCGATGTGCTGTTTCTGTGTCTGCCTGTCTGCATAGCTGTATGTCTGTGTCTGCCTGTGTAACTGTATATCTGTGTGTCTTGTCTGTGTGTCTGTCTGTGTGTGTGTCTGTCTGTCTGTCCCTCAGATCAGACTGAGACTGAAGGAAGGTGAGATCAAGAGTCTGAATCAGGAGATGAGCTCCCTCAGAGAGCAGCTAGAGACAGCCCACACAGTAAGGGCAGAGCATCACACACATCAACGACCTATTCACTCTGAGTCATCGATACTGTGTTATGTTGCGGATGACTGTATTAACAGTTTGTGTGTCTGTGCGTGCGTGTGTGTCTGCGTGTCTGTGCGTGTGTCTGTGCGTGTGTCTGTACGTGCGTCTGTGTGTCTGTGCGTGCGTCTGTGCGTGTGTGTCTGTGCGTGCGTCTGTGCGTGTGTGTCTGTGCGTGCGTGTGTCTGTGTCTGTGCGTGTGTGTCTGTGCGTGTGTGTCTGTCTCAGGACCAGAGAGAAGCCGTGGAACAGAACCAGGACCTCTCTGCTGAGCTGAGCATGTTCCGAACCCGGGCCACCAGAGATCTGAGCATGCTCAGAGAGAACCTCCAGCTAGCTCACAAAGCTCTGGTGGAAGCTGGCCATGTGTACAATGGGAACTGTTAGAACCACAAAGCTTCATCCCTTACGTCATCATTTCTTCTTTTTTAAAGTGTTCACTGTGTCCTGTTCACTGCAGTTGTAAAGATGCCAATTCTTTCGAGCACAAACAGCAGTTTTATCTGTCTGTATATGCATCATGCATGCTATCTATCCATCCATCACACTCTCTGGGGTTGAGCTCCCAGCTTCTGACTCACTCCTACCACGCTTTAGCACGCAGCAAACAGCCAGCATTTCAACAGCACAGGTGGGCAGTATTGGGAGGGGTGAGATTAGCCTATTGAACTGTGTTACATTGGCACCGCACACAACTTGAAGGTTGCCTTTCAGTTATGAATCTTTGAAATGTATTTCATTACAGACATCTCTAAATATAATACAATATAATGAACCTGTTGGACATTTCAAAGCAGCATTTGTACTTCTATATCTGCCTCAGGGTGAGATTCCAGGTGTGGATGCTCACTGGAACATCTCTTCTCCATGGCCTTGAACTCTTTAATCTGTCTCTACCTCTCTATGTCTTTCTATTTCATTTTCTATCTCTCTATTTCTCCTCCCTCTCTCTGTTTCATTTGTCATCCTCCATTCTTTTTGATCGCCCCGGTTTTGATCTCTTACACGAACAACTTTCATCTAGCTAAACCCCTCCTCTACCCACAGTCCGTTTAAAAACAATGATTTTATTGTATTTGTAAATCAGTTTGAGAGTTAAATAATTATTTATATGATACTTCGTCATCCCAGCCCTTTAGGGTATTCTTGTTTTTCAAGTCCTCCATTTAAATCGTAGACTGTAAGATTTATACATCATTGTTTCCCTGAACGAGAAATAATCATATGTTCTGTCTGGATATCTTCTCCTAACATGGCATAATAAAATATAATTAAATAATACTTTTTTAAACGGTGTAATTGTGTGAACTGTTTCACGGACTGGATCCCACTCCATCATCACTTTCCACGGTTGAAATCCCGTAGGAAACCTACTCTACCTCCCAGAATGCAGCGCTTTCAGAGGCACTTAGGAATGCTAGCGATGCTAGCTACATAGCTGATTTTAAACCATCAAGCAAAACCAGTTATTTTGACAAAAACAGGATACCTGCGTGGTTTAGAACCCCTTACAAAACATAGTTCAAAGGTGCGTCTTGTTTCTAGATTTAAAATATTTTTCTTGATATTTCGTAGGCATACATGATGTGCTAGCACGCTAGCTAGCTAGACTAGTCAGTTGAAGACAAGTGGAGTTTTTGTCAACACAGGTTCGGCGCATAAAAATGCTGCGTCTTTATCGTTGTTGTCGTTCTTTACATTGCTTTGACGGAATGGGGTGGATTCAACCGTCGCTGGCAAAGCATCCTTAAACCAACTAGGTTTCCCGGTAAACAAGCAAAACAGGACCCAGCGACCTAGAGCAAGTACCCTCCAGAGGTGAGTACCCAAAGCTCCGGAGTGGAGTCTTACGGTGCAGCACAAGAAATTATTACAAATATCGTGGTGTCTAGATAATGTACAAAACAAAAAGTTGTTTTAGAAAATATTGAAAATATCGAATATTTAAAAAGTAAACAATCAGTCGTTATAGTACCGGTGCAGTGTCCTGATATATTGTTACAAGTATTCTGTCTGGGGGCTTGTTTTTGCAGAGATTAAACGGCGGTTCTTTTCAAGACTGCTCTCCAGTTGCCATGGATCTATCAAGGAATCCGATGGGTTCTGCTGACATGGGACTGTCCAGACAGCCAAGCTGGCACAACGGCCTGACTAGAAGTTGTAACCCAGCAACCAACCGCTCCCAGAATCACCCTGGGACCAAACCCCATCCCTCTCCTGCTCGCTCACACCCAGACCCAGTCTACAGGATCTCATCCTACGGTACCAGGTCCAGATCTCTCCTCTCTCGCAGATCTCCCTCACCTCTCCCAGGAATCAGTCACGGTGTGGGGGGAGGAGAGCCTGGGGTCATGCCCCAGGCTCCAGGCATGGATACCAGGCTGGATGGAGGGGTCCAGGGTGCAGTGAACGGAGATAGGCACCCCGGCTCCAGCCGGATGCTTCCTCACAGCGTGGGTCCGGACCCTTACCGTACCGGGCCCCGGAGTAGCAGCGGGAGCCTGTGGAACCCTAGGTCATACGAACCCGACCAATCGGACAGCCCGAGCCCAGAGAGTAGCGGGGGTGAAGACAGTGACTCGGACGTCATCTACCTGGTGTCCACCACACAGGATGACCCCCTCGCCTTGCAGGAAGACCTCTCCACCAGCCCCTGCAGCTCTCTGGACAGAGACTGCATGAGTTCTGTGGAGAGAGACTGTCCCATGGTGGACCCTCTGGCCCACGCGACAGCCTCCTCTTTAAACGAAGGGCTGGGCTGTTTCCTGCTGCCTCCATCCCACCCCTCCCCCAGCCCCGACAGCTCCTACTCGGACGACTCGTCCTACTGCACCAGGGACGTGCTTCTACACAGCAAGCCTGTCGTCCACCTCTCCCAGCTGGTCTACACCGACTGCCCCGGCTCGCCCGTGGACATCTCCAGCGACGACAGCGACGTGATGGAGGTGCCCGTTACCAACCGTAAGAGCGGGACGGACGCTCTACCTCCGCGCCTTTACGTCCGGGGCCGTCAGGCTGGAGACGCAGCCCCACCGAGGAGTCTCTCTCCTCAGCCCCGAGCCCCTCCATCCTGGGGGCTCCGCCGGAGCCCCAGGGCTCCTAAACCCGCCTCCTTGCCCGTACACACGCCCACCAGGACGGTGTACAACCGGGGGGCCAAGACCCACAGCAGGAGCCTCACCCTCAGCATGCACAGCGAGAGCTACGACTCCGGGGATATGATGGACTCCACAGAGAGACAGTCCAGCTCGGACGAGGACGACTCCTGGCCTCAGCCTGCCGCCTCTCCGGCCCCAGAGTCAGAGGACTCCGCTGGAGGCCGCAGGATGGTCAGGGAGGCTCCTGAAGTTAGGCACACTCCCTCCACTCTCCCTAAACTCACACGGAGGGGCCTCTCTCCCAGCTCAGAAGCCCGCTCGCAGTCCAGCCTCCCAGCCTCTCCTCCAGAGGACGACCGTAAGCCCAAGCCTCCCTCGTCTCCCTCTGGGAGCAGGAAAAGGTTAACCAAGCGTAAACCTTGCCACAGTGCCCCCCCATCAGCCAAGCAGCCAGCTAACCCCCCCCCTGCCAGCAGAGCGACAGCTCCCACCAGCAAAACCGCCAGCAAGACGAAAACTCCAGCTACCAGACCACGAAGGAAAAAACACAAGGGGTCGTTCTGCGGGCCCCCCTCCTGCTCTCTGTTCTCTCCCCAGGAGCCGGAGATCCAGCTGAGGTATGCCAGGACCAGGGAGAGGAAGGAGCACAAGTCGGACAACTTCTGCCCGTTCATCCACGTGGAGCGGAGGGAGTGCACCGTGGTCAACTACCAGGAGGAAGAGCCCGGGGTGAGGGGGTCCGGGGGGCAGCCGCAGGGTGCTGCTGGGTCTGGGTGTCTGTCCGGGCTGGTCCCCAGGACCTCCTGCTTCAAGCTGGGTCGCATCAGCTCCCGAAGCCGGGGCGAGTCCTCCCAAGTATGCTGTCTGTGCGGAGGCCCGGCCAACACCATGGGGCTGGGGGACCTCCACGGGCCGTACTACCCCAGCGGAGCTCCGGGGGACCTGCACCACCCTTGGGCCCAGAGTCAACAGCAGAACCACCACAAACCGGCTGCGGATTACAGGACTCACCCGGGAGTGGAGAACGGCTGGCATGGTCCCAGTAACGGCCACAGGCCTGTGGACGAGGCTGGAGAGGAGGAGGCCAAGATAGAGGAGGGCAGTGATGGGGATGGTTCAACCATGCCGCCAGACAGAACGCTCTGGACAGGCGGTTCTGGAGCTCACAGCCCAAGACCTGGACTAGAACCCCCTCACAGTCCTGGAACAGAACCACAACCCACACACAGTCCTCTACCAGACCCACAACCCAAACACAGTCCTGGCCCAGAGCCAGAACCCCCTCACAGTCCCGGGGAGCGCTGGGTTCATGAGGACTGTGGGATCTGGTCAGCAGGGGTGTTCCTGGTCAAAGGGAAGTTGTACGGGCTGGATGAAGCTGTGAGGCTGGCCAGAGAGACAGTGAGTGAAACCAAACGCACCCTAGCTAACCGCTACGGTGCTGCGCGCGTGTGTATTAGTTTTTGGTGGGGATTGTTTTTCATCCTCTGAGAAATCGTTGCGGTCCAGTTGTTTTGCATGTGACTGTTTGCTGTGTGCGCTCCTCAGGTGTGTACGGCGTGCGACCGGCCAGGAGCGACCATGGGATGTTTCCTCAAGAGCTGTCCCACCAAATACCACTACAGGTGTGCCTGCCAGTCAGGTGAGCTTCCATCCCTCCAGTCTACCTTCCAGCCTACCTACACACTGCACAGTAACCCTAACCCCATGGAGCTACCTGCCTGCCTGTCTTCCTACGTTCTTATCCTCCTACCTCCCTACCGTCCTACACGTCGACCTACTTCTCTTTCTACGATGGCTGCCTGACTCCATTTCAATCTTAACTGCAGGAGACGAGTGTAGCGGGAGATTGAGTTCCTCTTGAACAACAGGATTTTGTTACAACTGTTCCAGGATGCAGAGAGTTCTACGCTCACCTGACAGAGTAGCTGGTGCTGTACTGCACAGCTGGCATCATGTGCTGTTTTCATGGAGATGTAACAGATGAAACTGGTGAAGAGACAGATGTCCAATGAAAAGAGAGCGATGGAGGTAGAGAGAGGAGGGCACAGGGGTTGAGAGATAGCGGGACAGTGAGAGAGGGAGCGAGAATGAACAGACAAGATGGAGAATAGATAGAGAGAGATAGAGGGTTAGAGGGAGACAGAATGAAAGGACATGCAAAAGAGAGAGAGAGAGAGAGAGAGAGAGGGATGGAAGGAGTGAGAGAGAGAGAGAGAGAGAGAGAGAGAAAGAGAGAGGAATGGATGGAGTGAGAGAGAGAGGGATGGATGGAGTGAGAGAGAGAGAGGGATGGATGGAGAGAGAGAGAGGTTTAGATGGAGTGAGAGAGAGAGAGAGAGAGAGAGAGATGGATGGAGTGAGAGATAAGTGTGTGGGTTGTGTTTCTTGTGTGTGGGAAGCGTACTGTGACCGTGTCTGCAAAGGAACACTTTGTGAAGTGAGTAAATAATGTTTCACTGACACCTACTCTCTCTGTCTCTTCTTCCCCCTCCCTCTTTCTCCCTCTCTTTTTCTCCCTCCCTCCCTCCCTTTCTTCCTCCCTCCCTCTTTTTCTCCCTCCATCCCTCTCTCTCTCCCTCCATCCCTCCCTCTTTCTCCCTCTCTCCCTCCCTCTTTTTCTCCCTCTTTCTCTCCCTCCCTCCCTCCCTCCCTCACTAATGCAGGCTGTGCACTCAACGAAGACAACTTCTCTATGAGATGTCCTAAGCACAAGGTAACTGCCTCTAGAGCGTCTCATTACTGACTGATGGAAACTGTTCATGTCATGTAGGATTCGTGTGGTTTCATCTTTGCGTTTGCACACCAGGAAGGCCTATCTCAGTGGAGTGAATACAGACAGAATCAGAACTCAATTATCCATGACATGATGTGATTACTTTACCCTTGATCTATCGGTGTTTACGCTGTCTTGACTGTGCACGTGGAAACGTCTCACATGATCACATTAAGTAGACTAAGTTGGGGACCAACATTGTGGTTCCAAAAATCTATAAACATGGCAGAGAAATTGCGTATCCAATGTCTATATATATACAACAGTGGAATGAGATCATTATTTAACTGTTGTGTGTGTGTGTGTGCGTGTGTGTGTGTGTGTGTGTGTGTGTGTGTGCCTGTGTGTGTGTCTGTTTGTGTGTATCAACCAGAACAAAACATTCCAAGGTGTGACTAGACAGTGTCACAGATGACAAACAGGACACCACTGCCATACATAGAAGTGATCTGGGCCTAAACGTCGTTCTAGAATTGTCCCCTGCTTTGGAACTGGACCTGGTTCTAGAACTGGAGCTGGTTCTAGAACTGGACCTGGTTCTAGAACTGGATGTGGCTCTAGAACTGGACCTGGGCACTGACTGGATGCTGACCTTTTGTAGGAGTAAGTGGACACACCACTACCACAGATATACTTAGGAACTACCTACCGGACCTAATCACACCTTCTGTTCAGTTCCGTACTGACCTGACCTGGAAAAACCCCAGGAACAAACAGCGAACCGGAGAGCAGAGCGGGGGGAGGAGAGAGAGGACAGAGAGAGAGCAGCAAGGAGCGAGAGAGAGAGAAGAGAAGGGATGTAGAAAGAGGGGGGGGGGAGCGGAGATGTGGAGAGGAGAAGAGAAAGAGATGAGGGTGAAGAGGAGAGGAGAGAGGAGTGGACGCGAACGACCGAGAGAGAAGACGGAGGGAGAGAGACAGAGAACGGACGGGAGCCCCGAGAGAAAGAGACGGGGGAGAGAGAGGGCCAAGGGAGAAGAGGGACGGAGCGACAGACGAAGGCGGCACGAAGAGGGCACGGAAGACAAGGGGGAGGCGCAACGGGGACGACGCCGAGAGAGAAGCACAAGAGACGCAAAGAGCTGCACGCCGAGCGGGAGAGAAGAAGCTTAGAGGAGACAGAGTGGAAAAGAGCGGATCGAAGAGGAGTCGCAGCAAAGCAGGTAGAAGCAGCAGTCGAGACCGCCGGCTTCTAGAGAGGGCACGTCGAAAAGAGGCTGAGATAGAAGAGACGTGTCGAGCGACGCCAGCACCTACCGCAGCACGCGAGACGCAAGAGAGAGAGAGACATGACTACAAAGACCCCCCTAGATCTTGCAATCGGCTGAGAGGTCTAATAAGAATAATAGGTTTATACAATTCCAGGTTTTTGATTGCTACTCGGTGAGCTCTATTTAAAATAAAATGCGAGGTTAGGTAATGATCGTGAGAACAACTGTTCTGGATTTAGTTCACCCAGTCCTGACAATATATTAACTCGTAACCTCTTACACCAGGGAATTTTCTACCTTGCATCGTAACTTGTCTCACACTCTTGTGCAACTTTTAACTCATTACGCCACTTGCTCGGCATTACAGGCCAGCACTTCAACGCAATTAGAGAACAAAGTAATCAAGAACCTTAACACACCAATGAAAAATCTACATCACAAGCATAGTGATGTAACGTGTCTGCGATGAATAGCGTACTCACACCAGATGACTAATCGCTCATTGCATCAGAAAGTGAATCATCAAGGGAACATGGATAGATCTCT
>BROE01000018.1:2696427-2717975 GCA_036571765.1 Plecoglossus altivelis | reverse complement strand
CTCTCCCTCCCTCTCTCTCCCCGCCTCCCTCTCTCTCCCTGCCTCTCCCTCCCTCTCTCTCCCTGCCTCTCCCTCCCTCTCTCTCTCTCTCTTTCCCTCTCTTTCCCTCCCTCCCTCTCTCTCCCTCCCTCTCGCTCTCTCTCACGTAACAAGACTCACAGGAGCAGAGCTGACAGTAGAGATCACTTGCTCGCAGCATGCGGGTCAAACCCATGGCTGTGCTGTCTGTCACAGGAGCGCTCAGGTGCTCTCTACATCTGGACTGCCTTTCGTCCTTGCTTCCTTCCCTCCTTCCTTCCTTCCTTCCTTCATGTCTTACTTCCCTCTTTCCTTTAATCTTTCATCCTTCCTTCCTTTCTTTCTTCCTTCATTTATTCATTCTTTCCTGCCTGCCTTCCTTCCTTCCTTCCTTCCTTCCTTCCTTCCTTCCTTCCTTGCTTCCTTCCTTTATGTCTTACTTTCATCTTCCTTCCTTCCTTCCTCCCTCCCTCCAGTATTACTCTTCAGCTCATCACCAGTATCCTCTGTGTTGTCATGTGGTGGCTTTATTGCATATTTCATAACAACAGGGTGGAGAGGAACTCAGAGGAAGACGTTCTGGGGAGCTGTCTGCATAAGCCATGAGCACGGTCCTGTCTGCATAAGCCATGAGCACGGTCGGTTCTGCTAATGACACGAGTTCCACCTCAACACCAGAGAGATGCTTCACTCTGCTCAGTTCAGCACTGGAGCTCAGGACTTGAATCAAAACGTAACGTTAAATAAAATAACCCGGTCACGCCACACAGCGCTACACGACACGACAAAAACTCGACACGATTTAATCTCCACGTTTTTATTTCCACAACCTTCCGTGAGAGCAATATGGATTCATGCAAACACAACACACACAAACAGAGATTATATTCCAAATGTGGAGTGGGAGAGAGCGTAGTCCAGATTTGGGAGCTAGTCTGTTCCTTTTTCCCTGGAGGAGACTGTACCTGGAAGGTCAATCACCTTAAAACAGAAAACGAAATATAGACAGATATGAAGAAAGTCATTGGCCACTCCATTGGTTGTCTTAAGGGCATGTCAGTTAGCCAGTCCTTGTGGGGTTTTGGTTGTCTTAAGGGCATGTCAGTTAGCCAGTCCTTGTGGGTTTACTAAACTTGAAAACTGAATTATTAGTACACTTGTCTACAAATAATTAATTTGACTTTTGGTTCTACAAGTTTGAGAATAATATCAAATCATGTACAGTACATTTGTGCTATAGGAGTTAAGAAAAGTCCACTGCGATCATTTCCACAATTTTTTTTTTTTACGTTCACAATAAACTTCATATTCCACATGTTCTTCATAAACCATGCAAGTAAAAAAGATTCAGTTTAGCTTGTCCAGTCATAACTCATAGCACACAGGCAGACTAACCTGTACGATATAGACGCTTCCATGGAAGTTCAAAGTTTGACTCTAAACGACCTAACAAGCAGTCAAGTTCCTTTCTCAAAATGATGATGAGCACAGAGAACATCTAGAACAAGAACACAACAATATATCGAAATATAACAAATCCTTGATGACCTTTTTCAAAATAAATAGCAATAACACGTACGATACGATTATGACAGCACTCAAATAAACAGTGTAAACAAAAGACAAACCGAAGTTAATGACGTCGTCGTGACAACACAGTCGGTCAGAGCGGGAAAACTCATGTGGCGCCTATCTGGTCTATCGCTCCGATTCGCCGTTATAGAAGAAAACAGTCACAAAGTCGACTTTTTTTTTGCAGATGACCTCATCTCCTATTAAGACTTGGATGATGGACATATTGCTTGAAGGTGAGGAGTGTTGATCTAATCTTTAGCAACATTCATAACAGACTGTTTATTGTTCTGCTGCGTTTCTGATTCTCCTGTGTGTTCCTGTCTTTAGGTCTGTATAGCTACAGTACAGTACATTATAGTCCATATAGCACGGTACAGTACAGTGTATAGTAGTTCAGTCCAGTCTAAGATCTGAGGAGCACCCACAGGCAGCAGAGTCCAGAGCTCCATGTATTAGGACAGGAGGAGATCCCACCATCATCATGATCTTCATCATCATCATTTTCATTATCTTGATCATCATCTTCATTGTCAAAGTTCGTCTGATTCCACAGTCACATGACACTGACATGTCTCATCGCTATGGAGACGCCATCTTTCCCCTCCTCTTCTTCCCTCGTCGCTCGCTTCTTCAGGGGCGTTCGCGTCTGCCTTGTCGGCTTCACGGATGTGTATGTGTCCCCTTGCGTGTCTGTTCAAGTGTGTGTGTGTGTGCGCGCGTGTGTGTGTGTGTACGTGTGCGTCCCCGCCACGCCAGCGCTAGCCTCCGCCTACACGCAGATCTCAATGGGCGTGGTCACCAGGACACGCCCCCCTCCGTTGTTGTTGTCACGGGAGACGCGGTCATAGCTTCCTGTGGAGGAGGGGGAACTGTTGGAGGAGGAGGAGGAGTAATGGTGGGCTCCTCCCAGCACCTCCCCCATGACTCCTCCCTTGGACGCCAGACTCTGCTGCTTCATGCGGTCCACCAGCACCTCCTCCTCAGACGAGGAGGAGCAGCTGACCTCCAGAGGAGGCGCGGCGTTGCTGCCGGAGACCGTCCCGCCCCCGCCGCTGTTCCCGTTGTTAGAGTCCAGCATCCAGGTTTGGCTGAAGAAGCCGAAGACCTCCTTGACGGAGCCACGCCTCTGTTGGTCCACGGAGAGAAGCCTCCGGAACATCCGCAGGGCCTGGTCGCTGAACCGCCTCCACTGCGACGGCACGGTGTTGGAACGCCGTCGTTGCCAGCGGACAAACTCCTGGTAAAATGCATCGGAGGGCAGAGCCTTCTCCCAGGGGAAGTTACCGGTGAGCATGCAGAAGAGGAGTACGCCGAACGCCCACACGTCCGTGCTGTAGTCCACGCAGAAGCCCTCGTGACGCGATGCGTCACACAGCTCCGGCGCCGTGTACGGGATGGTGCCACTGACGCGCTTCACCGGGGAACCCGCGCGCCGCGTCATGCCGAAGTCAGACAGCTTGACCTTGCGGCACTCCCGGTCGAAGATCAGGATGTTCTCCGGCTTGATGTCGCGGTGCACCAACTTCTTACAGTGGAGGTAGTCCAGGGCTATCGCCACCTGGTGGACACAGCGCTTTGCAACGGTCTCTGGAAGGCCCACCTAGAGGACAGGAAGTGACACACGGGGTCAGGGGACTACTTCCTGAATCAAACACTTCTTGTACTAGCAACTTCCTTTACCAAACGGAGTTCTTACTGACATCTTCCTGTGTCAATCCTTTTCTTTAGGAATATATATTAAGCACAAACATGTGCTATGATCTGTGTGTTAGGAGTAATTATATAGCTAGGATGACTACTGGCCAAGATACACAGTTTGCTTTTGGAAATGAACTTTGTCATGTAATGATCACAGGTGGAAGAGCGTACCAACCAATCAGCCTCTCTGATCAATCTACCCAAGCGGAGTGTGACCATCACCATCTACACAGGTATTTATAACATCGCTCAATAATAACTCCTCCACTGGCAAGGACAAATGTGTGCAATCCTCCAGGGTTACAGTAATACATTGTAGCTGCACTGAAAAACCAGACGCTAGCTAAAAATAGCAATCTGTGTCAGAAGGTTTAAGGGGGGGAAAAACAGACATTTTACCCAAAGTGACGCATCAGAAGCGGATTTGACCCAAAGACCTCTTGAGCTGCAATCAAATCCTGCACCGCTGAGCTATATCCATCTATGATTATGATGATGATTATGTTGCTAAGGAAGATGCCTTTATCCTGCTGCACACAAGTGCAAGCTACAAACCCTAAAATGGCCTGGAATTTATTTAAATATGGATGTTGAAACCGAATCCATCCAAATATGGACTTTGACAGTGGAATCGTAAAAAAAAAAAAAAGTACATTAAACATACTGACAAAACGGCTATTTACGGATTTCCACTGCGATGGGAATCCTGTAGAACCAACAGACAGAGAAATTCCGCGGTCTTTGGATGGTTTTCACCAGTGAGTCTGCTTGTATGTGCTGTACAACTGTACAATGCACACATGGCTCACAGAGCCCAGACACAGGTAATGTGTTCCTCCTGCACAAATACATACAGTACAAATCTACCACTGACACACACACACCCACACACACCACCCTCACACCCACCCTCACCCACTCTCACACACACACACCCACCTTCACACACACCCCCACACCCACCTACACTCACCCTCACCCACCCCTCCAGGAGTGAACCCCCACACCCCCACCCCCCCTCCAGGAGTGAACCCCCACCGCCCCTCCAGGAGTGCACCCTCACCTGAGGAGGGATGATGTCAAACAGATCCCCAGCCAGAGCGAACTCCTGAGCAAAGATGTAGTACTCGTCCGTCTCGAAGGCGATGCCGTACATGTTGATGATGAAGGGGCAGGGAGAGAGGTAGAGGGAGACGCTGTACTCCCGCAGGAAGCTCCTCAGCTTGGTGCTCTTCTTCCTCAGGAACTTCAGCGCCATCTTGGTCCCTGGAGGACAACGTGCATCGGTTAGCAAGCGCTTACGTCTGATGAGATTTTGGAATAGCGCTCGTGGAGAGATCGAGTTCAGAAATCGGAGAGATATTTGAATCGAAGACGCTTTTGTGTACAAATTAGAAAAGCAGAGGAACCTAGGGCAAGGTTAGGCAATGGTAAAACATCAAGCTGAAAAGATCCATTTGTGGAGGGATGGTGAGAGAGGGGCATGGTACACAGACACAGAACAGATATGCTGCTTATTTATTCTAGTTTTTATTCATTCAAAAGAAACCTGTCCAGGGTTTGTCTGATGAAGCAAGTTTACAAGGCTGGGTGCTGACGAGAAATCTGCTGAGGAAGGATTTGTAAATATTCCACAACCTTGACTGTCTGACGGGTTTAATCATAACACAACTCACACCCGATCCCCATCTCTCTCTCCCGCTCTCTCTCTCCCGCTCTCTCTCTCCCGCTCTCTCCCGCTCTCTCTCTCCCGCTCTCTCTCCCACTCTCTCTCTCTCTCTCTCCCGCTCTCTCCCGCTCTCTCTCTCCTGCTCTCTCTCTCCCGCTCTCTCCCGCTCTCTCTCTCCCGCTCTCTCTCTCCCGCTCTCTCTCTCCTGCTCTCTCTCTCCCGCTCTCTATCTCCCACTCTCTCTCCTGCTCTCTCTCTCTTTCGCTCTCTCTCTCCCGCTCTTTTCCTCTCCTGCTCTCTCCCTCTTCTGTTCTGTCCTGCTCTCTCTCTCCTGCTCTCTCTCCTGCTCTCTCTCTCTCCTGCTCTCTCTCTATCCTGCTCTCTCTCTCTCTCTCCCACTCTCTCTCTCCTGCTCTCTCCTGCTCTCTCTCTCTCTCCTGCTCTCTCTCTCCCTCTCCCACTCACTCTAGTGCAGAGAAATGTAAGGGACCGCTTGGTAGTGTTTGAAACAATGCACTAACAACAGTTTACTGATACGTGGATTACACCCACGCATGGAGCTGCTGTAGAATCAGGCTGATGAGATTACAGAAACTAAAACTCTGTTGCCTGAATGCTTAAATATACCAAGGGAAGAATGGAAGCGAGGAAAGGACGAGAGACGAAGTGACAGCGGAGGGACCGAGGGTGAGATGAGAAAATGGAGAGTGGTCCAGGGGGGAGGAATGGAGAGAGGGTGAGAGAGAGAGGAAGAGAGAGAGGGTGAGAGAGAGTAATGTAGAGAGGGATGGAGAGAGAGAGGGGGAGAGAGGAAGAGAGAGAGGGTGAGAGAGTAATGTAGAGAGGGATGGAGAGAGAGAGGGGGAGAGAGGAAGAGAGAGAGGGTGAGAGAGAGTAATGTAGAGAGGGATGGAGAGAGAGGAAGAGAGAGAGGGTGAGAGAGAGTAATGTAGAGAAGGATGGAGAAAGAGAGGAATGGAGAAAGAGAGTGAGGCGTATGCATATGCATAGAGGTGAGTGCTGCATCAGTGTATCTGATGGAGGACAGACTCACTGCAGCGCCTCAATGTCTGTCTCTCCCTGAACACCCAGGACCTCTGACGGTCACAGTGTCAGCCAACTTCTCCAATAGCCCTGTCTCAGCCCCAGCCCCAGCCTCAACCCTAGCCCCCTGCCCTAGCCTCATTCCTAGCCCCCTGCCCTAGCCTCAACCCTAGCCCCCTGCCCCAGCCTCAACCCTAGCCCCGTGGCCCAGCCTCACATCCAGCGCTACCTACAGCCCCAGCCTCATTTGGATGTAGACACCCCCCCACACACACAGACACACACATACACACACAACTGGGCACCCCAAATTCATACGTTAAGGAAAAACACATTTGCATATATTCACATGAGCACACATAAACACAGATGCACAGAGCCACACATTAGATCAGATGATTGACTGACTTCAGCCTGAACTTCTACAATGTCAAGATCTCTGTCTTGACAACAAACAACCATCACCAGCCAAGCATTAATCTGTGTGTTTACGAGCGAGTGCATTCTGTATGTACTATGTGCGTAGATGACACAGTTCGCTCAGTGACACATCCCATCCAGCCAGAGATCAGACCGTGTTTCCAGTGTCCGCAGAGTAATGAGAGTGTGAGGATGGTCAGGTCTGGAGAAAGACAGATGGCTGGGAGAGATCACTAAACCAACGCGGTTCTTTGAAAGCTTAAGAAGGTCACGTCTCCCCCAGTAACAGAGCGTGCCGGCTGGGGAGATGAACATCACGGACGCCCCCTCAGCTCCGACGCTCTTTTAAAGGGATGGAGCACAGCTGGAGCAGATGGTGGATAATTTGGCTTTGCGTTACGCGATCAAATAAAAAGGGTCATGGGATAATTGCTACGGCAGAACCGCTCTACTGCCTCATCTGTGCATCTGGATCTGTACGTTTCTGGCTCACGCTCAGAAGCTGTGTATCACAGGAGCTGCCAAGGCAGGCCTACAGTGTAGTGCAGTGTAGTGTAGCGTTATGTTGTGCAGTGTAGTGTAGAGCAGTGTAGTGCAGTGTAGTGTAGCGTTATGTTGTGCAGTGTAGTGTACAGCAGTGTAGTGCAGTGTAGTGTAGCGTTATGTTGTGCAGTGTAGTGTAGAGCAGTGTAGTGCAGTGTAGTGATGTGCAGTGTAGTGCAGAGCAGTGTAGAGCAGAGATGTGCAGTGTAGTGTAGCATTATGTTGTGCAGTGTAGTGTAGAGCAGTGTAGTGCAGAGCAGTGATGTGCAGTGTAGCGTAGTGTTACATTGTGCAGAGCAGTGCAGTGCAGCATTGTGTTGTGCAGTGCAATGCAGTGTAGCATAGTTCAGTAGAGTATAATGCAGTATATGGCACAGTATATTTTTGTATGGAATAGCACAGTACAGCTGTACAGATATTGTTATGCATACATTAGAAAACACTGACGAATAACAGAATAGAACAAACTCTCGTTCCAATTGCATTCACTAGTAATATGCAGGTCTGACCCTTGACCTTCGACTGACCTCTGAGTTTGTGTACGACCAGGTCGACCTTCCCGTAGGTCCCCTTGCCCAGCTCCCTGATGACCTCATAGTACTTGTTGATCTCTAACCTCTCCAGGTTCTGAGCAGCGATCATCTGCAGCTCCTCCAGGATGTCCACGGAGCTGCCATCGCTGCGTGTCACATGGGCCGAGGAGGGGGAGGAGTTCATCTTGCAGCAGGGAGGGGCTTGGAGCGCTGGAGGAGGAGGCGGGGCGATCTGGAGGCTGGTGATGTCACTGAGGAAGGAGACGGGAGGGGCAGGAAGGAAGGAAGGAAGGTAAGGAAGAACGGTGAGGAGGGGTTGGAGAGTGGAACAGTCACATTGAGCTTGAGAACACGCAGACACACACATCACAAACGCACATCGTACACACACACACACACACACATCGTACACACACCACAGGTACACACACACACATCGTACACACACCACAGGTACACACACACATTGTACACACCACAGGTACACACACACATCGTACACACCACAGGTACACACACACACATCGTATGCACCACAAACACACACACACATTGTACATACCACAGCTACACACACATCGTATGCACCACAAACACACACATACAAAAGATGATGGAAAGAGCGGATATCACACACCCAAGGTTTTGTTAGGGTTCCTTCCCGACACACACAAATAGAACTACACACACACACACACACACACACACACCTTTTATCTCACCAACATCAAAGAGTAGGTTGAGAGTTTTGTATCTGAGCCAAATCTGGAATTACGTAATCTCCGAGTCTTGCTGTGAGCACAGATTCAGGTTCCGCTCCGTAGCGCCTTTCAAGTCAGCCAGATCACAGGCCTCAGCCTCCCGGTTCCCCCCGTTCCCCAGCGGAGAACACACAACTGCAGGAGGAACAAGCAGGGTCTGCCCGAATCCTGTTTGCTGAACAAATGCGATGTTCTCCCTCCAAGTTCCTCATATGAACTAGCTACCTGTTCAGGTTAGATTAGCGAATTCCTCTTCACAAACTTCCTCTTAGGTGGGCGTGAATGTGGCATAACATCGCCTGAGAACAATACAGAATGTTCCTTTGCATTAATCACTGAAATACTGTTTTGGACTGTCTGGTAACAGTACCAGACTGTAGGACTGTATACTTCGGGTGATAAATCATCTCCTGTCCTCATTAGAACTATTTGTACTCTACTTTCGATGACAGAATCTGCTGAACAAGTGAGAAATCTATAAATAATAATAAGTGTGTATTTTTTGCAACGAGGTCCAAATCTTGGATGCCTTCTGTGTGGTTCCAGCCCTGGTCCTATAAGCAAGGCCTCAGGCTCCAGCCCTTAAACTAGTGTGGTGTGATGGAGAGCAGTGTCACTCGCCCCTCTCTCCTCTCTGACCCACCAGGCAACAACACTCCTTCACTGCATCCCTGTCTCCGACGAGCCTGGTCTGTGATTGGCTAAGAACCCTTCCCAGACCTGCTATTGCTGCAGTCGGATGGCATCTCTCTCTCTCTCTCTCTCTCTCTCTCTCTCTCTCTCCCTCAATCTCTATCATTCTCTCTCTCTTACTCTCCCTCCCTCTGATTCCTTCACCCTCCCTCCTTTTCTTGCTCTCTCCCTCTATCTCTCTCTCTCCCTCCATCTCCTGTTCACTCACTCTCTTTCCCTCCATCTTTTTCACGCTCCCTCTCTTCCTCCCTCTCTCTCCCTCCATCTCTCTCGCTCTCTCTATCCTACCATCTCTCCCTCAAGCTCTATTGATCCCTTCATTTCTCTCCCTCCATCTCTAAGCTGTCGCTCGCCTTTGCGCTGCCTCCTGCTCCCACTCTCCACCTCCTCCCCTCTCCGTCTATGTCTCTCTCTCACCCTCCATCTCTCCCTTTCTCAGTAACAAGAAGAGACATGTGTGAAACAGACAGGATGTAAGATGTAGGCACTTCCTGTGCCGAGGGACCATCTGTGCCTCTAGAGTAGCTGTCATCCAACATGTGTGTGTGTGTGTGTGTGTGGGTGTGAGTGTGAGCGAGCGAGTGTGTGCGTGTGCTTGGGCGTGTGTTCCATACACTTCCACATACTCCTGCATGTCATTTCAAAGGATCAGGAGATGAAAGCACAGAGAGACAGTAATTAAGCGGCTTCCCTGCTGCATCACTGCTACCAGCTGTATCACCCAGCCTTGTCCTCCTCCTAAGCCTCTGTCCTTCCTCCCTCCCCAGCCTCTACTCCCTATCTCCAGTCTCTCCCTCCCTCCCCAGCCTCTACTCCCTATCTCCAGACCCTGCCTCACACTCCCTCCCTCCCCAGTCTCTACTCCCTATCTCCAGACCCTGCCTCACACTCCCTCCCTCCCCAGCCTCTACTCCCTATCTCCAGGCTCTCTCTCCCTCCTTCCCTCCCTCCCTCCCTCCCTCCCCAGCCTCCACCCTACCTTATCTTCAGTCCAGACTTATCAAAATTCAAAGCACAGATGAAGCTTAGCTGGGGCAGTCAGACCTGTGTCATGGCCTGCACCCCTCCTGTCATGCCCCCTCCACCTCATTACACTCAGGAGAGAACTATCCATCCGAAACTGTGTGTGTGTGTGTGTGTGTATGCGTGTGTGTGTGTGTGTGTATGCGTGTGTGTGTGTGTGTATGCGTATGTTTGCGTCAGTAAGAGGCAGGCGAATACGCCTAACAATAACTAAAAACTGCTGAGCAATGCTTGACTGATTGATATTCCACACACACACTGTTTACATACGCGCGCACGCACACACACACACACTGCACTAACACACACTGTATGCACGCACACACACTGCACACACACACACACTATATGCACACTCACTGTATGCACATGCACACACACACACAAATACCACCCTCATTGCGTCTAGAAATGCAGCCAAACTCCATCCTGTAGAGTTAGTAACAGGTGACTACATGTGACACACCCACCTCATGCTTGGCCCCGCCCACCTCTTACGTGGCCCCGCCCACCTCACCTGTGCACAGGGTTACACAGGAGACACGTCTCCTATGCGTACCATATAGCTCTATTCCCTTCGAGTCTGATCTCATGCTGTCTCTCTAATTTCTTCCATAAAGAACCCTGTAGACACTTCCTGGTAACAAGGTGTTTGGTTGCTCATGGTTACAGATGGGATGCTGGTTAAATAGCACATGATTGTCAGGAAAGACTGGGATGCTGTGACATACTCTGCTATAAGTGGCACCATTGTCTCTCTCTCTCTGTCTTTCGCTCTCTCTCTGTCTTTCGCTCTCTCTCTCTCCCCCTCTGTCTTTCGCTCTCTCTCTCTCTCTCTTTCTCTCTCTGTCTTTCACTCTCTCTCTCTCTTTGTCTTTCACTCTCTCTTTGTCTTTCACTCTCTATCTCTCTGTCTTTTCTCTCTCTGTCTTTCGCTCTCTCTGTCTCTCTCTCTGTCTTTCGCTCTCTATCTCGCTCTCTATCTTTGTCTTTCGCTCTCTCTCTCTCTTTGTCTTTCGCTCTCTGTCTTTTTTCTCTCTCTGTCTTTCGCTCTCTCTCTCTATCTCTCTCTCTCTTGCTCTCTCTCTCGCTCTCTCTCTCACTGTCTTTCGCTCTCTCTCTCTCTCTCGCACTGTCTTTTGCTCTCTTTCTCAGGCCCATAATTTCTCTCCCTCCGTCCTTATTTCACTGCTCATTTCTCTTACACCTTCTCTCCTCGTACTCTGTAAACCAGAATCTACAGACAGTACATTGCTACTGTAGACCAGATCCCACAGATAGTAAATAGACAGATCCCATGTGTGGACTGGACCTCCTGAGATGTATGGGCCTGCGACAGGCTCAGCGCTGTCATGGTGATATGGTGCGCTGTGGATCTCCTTTCGCAGAATCAGGCACAATTATAGATTCTCCCCTACATCAACTGTGTGTGTGTGCCTGTGTTCATGTGTGTGTGTGTGTGTATCTGTGTTCATTTGTGTGTGTGTGTGCCTGTGTTCATATGTGTGTGTTTACGTGCCTGCGTTCATATGTGTGTGTGTGTGACAAAGAGTGAGTGAAAGGTGGCAAGAGAATTGCTAGGGACCATAAAAAAATCTATAAATCAATAACAAAAACTGTCGACCAATGTGCACCACAGTCCCATGCAAGGGAACCGATAGACACGCGGGTTCACGGCATTAAAGCAGGGAGGGGAACAGGGATCAAACACCTTTCCACGGACACGCTAGCAAAGCTCTTTTGTTCTCCAGCGGCTTGTCATAGCCTGTACAGCAATGCTCTCAATTCGCTCGGCTTGATTGCCCAAACTAGTCGTCAACGCGTAACGCAACCGTCTCCATCGAAGAATTTGTCCTGCTCTGCGGTTTGATCGTTTCAATGCGCATAAGCTAGAGGAACGATCAATAGAAGGGACTTCTGAAAGACTGAGCTTGCGACTTAGTAGGAGCGCAGAGCAGAGATGCCTGTGGCGGAGGCATCTTTGTCCGAGAGCCTGCAGACGTAAAGGATTCAATCTGTGTACGTCCGGGATGCATTGAAGAATGCAGACTAACAAATCACGGATGTGAAAACATTCGCCCTCTGAAAAACACTGCGGCCACACAATGCATCTTATCACAGCCAGTCAAACAGTAATGCTGCACTGCTTTAGACGTACCTTCAGAATGCGCTGCATACAAGCCGAGTTGTCATTCCATTCGGCAAGAACTTCAATTCTGATCGGAGTGGAGATGTAAGACGGATGTCATCGGTTACGATCTAAACGTCCCCTAATTTTGTAGCTGCTTTATCGTTGACAATGTACGCACGCACAGACGGACACGCACACTACAAATTCACCTTGCGGCTGTCGGACTAGCGTGCTGGTCCCTGTTTGCTGCCGCGATCGCTGCTGCGCTATTGTCTGTCGGTGGTTGCTCCGCTGCCAAGTGGAGACAAGGATGCACGAGCTTGCCCTGTCCAATCAGAAGCTTGAGCGTACCAGCTGTGGGGGTAGGGGGGGTGGGGGTGGTGGTCTGTATCTACACAGAACAGAATCCCATAGATGGGGATATTCTGCATACCAAGTGCAGCCTCTCGCATAGGACGTACTGTGCCTGTACTGAGTCGTGATAGCGGTCGTCTAATCGAGGAGTTTGTATAAAACAAAACTTAGAAGTGCAGGTCGCAGTGTTTTCGCGTGATGATGAGTCTGAAACACTTAAAGCGTGTTTTTTTAACGGTCACCTTTCACGCTGCGTGATGAATTCGTGTTAATACATTAAAAACGGACACATTTGTAAGAAGTTTATATTTAATATGAAACAAACGGAAAAATCAATAAATACAACAAAGCCGACATCATTCTTTTACTGTGTGATTTAGATTTTTTGTATGTGTGACACGGACAAGGCGTCTAATCGTGTACTTGTTATGCTTCGTGAGAGCGCATGTCTCTGGGCCAAGAGCAGCCAAAAGTGTAAACAAAAGCAATAATAATAATAATAATAATAAAGCTGTCAGTGCACGGAGTTCTTCCATGCACTGACCATTCCAACTACAAGGACTCAATAGATTCACTGCCGCCTTCCGATGGATTTGGTTCAGTTAATCAATAAAGCCGTAAAAAAAAACAAAGCCAATGCTATGTTTTTAATGTCGTTTCAGGATTCTTCTGAGAACAGAAAATATAGTTATCCAGGGATCAAAAGAACGAACGTATAAATACGAACCTGTGATTTGTCTCACCGACTGAGAAAAACAACCAAACTGTACACCAGTACCCTGAAGGCACCGCAGGAAGCTAACAAACATACATTCATAAAACCTCATGATTATAACTCATGTTATCGACTGTGGCATAGCAGAGTCATAGCATATCTGTAGATGGAGTCACACAGAGAAAGAAGGGGAATGTTTGATCGGAGACGTCTTCAGTTTTGCAGTCGTCCAGAATAAAAATGCACAGCAACGCCAGTGACATCACAGAACAGCGCGTCTCATTGGGCCAGACAAAGGAAGGGGCTGGAGGGTGCCCAAAATCTGGTGAGCTTTGAAACTTCCTCTTATCATCATCTTCACCATCATCCTCATCACTTTTTCAGGCTGCCGCTAGGCCCCTCCCCCTACTTCCTCACTCATGTAAGCAGGCCGGCACTAGGCCCCTCCCCCTACTTCCTCATATGAGTAGGCCGGCACTAGGCCCCTCCCCCTACTTCCTCATATGAGTAGGCCGGCACTAGGCCCCTCCCCCTACTTCCCCTTCTTGTACTTCCTCATGTGAGCAGCGATGGAGCCGCTGATCTCGCTGGCTTTCTTGTTCTGGCCGAAGTACTCCACAAACTCCCCGTCAGGTCCCACCAGGTACATGATGATGGTGTGGTCTACCTGAGGACACAGAGGAGGAGGGGGTGGGGTTTAGCCCCACCTGCAGCAGGCTGTATCTGTCATGACACCTGTCATCGTATCATTAGAGTGGCTGGAACAGGACAGGTGTCATTTGATTGCACATATGCAGAGTGTATCAGTAGCGTTTTTAGATCTGAAACCTTTAGATCAGGGGTCTCCAATCCTGGTCCTCGAGGGCCGCTGTCCTGAAGGTTTTAGATGTTTCCCTCCTCCAGCACACCTGATTCTAATGAATGAGCCATTACCAAGCTCTGTGGAAGCTTCATAATGACCCTTTATTAGACTCAGGTGTGCTGGAGCAGGGAAACACTGAAAACCTTCAGGACAGCGGCCCTCGAGGACCAGGATTGGAGACCCCTGCTTTAGATTGTATCTGGCTGATTGTTGTGGACTGCAAGGTTAATGCATTTCTTATGACTGCTAATTAAAGTGTGTCACATACCTATGTTGATAACACATAAAGGAAGCGTAGGACTTACGATATAGTCGTTGTCTTCGTCCTTGGGTCCCTGGCTGTAGTAGACTCTGTAGGCCCGGGACACTTGGTCTATCTGGGCCTTGGTTCCAGTCAGTCCGATCAGTTTAGGTGAGAACTCTGGATACAAGGACACAGACGAGGGCTTAGAGCGGCTGTGTCTCAATCAGCTTCGATAGGAGAGGGTAGTCGAGGCCCTTGGAATGGCTGCATCTCAATCGCACGTATCGCTGTTTTTGCTATGTGTACCTTTTACGTAGACAGCCATGGCTTCTGCTGTGTCTCTGTCGGGGTCGATGGTGATGAGGAGGGGGGTCAGATTAGGAAGAGACTGGATACCATCTATAGAAGTAGAGGAAAGACAACGTTTTTGGTTTTTTTAAGAATTAAAAAATAAGAAAGATAAATAAAAGATTACATTTCAGGTGATTAAAAAAAAACGAATCAAGAGTTTGAGCACTTTATAAATAAATAAATAAATACAAAACTAAATACAAAAAATACTAAATACAAAACTAATATCGACATGATGACAACGTAAACATTATGAGGCCACGTATTTGAAGATATGCATTCACTTCCCTCAGAGAGAAAGCTTCTCACCTATCTCATCCACCACCTCGATCATCTTCTCGATCTCGTCAGGGCAGATGTCAGGACAGTGCGTGAAACCAAAGTACAGCAGCACCCACTGGCCCAGGAAGTCTTCGCTCTTGCAGGGCTTGTTGTCGTGATCAACCAAGGAGAACGGCCCCCCCAAAGCAGGCTTTCCTATCGACTTAGTCCTCTCTTTCTCAATCACTGACAGAAAGATGAGGAATGGGATTTGAAAGTCGCTACAATGTCTTGTAAATCAATCACATCCGTTCACACAAATGGGTTGTTTGCGGTGCAGGAATACATGAATTTATTTCTTGACACTTACGTTCTTCTTTCTCCTTCTTGAAGTACTTCATGACAGCTAAGAGTGTGCCGCCGAGGGTGAACGTTATCGCTAACGACTTCCAGGTCACTGGCTACAGGACGGACGATAGACATTTGACGAACATGTCAACATACGGTAACTCATTACAAAAGAAAAAGGCAATGCACCTTGTAAGGCATATACCGTTATTATCATAACATGACGAAACATTTACATACTTTAACCTAGCCAATTGATGACGTTATAAAATACTTAATAGAGTACATCATTATGTATGCACCGAAGCCTACCCCTGTTTTTTTAGATGTGTCACCAGAGGAGGGCGGTGGAGGTAAGGACGAAAATGACCGTGAGTTGTAGACAGGCGACCATGGTGATCTGCATGTGGGACTCCAGCACAGGTTCGCCTGTTTAGTAAGGGAGACAGTCGAGGACACGAGTCCGCATTTTATTCACGCAAGACGCTAAGTGATGCCAACGCGTTATAACACTTTAACAATTTACAGACATACTACCCCGACTCTGCAGTCAAGGATTCAGTCTATTTAACACAGTAACGCTAGTGGTTTTGTAAGCTAATGACCTACCGGCAGTCCATAGACTTTCAGCGATGAGTCTGTGTGTACGGAACCGGTGTGTCCTGACAACATGCGGTGAGTGAATCTGCAGATAACATAGTCACCGACACCTTTCTGGAGGAAGGCACGACTCAACAAGCGGCATCCCAACGTTTGATATGATAGACCCAATGCCATGATTTTGTACCGGTTACTACAGCCAGTGCTCGTTACGGAAGTCCTGGACTGAAGTTTATACAACGTAAAAGACGAGGCGAAAACGCATACAAATACCCGATCTGAGATCAGTGCTCAATTTATACAACGCCAACTATTACATTCGCTGTTTACTGTGGAGTAACTATAATCTGCTCCGAGATCAGTAATGAGACCCCGATGTAATTCCTGTACAGAACGGAAATGACGAATTTTCTTCGCTCGACTACTCTTCGAACACCACATTCACTTTATTGACACCTAGTGGCAGAGATGAAACCGGGACTATTTTTCCTCACTTTTATCCGGCGATGTACAGTACAGGAGATATACCTGCGACCTCGTCATCTACGGTCCTAAAAAAGCGACTCTGTCACGTGGAGGCGATTATTAACTGTATTATAACGGTTGATTATTCTTAAAAATTTGAAAAATTGGAACGCTAATTCATAATAGTTGATTAGTTACCATATACTGTCAATGAAGACTGAAGATAAATGAAACTCATAAATTCAAATATAAAAGGATATTTTATTTTATAAGGACAATTCAAATCTATTGGATCAAAAATTATTACAAAATACTGAAGCAGCATAAAACACACAAGAATTACACTCAGGAATGTTTACATTTGTAGAAAGGAGTACATCCATCTATATATAAATCCAATCCTGACTTGTCTTCACTAAAAACAATCTTTACAATTAATGCGTTTAAAAAATCTTAATTGACAAATCTTCCCTTTTTAAACGTCACGTTGATGGACTCGGACTTGGGTAGAGGGCTGTTTTCGGTGCGTAACAAACCTGATCATGAGCACAGACTGTTTGAACACCAACAGGATCGCAGAGAGTTCAGAGCCACAGGGGGTTTTCACATGTTATATCCTGATGTAAAAACAGCAGCTGGAGAGATAAACTGCCTTACTATATGGCTGTGTTACAATGGTCGGGCCAACTGGACCTCAGGTCCTTGTTGATATGATAGTAAAGCCAGGATACAATGGGGACCACTGTTATGGCAACAGCTGGAACCAGCCTTCCAACTCCTACATCGCCTCTGGAGGAGAAGGGAGATGAGAATGGAGACAGGTTTCATGTGAAAAACGCAATATTTCTAAGACAGCGATCGTCCTTTTTGAAAAATGTGGTTTGGAATCAAGCAGGCTGCGGTAAAGATGACTTTTGAACAAAGCTGACCTTCCAGAGTGTCTACACAGTAGGAGCCAGACTACAGTCAACAGGAGACCTGAAAACTCCCTGGAGGCGGAGAGAGAGAGGGAGAGAGAAAGAGAGGGGGGGAGAGAGGGGGAGAGAGGGGGGAGAGAGACAGAGAGAGGGGCGGGGAGAGAGAGAAACAGAGAGAGACAGAGAGAGAAACAGAGAGAGGGGGAGAGAAAGGAACTGGATTTATCGAACTGTATTACCTGGTAGTCATGCGTCAAGTTCAAATCGGTTCCTCAGTGCAAAGTTACAGAGGATGACATCATGTCCTGTGAACTGACCTTCCCTCCTCCTCCTGGAAGATGTTTGTGATGCGTTGCTTGTACAGAGTCCATCCCAGCATGGTAACAACAGCACTGGATATGAGTACATGAAGATGAGCCAGTCGTCTCCATGGTAGTGTCTCTGACAAAACACGGACATCACGTCATGTCAAACAGAGAATAGAGCTTAGGCCCCAAAATAGGCGTAAAATCATAAGGTAAAGCACGTTTGGCTCACATCGTTTTTTAAAAATGTGATCACGTGCGGCGACATTAGCAGCCTCTAAAAGACTTTGGAAGAAGTATTCCACCTTTCACAGGTAGAAGCTGAGAGAAGCGTTAAACTTCAGTTGGAATAAGAAGACGTGGAAGTCTATCTGTCTCTCGTACCTGTTACATCTGCTTTGAGTCCGATCAAGAAACACAAAATAGCAGGTACTCCATAGCCTACCTGTAAATAGACAGTCATTACGCCTTGTCATAACGAACTTATTAATGCTCGCATTCATGTTATTATACGCAGATAGATATATCGTGAGTTGTATGAATTATGTCATCATACCATCCATATCGCTGCATCAGGGTCGTTAACCTGTGGACACAAGAGAAACGATAGGATAAGATAAAGATGTTCGAACAAATATAGGAAGCCCGTGCATGATCTGCGTTTGAAATGATCTGAAACTAGAAATGTCCCACGGCGTCTGAAGTTTGTGCTAGACAATGTAGCGGGCCTGTGCTTAAAAGCGAATGTTATGATTTCTTAACGGGGAGTCTTACCTGAACATACGCAGCTAAAGCGAAGAAAAGAGACATGCAAAGATTGCAAACTTTCCAAATAATCTGAGGAAATTTACGTTGTGTTTTTTTACTTTCGCCCATTGTTTTACATTAAGTTTGAGAAAGTTTAGACCGCAAACTTTTGAAATCCTTTATCAGCAACATTTGAGTTCTTACGACAGGGATCCGCGTTTTGTACACCAAAGTACACCAAATGGGCTGGACTCTTTCCATTTAACCAATGAAATGGTTATGCGAGGGGCAGCCCTGCACATTCAGCGTCAGAGGGAATTCAAATCGATGTCCCTTAAAGTCCAGCAGTACAGCAACGAAGCGGAAGTAGTGGGTGTTAACATTTGCAAGTGACATTTAGTCAGCTGATAGCGGGTTGCTGTCAGTCAGTGAGGTGTCTGCGTGTCTAATGGAACAGTGGTCACAGGTTGGACTTAAACGGACATATATCACTTAACAATTCATCTTGTTTCTTTAGTTATATTTACACACAAAGAACCACCGCTGTGCCATACAAGTTTGTACCTCGTCTCATCATTCAATTCCATTTTTGGATTCTGATCTTCCTTCTGTCTGTGTCTGAAGTGAAGAGTTGGTTGGTTGCCCTGGTCTACTCTGCATTGCAGCCGAGTGCTGCTGCTGCTGCTGCTGCTGTAGGAATTCAAACACAACAATGGCGACTCCCTGTCCTAACACTAACTCAACAACATCAACCAGCCACAACAGCAACACCGCAGGATCGACAGCAGCGTCACATTATCACCAAACCCAGTCGCAACACATTACCACGATGAGCAGCATGCAAGGTAAGGATGGGTAACGTCAAATAGCCGAGCACCATATAGCTTGCCGTGAGCTACTAGCTAGTAGGTAACGTTAGTTACTATAAACGCTGGCTTTGCTGCGGGGCTGTTTCTTGTGCGTCAGTCTAAGGCTAGCTAGCTAGCTAGCCTTAGCTTGCGTCCCCTTACCCCGACTCATATTTAGGTAGCATTTTACAATGTTAGTCATCATGTCTAGTTACCTTAGGAGCTAAATTGCCTAGGCTTTCCTATCGGTATGCATTGCGTTGGTGATGATCAGCACAATTTTAATTTCTCAAATCTTGTACGGCTCTGAACCCATCCCTAGCCTAGTGATAATAGCACATATCTACAGTAGACAAGCCCCTCTAGACTGATTTCGCTAGCAAGCGAGCTAGCTAACGTTAGCTTGCTTACTACGTTAGCCAGGCAATCCGAATAGGCTAAAAAGGACAGCAATGGGCCATCCTAAAGTATATATATATATAAATTGACGTTTTCAACTATCATCCTAATTAATTAGCCTGTCATCTATATTGAGTATAAAAATAACAGGTGTCAGACACCTTCATTTTACGCACATTCAACGTAATCCAGCTAGCTAGTTAACTGCACATCAGTAAGAAGGTGTTATAACTGTAGCTATGTGTTTATACATGATCTGTTTGATTTTTAACTTACAGAATCCAACACGTGCTGGAGGTGCAAGAGTGAAACAGGTAGCTACATGATTTCTGTTACGGATGAAGTCACCATACTGCTGTTTTGTAGATAGATGATACGTGATTTGGTCAATTGCAGGTTTTATTAGTAAAAAAATGCTCATCTACCTGGTTGAACTCGGAAGTGTTTTTAAAGTAGATGTTTTTTGTTTGAGTTTTTTTTGCCTAAGCAATAGCAACCATCAATATGTTGTCCGACCTATTTAAGTGCAATCTGCATTGAATGATGCAACTAGTGATATTGCATTTGCGCGATTTCCCCATGGATTGCTCGTTCTTGAAGCATCTCACTTGCCACATTTTGACGACCAGTAAGCAGTGTCAAAAATAAATACAGATTGAGAAATACGCTCAGGCCTATTGTGTAATTCTGTAACCAGCAGTTGTCTTTGTACTGAAACGCTCCATTTCCGTCATATTCTCTCCCCCTTGCTCTCCTGCCGCTTAACACGCATCAACCTGCTGACTCGATGCGGAACGATGGTGAGCTGGCGCTACAATACTAGTTATCCTTCTTCTGTGACTGTTCGCCAAATGTTGGTTTACCTGCCCCCTTTACACCCCAAATCCCTTTGCTTTTCGTTTACGTCTCCCCCCCCCCATTCGTAGGTTGTCTTTTTAAATATTTTTTATATTTTTTTTACATCCCCATCATAAGCACTGTTGACCCTGTCGCTGTTGTTGCCAGTATATTTCTATGGTTACTTTGGTTATATTTGTTTGGTATTGTGTTACCCTGAAGACGATATGCAACACGTGCATCTTCAGAATATTCTTTTGAATATCCATCATGGAGATCTGGAGGGTTAAAGGCTTGCAGTTCACTTATGTGAGGACAAATTCTTCCCGCTGAAAAGCAACCCTCCAGTATGCGGGAGACCAGGATTCTAAGCCGTTACCGAGGACGTCACATTCCGAATTCTGATTTTCGTTTTCCAGAGATCATCAAACTTCTGAGGCGATATAATTCAATTCGTTCAGTCCCTTTCTAAAGCGACGTCCGTTCAATGTCCGTTCTGTTACTTCGTTCCACCCCAGTTGTCAGTTATTTGTCAGCTATCCTGTTACCAAACTGGTGATCATTGGGTTTCAGACTACACTGACCTCACTTGCAATTTGTCTGGCCCAGCTGGGCAGGTGGAATTCTGCAGCTAGGCAGGCAAACCTAATGTGTACTACAAGGAGGGGGAGAACAAGAAAAAAAACAATGCTAGGTTTTCTTCTCACCTCCTAGGCTTTCAGATAAACCTGGCCGGAACGCTCCCAAGTAAGCCAAACTTTCTTTACTTCAGTGCCCAGTGTTGTCAACTTGTAGACAGGCTGAAGTAAGGGAGTTTGTCCTGTTTTGTTTGACTAACCCACCTGGGAGGGGGGAGGGAGAGGAGGATGGGAGGGAAAGGGGAGGGTGGGAGGATGGAGGGGAAGAGGGAGGGGAGGAGGGGAGGAAGAGGGGAGGCAAGGGGTGGGGAGGAATGGGAGGGGAGGATGGGAAGGGTGGAGGAGGAGGAGGGAGCTGGAGACGGGGGGAGGAGGGGGGAGATGGGAGGGGAGGGGAGGGGAAGGGAGGGGAGGATGGGAGGGGAGGGGAGGGGAAGGGAGGGGAGGATGGGAGGGAGGGGAGGAAGAGAGGGGAGGATTGGCGGGAGGGGAGGGGGGGGGTCTACCCCTGAAGAAGCATCTCGTACCCAAGACAACAGGAATTTGGCA
>BROE01000018.1:2678925-2696092 GCA_036571765.1 Plecoglossus altivelis | reverse complement strand
GCCGGCCTGCATAGCAATGGCAGCTGTCAGGAAGGCAGGGTGGATTTGTGAGGTGGGGGTGGAGGATGGGAGGGGAGGGGAGGGAAGAGAGGGGAGGATGGGAGGGAGGGGAGGGGGGTCTACCTGAACTCTACCAAGACAACAGGATTTGGTTTACATTTTATTCTACCTGCAGCTCCTGTACGAATAAATCAGATATCAGTATTTAAGACGGAACAGACCCGATGGTCTTAAATACAGCAGGCTTGCTAGCATGGGGTTCCCCTTTCCCTTGGCAGAACAAGGAGAATCCAAATAAGGAAATATCTGATCGCACACGCTTACAAAACCTAGCGTTGCATGCGTGTGGAAGTGTTCCTAAACAACCGCCATCCTTGTCTCCCTCCCCTCCCATCTTGTTGTTTACAACAACTTCTGTTTGTTTGTGACTTATATAGTGGATGTAGAAAAGCACAACAGAAAAGCCTATATCAGCAGTTGCAATAATTCAAAGTATTTCTATGGTCAGAGTCCAAGAAGAGGCTGTAATTACCAAGCACTGTGCAAAACGACCACATCAGAGATACCAGGCATAGTGTAACATTACACTGCAACAACAAACAGCGTTGTGTCTTAAGTGGTCGTGGCTCTGTGTTAGATCAGATATCAGGTATCAGCTTCCCACTGCTATTAAGCTTGTTACCATGTTGCAGCATTGAGCTTTCGGTTAAATCAAATTTGGATCTTTCAGTCCTCCTCCTCCTCCTCTTCGATGCTTAACCCTGACTTAACCACCCTCCGGAACATTCAATGCCTTCCCTGGTTCTTTTTAGTGTCTCTTTCGTAAACACTGCGATGGAGTCTCTACTTGTTGTCAGTTGTATTAAACGAAGTTAGGAGGTTTAATGGTTGTGGTGTTGTGTTTCACAATTCTTGGATGGGGTGTGTGGGGGGGTTAAATGTCCTTAGTTTGGGGTTTTTTGTATCGTTTTTCCCTTGGGGTTCACATTTGTATTAAAACACTGCCGTGCTTTTGGACTGCATTTGAGCATGACACTTGTGCGTGGAAAGACGTGTGGGCACTTGTAGGCTTAATCTGAGATGGTGTGAGTTATTTTATGGGCATTGAATGCACACATTCCTGTGATGTTTTGTGGGCAGGGAGGGAACAGAGTTCATGCTTCATTCTAAGGTGAGATAAGGAAGTCTTAACTCAAAGAGACGCTGAGCGAGGAGCAGTTCTCTGTAGGAGCAGAAGGTCTTTCTGTCCTGTTTCTCTCTCTCTTCCTGACAATCTTAAATCTACAAGTCGGCCATTTTTTTTTTCTTTTTTTAAATATTTATTTTTTGTGTCAAAATCATTGCATTGTAGTTGATCTGTAAACGATATATACTGTATGTAGCCAAGATCCATACGATACAATATGCAGACGATTTTTTCTGTATGTGTAGCACTTTGAAACACACCTGTTTGAAACACACCTGTTTGAAACACACCTGTCTGAAACCCACCTGTCTGAAACACACCTGCCTGTATCTCTGGTTATGAGGGTTCTACTTGAGTGTCTGTCTGGGGAATAGGTCCATCACTAAGATGGGCGACATGGAATGAAACAAGCATGACCTATAGAGTAAATTTACCAGAATCTTCTGGATTCAATTGACCTCTTCACTAGTTGGGTTCTCCTTCTCCCATACGTGTTTTTGTTTGGTTTCTTTCATTCTGTTTCCTCCGTATGGTGTGTTTGTTTGGGGAGGGTGTCTGTGTTCTGGGTGCCTGTTCTGGGTGCCTGTTCTGGCTGCCTGTTCTGGGTGCCTGTTCTGGGTGCCTGGTCTATGTTCTGACTCTGAGGTCATCTGTCTCCTGACTTACCCTTCCAGGTAAACGTAAAGCGCTGAAGTTAAACTTCGCCAACCCTCCAATCAAGTCCACGACCAGATTCACCCTGAATACGGCAGGACCCCCCTCCCAGAACCCTCACATGTAAGTCTGGAACATTCTAGAACCTCTTTGTGTAAGTATGGAAGCTGTCTCAGTCTGTTTCTTCACCTCCAGTTTCTCTGTGTCTATAAATACACACCTTTCTCACACGCTCTCCTTTTTCTTATCTGCATCCGTCTTCCCTCCCACACTCTCTTCCCCTGCACCCTACTGCTTCAAGACCTGAAATGACTGCCTTTCACACCGTTGAAACGGTTATTCTGCTAACGTTTGTAGTCGCTTACTATAACTGGTGACTGGGCTGGGTATTTTAACCGTGGTGTTGCGTCACCTGACCCCTCCCTCGCTCCGCTTCCAGAGAGCGTCTGCGGACCCACAGCATCGAATCGTCAGGCAAGCTGAAGATCTCCGCGGAGCAGCACTGCGACTTCACGGCTGAAGACCTGAAGGACCTGGGGGAGATCGGCCGCGGGGCCTACGGATCCGTCAACAAGATGGTCCACAAACCCAGCAACCAGATCATGGCTGTCAAGGTGAGCCCCCTGGAACTGAGCCCCCTGGAACTGAGCCCCCTGGGCTGGAGCCCCCTGGGCTGGAGCTCCCTGGTCTCCCAGAACGCTGCTCCCTGCTCTGCACTCCCTGCTGGCTGCCTGGACGACCCTGAGGCAGAGGGGGTGACACTGGGACAGGCTCAGAGACTAGGAGAGAGGATAGACAGGCAGTCTTGAGAGATATAAACCTGCAGGCAGATGGAGAGATGGAGAGATGGAGAGATGGAGAGAGGGAGAGATGGAGAGAGGGAGAGTGGGAGAGTGGGAGAGTGGGAGAGTGGGAGAGTGGGAGAGTGGGAGAGTGGGAGAGTGGGAGAGAGGGAGAGGGAGAGAGGGAGAGAGAGAGAGAGAGAGAAACAAACTGAAAAAGATGGAGAAAGGTTGAGGACTTAAGATCGTATGCTGACTTTGCCGTGCGTGCGTGTGTCCGTGTGTCATCAGAGGATCCGCTCCACGGTGGATGAGAAGGAGCAGAAGCAGCTGCTGATGGACCTGGACGTGGTGATGAGGAGCAGCGACTGTCCCTACATCGTCCAGTTCTATGGAGCTCTCTTCAGAGAGGTCAGCCCTCCGCCCCGCCCCTCGCCTCTCACCTCAACTCCCCAGACCTCTCCCCTCCCCCCTCTCACCCCTCTCTCCTCACCCCTCTACTCATACCTCTTCACCTCCTCACCTCTTCCCTCTCTCTTCACCACTCACCTCACTAAAACCCTCAAGCCTCACTTATAATCCATGTGTAGAATAGCATATTTATTCATGGTTAAGGAAGTAATTATGAACAAAGAATAAACATGAATAAATCACAGGTATTTGTTAATAGATCAGAACCTTACACTTTTGATCCTTGATTTTCTGCTGTACTTTCTATGTGCACCATTTTGTACCTTTTTGTTTTTTAAAGAAAAGCTAAATCAATAAAATGTGCTTCTCTTTCAGGGTGACTGCTGGATCTGTATGGAACTAATGTCTACCTCCTTCGATAAATTCTACAAATATGTATATTGTGAATTAGACGACGTGATTCCAGAAGAAATATTAGGCAAAATAACATCAGCAGTAAGTACACAGCATCTCTTGACTCCATATCTACTGTATCTGGCTTACTAGTCTGATGGACAAAGACATGACATGCTTGCCGTTGCTTTGTTGCAGACTGTGAAAGCACTAAACCACTTAAAAGAGAACTTGAAAATCATCCACAGAGGTGAGGTGACCGCCATCTTGTCACCTGTCTGCCTCTGGCCAGAAGGCAGGAAGAAACAGTCGTTATACTGACACTACTAATGAATTCAGTCAAGGTTGAGTTGATATCCATTATATACTTTCCCCCTCTTCTCCTCTTTCGCTCCCTCTCCTCTCCTCTTTCCCTCCCCTCCTGTTCTCCTCTCCCCTTTCCCCCTCCTCCCCTCCTCTCCTTTTCCCTCTTCCTCCCCTCCTGCTCTCCCCATCTCTCCTCTTTCCCCTTCCTCCTCTCCTGCTCTCCTCTCCCCTCCTCTCCTCTTTCCCCTTCCTTCCCTCCTGCTCTCCTCTCCTGCTCTCCTCTCCTCTTTCCCCTTCCCCCCTCTCCTCTCCAGACATCAAGCCCTCCAACATCCTCCTGGACAGGAAGGGAAACATCAAGTTGTGTGACTTTGGTATCAGTGGACAGCTGGTGGATTCCATTGCTAAGACCAGAGACGCCGGCTGTAGGCCCTACATGGCTGTGAGTCACATGACCTAGGGTTCAGGGGTCACGGTGGGGGGGGGGTCTTCACAGGGTTTAGTGTCTGTGTGTCTGTAAACCTGAGCAGGAAGTCTTCTTCTTCTGTCATCTCTTCAGTTGTCATTTAAAGTATTGCAGGGAGGGTAACTAGAAGAAGGAGAAAATCATGTTATATCCCCCCCCCCTGTGTTCTGCTCTTCCTCCTGTTCCATCTGTTCTGTCTTCCCTCCCCCCTTGTCCTCCCTCGTCTCCCCCCTCCTCTCCCCAGCCTGAGAGGATAGATCCCAGCGCCTCACGACAAGGCTACGATGTCCGATCTGACGTCTGGAGTCTGGGAATCACACTGGTGGGTCCACGACATTGCTAACACATTGTACGCCTCAGCGCATGGTTTCTGTTTTCCTCCTCCTCCTCCTCCCCTTGACGCTCTCCCCTCTGCTCTGTCTCCAGTACGAGCTGGCCACAGGCCGGTTCCCCTATCCTAAGTGGAACAGTGTGTTTGATCAGCTGACCCAGGTGGTGAAGGGAGAGCCACCTCAGCTCTGTAGTTCGGAGGATAGGCAGTTCTCCCTCAAGTTCATCAGCTTCGTCAACCTGTGGTAAGGACTACAACCAACATGGCTGCCGCCCTGGACTACAGCTATCATGACTGTTTCGTACTTACATTGAAGATTTTGACTGACATGGGCAAGTTGCCGGGTTTGGGACTACAACTAAAATGGCTGCCACCCAGTCTCTGGGTTAGAACTACAAGTACACCTGGTGGTTCTAGCGTATTGGTTTAGCGTCTTTCTCTCCGTCTCGTCTCTGCAGCCTTACCAAGGACGAGTCCAAGAGGCCGAAATACAAAGAGCTGCTGGTGAGTTTATAACCTCCAGGTCCCCAGTCCTGTTTACTGACAAGCATACAGAGGGTGGGGCCAAGCCATCGCTCTAAACATGGTGTGGGTGTGTTTGTATGTGCCTCTCACTCTGTGTGTGTGTGTGTGTCTCTCTCCCTCTCTGCCTCATTCTCTCTCTGCCCCACTCTCTCTCTGTCTCACTGTCTCACCGTCTCTGCCTCACTCTCTCTCTGCCTCACTCTCTCTCTTTGTCTCTCTGCCTCACTGTCTCTGCCTTACTCTCTCTCTCCCCCTATCTCCCTCCCTCTCTCCCCCTCCCCTTACCTCTGCTACTCGCTCCCTTTCTCCTTCGATCCAGAAACATACGTTCATCTTGATGTTTGAGGAGCGTTCCGTGGACGTGGCTGGCTACGTGTGCAGGATCCTGGATCAGATGCCCACATCTCCCAGCTCCCCCATGTACGTGGACTGAACCTCCTTCCATGGCTAACCATCACAACAAACCGGTGTCAAGATTAGCTTCTTTCCATTACGGCAGTGTTAAACAGAGGAAGACTCCATGTGCAATGACACTGATGTTCATCTCAGTCATGGTTGTGTTCAATCTATATTCTCAAACACACACACACACACACGCGCACGCACGCACTCATACGTAAGTTTAAAAGTAACTGAATGAATGTTCCAGGGTATTGGCTCATGCTATGGAAGGGTTCATCTCTACAATGTGGAAATGGTTACAGTGATTTCAAATCTGGAATGATGTATTTATAGAGTTAAATCACATATGGATTATATGATTGAAAAGACTTATGATGGACATACTGGATTCATTCTCTTTGTGAATTTGTCCCCACACCTCTTCCATGTATGTGACTTTATGCATTGTGTGTTTTTTGTTGTTGTTTATTTTGTTTTGGTATCTTTCAATGAAACCTCGCTTCTTAGGGTGTAAAGCAATTTAAAAGGTAAAAGCATCGATGGGCGAGGTCATGTCGGATCAGGACGCCATCTTGTGTTGTAATGCGGCTGCGCTAACTGTGCAGTGCCGCATGTGCTGATATATATAAACAAATATATATATAAATATATAAATATGAAGAATAAACGGAGAAAGTAACCCGCTGTTTTGAGTTGAGTTTTATTTCAGTTATGTGCATACTGAATAATTAATCTTCTATTCATTTTTTATATTCAAGTTTTATTACACGTACATTTTAAGCATAAGCACTGACATTAAGAAATAATTTTATTCAGATTATACGTTGTTTTCATAGCCACGTATCGGTTGAATGGAATACGTAAACAATTCGTGTGCTCAATATAGCCGCGTTCATTCGTTGTCACATTCTATCAGATCAGAGGTTTGTAACAGAGACTCGTTAAAAGTTCACCCATTAAACATCATACTTTACCTTTTTCTTACGTTTTTAGGAATTGACATTAGTGGACCACAGCCTGAAAGAATTGACCAATGAATGATTAGTGCGCTAACCACGTCATCATTCGATGCCGGAAGAAACCTTCACGTGTCAACCTCTAAAAGTGTTGACTCAATGTGTAGAGTTAGGTAAAATGACGTTTTAGCTATCTTATTCAATTCGTTTTTTTGTGTTGTCACTATGCGATTTTACAGTGTTTTAGTTAACGTCACACTGGTTGTTTAGTATGAATACAGTGTCCTTTGGGCTGAAGTGTTCTACATTGCTACTCGAGAGATGCACATTCTCTGGACTGTCCCGTTTAACGGCATTCAGTAATCGTCGTTTTCAACAGACAGTTTTACTGCATCCACGGACCATGTCTACGAACGCTCCCGGACAACCTCAAATGAGCTATAAGAAACCCAAACCAAAAGACACTCTACGGCACGTACGGACACGAGAGCAGAGAAAGAACTCGGACACGCTCGGTCCAACCACGGTCTACGTCCAGGTGGTCGGTGCGGGAAGCCGGGATAATGGCGCATCGATATACGTTTTCTCCGATCTCAATAGGTAAAAACCCTACAGCGAAGTTGCATCATAATGTAGACGGTTGTGTCCCAGAGCTAACGCGTCGCTAACAACTCCATCCCCCGTCGCAGGTATCTGTTTAACTGCGGGGAGGGGACGCAGAGACTCATGCAGGAACACAAGTAAGATGGTTTGTGGCTCGTCCAACTTTAGATATGTCATCCATCAATGTAATCCGTTATTCATAGTATGTGTGATGACTGTTGGTCAGGTTGAAGGCTGCTCGCTTGGACAATATCTTCCTGACAAGAATGAGCTGGGACAATGTTGGAGGGCTTTCAGGTAGGCTTACACAATGATTTGATCTAACTGGCCCTCTTTGCCATCATTTACCCATTATATTCATCAAAGTGCAAAGATGGACGCGGATATTTAGAGCGAGTCGGTTAAGGGTTAGTCATGCTGGTCCAGCCATACTGGATGCATGTGATGTCACAGCCGCGTGCTCTGTGTCGCAGGTTTGATCCTGACGCTGAAAGACACCGGCGTCCCAGAGTGCGTTCTCTCCGGACCTCCTCAGCTGGTCAGTCAAAACATCATCACCCTGTTGCCGAAAGCGTGCCTTCGCTGCGCCCTGCTGACCGTTCAAGGAGCAATCATAACTTACTTGTGGCCTGAACGAAAACAATATTAGCTGTTGATCATCAATTGTTGGATAGTAAACCCATTTGCTGACTCATAATGTGTGTATTGATGACAGGAGTCCTTTAGTTAAGGCTTCGATATTGCCCTCTTTCTCTGTCTGTAATATGCCATGCCTCTGTCTCTGTCTGTCTGTCTCTGTCTGTCTGTCCCTGTCTCTCTCTCTCTCGCTCTCTCTCTCTCTCTCTCTCTCTCTCTCTCTCTCGCTGTCTCTCTCTCTCGCTCTCTCTCGCTGTCTCTCTCTCGCTCTCTCTCGCTGTCTCTCTCTCGCTCTCTCTCGCTGTCTCTCTCTCGCTGTCTCTCTCTCGCTCTCTCTCGCTCTCTCTCGCTCTCTCTCGCTCTCTCTCTGTCTGTCTGTCTGTCTGTCTGTCTCTCTCTGTCTCTCTTTCTGTCTCTCTTTCTGTCTCTGATTCAGGAAAAGTATGTGGATGCCATCCGTGTGTTCTCTGGTCCACTGGACGAGATCAAGATCGGTATTCTAACAACATGCTGCTTAATGTCTCAACACATAACATACTGAACAATGTCCTTCTTAGACCTGCTAACATCCTAGTCGATGTAACACTTACTGCAATGTTCCACGCTTTGTTATATCGCTGTAACGCGTAACCTGTAAGGTCATGTGACATGGTACATCACGTGATCATGGTCACACATGATAACAGGAAGTGTGCTGTGTTCTCTTCCTGTGCGGTCCTCCTCCTCCCAGCTGTCAGACCCTACACACAGGAACAGTACTCAGACAAGACCATGACTGTCACCCAAGTGCCCCTATTTGGTGAGAGCCTCCATATCAGACTGTCAGACTCCTAAAAAGTTAGAATAAGAGTTATGAGTTGATGAATAGTCAAGTCATTCATAGAAATAAAGAGCATGTATATATTATATATATATATAGGTCATTAACAGACATTTCAATCTGTCAACTGCAAAATGCTGTCACTTTTGATATGTATACATGCTATGTAAATGTATGTATATATATTTTTAACTTTCCATACCCCTTCCCCCTTCCTTCCTCTCCACCCGCCCTGCCCCCTTCTCCAGCCCAGTACGGGGCAGACTGCTCCAAGCGAGTGCCCAGCTCTGGGCGTGCCAGCCCCTCCAGCAGTTCCCCTCCCAGCCAGCGGAGGGAGCTGTGGAGGCAGGAGGACACAGAGGACACCCCTGTGGACAGCAACAGAGGGAGAAGTAGCCCTGACAGTCCAGGTAAGACCTATAGAGGAGACACTGCTTTGAGTCAGAGCCATTCGATTGGCTGGTTAAAACGTTATTGATTGGTTACATGTTTGCTTGTGTGAGCAAAGTTGGGTTTAGACTTCAAACCAGTAGCGTAGTCTAGTTTATACAAAAGTACATTTCCTAGATGTTCTTCTTAGTTTGTCAATAGATTATATCCCCTTCTTAACCACCGCATTTGTATATAAAAGGGTGTTAGTTCAGGCTGTATGCGTTTCTCAAGTTACGGCCACAGTCCTGCCTGTGTAACCCAGAGAGCAGGGTACCTGTGCTGATGTCTGCCTGTGTAACCCAGAGAGTAGGGTACCTGTGCTGATGTCTGCCTGTGTAACGCAGAGAGCAGGATACCTGTGCTGATGTCTGCCTGTGTAACCCAGAGAGCAGGGTACCTGTGCTGATGTCTGCCTGTGTAACACAGAGAGCAGGATACCTGTACTGATGTCTGCCTGTGTAACCCAGAGAGCAGGGTACCTGTGCTGATGTCTGCCTGTGTAACCCAGAGAGCAGGGTACCTGTGCTGATGTCTGCCTGTGTAACCCAGAGAGCAGGATGCCTGTGCTGATGTCTGCCTGTGTAACCCAAAGAGCAGGGTACCTGTGCTGATGTCTGCCTGTGTAACCCAGAGGGCAGGGTACCTGTGCTGATGTCAGCCTGTGTAACCCAAAGAGCAGGGTACCTGTGCTGATGTCTTCCTGTGTAACCCAGAGAGCAGGGTACTTGTGCTGATGTCTGCCTGTGTAACGCAGAGAGCAGGATACCTGTTGTGATGTCTGCCTGTGTAACCCAGAGAGCAGGGTACCTGTGCTGATGTCTTCCTGTGTAACCCAAAGAGCAGGGTACCTGTGCTGATGTCTGCCTGTGTTTGTGCTCTCCTAGGCAGAAGAGGAAAACAGACAAGCGACCCGTCCCTGGTCGTAGCGTTCGTCTGCAAGGTGAGACTTCGTGCCAAATACGACATACATGGAACGCTCGTCGTTTCTCAGCAAGCACGTTTCCGTAACAGACCACATGGTTCTGATTGTGTATCGGTGGGTCAAACCGCCTGACGTTTCTGTGTCTCCTTCACAGCTTCACCCCAGGAAAGGGAACTTCTTGGTCCTGAAAGCCAAGGAACTGGGCCTTCCTGTGTAAGCAGACACGGACAGGAAGCCGCGATATGTTTGCGACCCTGAATTGAAGAACTGTTTACCTTCTCTTCTGTTCCCCCCCCCCCCACCCCCCCACAAGCACCGCCAATTGGTCATCATCTCTGCCCTGAAGGACGGGAGGAGCGTCACGTACGAAGGCAGAGAGGTACCGCCGCTCCAGCTTCTGTCATCGCCGCTCTACGGCTTATCTTTTGCTTTGTCATCATCGATTTTTGTTGTTGTTTATTGTTGTTGTTGTTGTTCTTCAGATCCATCCTGAGGAGGTGTGCACGCCCACAGACCCAGGCCTGGTGTTCCTAGTGGTCGAGTGTCCCTCCGGCGAGTTCCTCCAGGCGCTCTGCTCCAATCAGGAGCTGGCAAGGTAACAGCCTATAGCGACAGTCAGAGGTAACAGAGTGGGTGTGGTCTGTGTCAGCCAGATGGCTCCATCTGGAGTGTCTGTGTGTGGAATGTAGGTTTAAGATGGTACTTACATGTGATCTAATGTGGTTTAGTGTATATGTATGAGCTGTAGGTGGGGGGTGGACTGTGTTGGTGTACAGGTACCAGACTGGAGGGTCGGAGCAGCAGGCAGTCCTAGTGGTTCACATGACCCCTGAGAATGTTCTCAACACAGACGATTACAAACAGTGGATGGAAAGGTACACACACACACACACACACAGACAGTTCATCATCACTCACAGCTCCCTTGGATTGGCATGTCAAACGCAAGCACGTTGTAGTTCATGAATCCGATCTTGCTCGCGTTCCTCTCCTCTTTCCCGCTCGCTCTCAGCTCGTCTCGACTGCCCCCGGTGTTCTGACGCTCCGTGTGTCTCGTTACCCCCCCCCTCCCCTCCCCTCCCCTCAGGTTCCCCTCCAGCACAGAGCACCTGGTCCTGAACCAGCAGGCCTGTACTGTACACAACGTGAGGAGCCTCAAGATCCAGACCCAACTCAACCTTATCCACCCGGAGATCTTCCCTCAGCTCCAACACGTCCAGACCAAGGTCAGACCAGGGGATTGGCCAGGATCCTTGACCTCTTACGATCTACAGCAGGCGTGTCCAATCCTGGCCCTCGAGGGTCGCTGTCCTGAAAGTTTGAGATGTTTTCCTGCTCCAGAAAACCTGATTCCAATGAATGTGTGTGTGTGTGTGTGTATACGTGTGTGTGTGTGTGATGTGTGTGTATATACGTGTGTGTGTGTGTGTGTGTGTGTCTACAGGAGCCCCAGGCCTCCCTGCATGTACCCAACGTCAGAGCAGAGTGTCTTCTCAAGTTCCAGCTGAGACCCAAGATGGAGTGGCAAAGGTGTGTGTGTGTGTGCGTGTGTGTGTGATCATTCATGTCTGTTTATAGTGTGACAGAGACCATAAATATATGTGTGTGTGTGTGTGTGAGAGAGAGATCAGTGATGCGTTTGTGATCATTCAAGTCTGTTTATAGTGTGACAGAGACCATAAATGTGTGTGTGTGTGTGTGTGTGTGTGTGTGTGTGTGTGTGTGATCATTCAAGTCTGTTTATAGTGTGACAGAGACCATAAATGTGTGTGTGTGTGTGAGAGAGATGATATATGTTATCATTATGTGCATGTGTGTGTGACCCCTAGCGCGTGCGTGACCCCTAGCGTGTGCTCTGTCCCGCCCTGTCAGAGACGCCATCCCACCATGTGACCCCCAGGAGTTTGTGAAGGAAGCGGAGGATCTACCTCACTTCCTGGAGGAAGTGGAGGCCTGCAAACACTTCCGCTCCACAGACGCCACTGTTCTGTCTGGTGAGCTGATGATGATGATGATGATGATGTGTGTGATGGAGGTCCTTGTGGTGACGATGGTGTCCGTGGTGACGGGGATTCCGGGGCTGTGTTTCAGGGCGGGTGGAGAGGCACCCTGAGGTGGTGTTCCTGGGGACTGGGTCTGCTATACCCATGAAGGTCAGGAATGTCAGCGGAACCCTGCTCAACATCAGGTGCTTATAGTGGTCACTGCTGCAGTGTGTTCCTGCTGCAGTGTGTTCCTGCTGCAGTGTGTTCCTGCTGCAGTGTGTTCCTGCTGCAGTGTGGTCCTGTTGCAGTGGGGTTCCTGCTGCATTGGGGTCCTGCTGCAGTGGGGTCCTGCTGCAGTGGGGTCCTGCTGCAGTGGGGTCCTGCTGCAGTGGGGTCCTGCTGCAGTGGGTTCCTGCTGCAGTGGGTTCCTGCTGCAGTGAGGTCCTGCTGCAGTGGGGTCCTGCTGCAGTGGGGTCCTGCTGCAGTGGGGTCCTGCTGCAGTGGGGTCCTGCTGCAGTGGGGTCCTGCTGCAGTCGGGTCCTGCTGCAGTGGGGTCCTGCTCTGCTGTTTGTGTCTTCTGCTGTGTGTGTGTGCGTGAGCTAATCCCTGTATCTCTGATGTGTGTGCTAATCCCTGTATCTCTGATGTGTGTGCTAACCCCTGTATCTCTGTTCTCTTTGTGCTAATCCCTGTATCTCTGATGCGTGTGTGTGTGTGTGTGCTAATCCCTGTATCTCTGATGTGTGTGCTAATCCTTGTATCTCTGATGCGTGTGTGTGTGTGTGTGTGTGCTAATCTCGTATTCTCTGTTCTGTGTGTGTGTTAATCCCTGTATCTCTGATGTGTGTGCTAATCCTTGTATCTCTGATGCGTGTGTGTGTGTGTGCTAATCTCGTATTCTCTGTTCTGTGTGTGTGTTAATCCCTGTAATTCTGCTGTCCAGTTCCAGCCAGTCCATCCTGCTGGACTGTGGCGAGGGCACCTTCGGCCAGCTGTGCCGTCACTACGGTGACGAGGTGGACGCAGCCCTCGCCAAGATCTCCACCGTGTTCATCTCCCACATGCATGCTGACCACCACACCGTGAGCACACTCACACTCACACACATGCGCAAACACACACCACCAGGGCTGTAGGACACACACCGTCCACACAGAATCACACACACATACACAGTCGCAGTTGACGAAGTAATCCTGTGTGTTTGCACTGTCTACAGGGTCTGTTTAAGATGCTGTACGAGAGGGAGAAGGCTTTGGTAAGCATCATCAACGACAAACGCTTCCTCAAGACATCTTTTGTCTCCCCCTTCTGGTGAGTTGGTGTAACGACAGCTGTGCTCCTGTTGACAGATCAACCTTGGCCGGGCCTTCAGTCCCATCTTCCTGGTGGCACCGTCTCAGATAATGACCTGGTTCAACATGTATCATGACCACTGTGAAGACATCCTCAGCCACGTCAAGTATGTGCGCACACACACACACACACTGTACTCAGACAGCACACACACACCTTACTGAGATGGCACACACACACACACACACACACACACTGTACTCAGACAGCACACACACACTGTACTCAACACGGCTTACAGACCTCATGTTCACATACAGAAAGTTGTAACGCGTGGTATGTAATGTGTTCCTCTGGTCTCTACCTTCTGTGGTCTCTGCTGGTCTCTCCCTCCTGGTTTCTCATTGCCTTTCCATCTTCTGGTCTCTCCCTCCTCTGGTCTCTCCCTCCTGTGGTCTCTGCTGGTCTCCCCCTCCTCCGCTCTCCCTCCTCCAGCATCATCCCTAACAGGTTCCTGTGTGAGGGAGCTGAGATCCCCAAGTTCAAGACCAAGAGCTTCATCCAGGCCATGCTGAGGAAGTGTGACATAGAGAAGGTGACAGTCCTGACTTCATCGTATCCATGTCAGTACGTTCGTCCGTCTGTTACAAGGAGACTTGAAGTATAACCTGGTGTTGTCTCTGCGTCTCCCTCCTCCTACAGTTCCAGACCTGTGTGGTACGGCACTGCAAGAACGCCTATGGCTGCAGCATCCGCCACCAGTCTGGCTGGCACCTGGTGTTCTCTGGCGACACCATGCCCAGCGACACCCTGGCACACATGGGTCAGAACCTCCTCCCTTCCCCTCCGCCCCGCCAAAGCACCCGTGTGGCGTCCAAACCCGCGGCGGTGTTCATGTGGTGATGTTAGTGTGGTGGTGTTAGTGTGGTGGTGTTCATGTGGTGGTGTTAGTGTAGTGGTGTTAGTGTGGTGGTGTTAGTATGGTGGTGTTAGTGTGGTGGTGTTAGTGTGGTGGTGTTAGGTGTTAGTATGGTGGTGTTAGGTGTTAGTGTGGTGGTGTTAGGTGTTAGTATGGTGGTGTTAGTGTGGTGGTGTTAGGTGTTAGTGTGGTGGTGTTAGTGTGGTGGTGTTAGGTGTTAGTATGGTGGTGTTAGGTGTTAGTGTGGTGGTGTTAGTGTGGTGGTGTTAGTGTGGTGGTGTTCATGCATCGGCGTTCATGTTTGGTTTCAGGGAAGGACGCCACGCTCCTGATTCACGAGGCCACGCTGGAAGACGGGCTGGAGGAGGAGGCGAGGGACAAGAGGCACAGGTGAGGTCACGACCCCTTCACCTGCTGCTGCCTTGGGAGGTGGAGTAGGAGGAACTCACCCCGAGTTCCTGCTGCTGCCTTGGGAGGTGAGTACTGCTCACCCAGAGTTCTGCTTCCTTCTCAGCACCACCTCGCAGGCCATTAACATCGGCATGAAGATGAAGGCAGAGTTCATCATGCTGAACCACTTCAGCCAGCGCTATGCCAAGATCCCACTCTTCAGCCAGGACTTCAACGACCGTGTGGGGATCTCCTTCGACCACATGAGGGTACGTCAGTCGCAGGCCTGGAGTGAAACGCTGTCTGTGGCTGGGAAAATAAGGCACTTTGACTCCCTCTTCATACTGCTGTTTCAAATGCAGGTCTTTTGTGTGTGTGTGTGTGTGTGTGTGTGTGCGTGCGCGTGCGTGTATGTGCGTACGCGTGCGTGTCACTTGCTTGGTGCGTCACTCGCTTCTCAGTTGACCCTTTCCCGACCTCTATAGTCTTTTAATCTTTCTCAGTGAACACACTCTGCCCCTTTTCTTTTTCCTTCCTTCGCTCCTCCTCTTTCCACACCTCTATCCTGCCATCTCTTTCTCTTCTTATCTTTAACTCTCTCTCCCTAACTCTCTCTCCATAACTCTCTCTCCATAACTTTCACCCCAACTCTCCCATCATAACTCTCTCTCCCTAACTCTCTCTCCATAACTTTCACCCCAACTCTCCCATCATAACTCTCTCTCCCCAACTCTCCCTGTCTAACTCTGTTCCTCTCTCCCTCTCTCTGTCTAACTCTCTTTCTCTCTCTGCCTTACTCCTCGTCCCTCAGATAAGGTTCGGAGACTTCAGGGTTCTTCCCCGGCTCATCCCTCCTCTCAAAGCTCTGTTCGCCCAGGAGATCGGAGAGATGGAGGAGAGGAGGGAGAGGAGGGAGCTCCGGCAGGTAAAGGGGCCGGGCCCTGAGGAGGACCAGGCCCCGAGCGAGCCCCAGGACGGGGCCGAGCGGAGCGCCAAGAGGGGACAGGAAGAGGACAGCCCTCAAGGCGTGGGAGCTAAGAAACTCAAAGCTAGCTAACGACCTTTTGAGTCGAACAAAAGCCCTCGAATTCAAACTGTAGAAATCGGCATCCACGGAATCCAGGTCAGAAAGTAATGATCTTGAAATGAATCGATCAGTTTCTTTTATTTGATTGAAGGTTCGAGGACTAACTTATTTGGATGTAAAATGAGTTGTTTGAAATGCTTGGATAATAAGCGTGTGTATAGTTTTCAGCCTTTGTGTGTACATACCACACCAATTAATTAACGATACCTTTCAGTTTTCATTTAAGAGAATAAAGTGATACGAAAAGATAATGACTCAACATGATTGATGGCCATGCGGGTTAAACCAAATACAGTGGTTTGTTGTCCTAAGGGGTTAGCAGAGAATGTGTCCATTGATGTAACCCAGAAGGATTAAATATTAAACGTGGCCTCTCTCTCGGCATGATGATGATGATATCCATCATAATGATGGCGTCTCTGATCTTTGCACGACAAGGTCTCCCGGCGTTCAAAGCTTCGGGGGGTGAGCGTGCCATTTTGATGTAATATTAATTATCTGAATTAAGTGAAGACAGCTGAAATGTCTATTCATGTTACAGCCAGTAAAATAACTCCCGCGGCAGATCAGTTCCATTCTCTTAAATAATGAAGCTAAAGAAGTACAAAAGCCCAAACCTGATGACCTCGTAGAAGCAGCCAGCGATGGTGAGCAGAAATAGCACAAAGCTAAATGCTTCTTGCACAAACTGGCAACAGATCCTATGTACTAAGAACAGGAATACGATTACGATACGATTGAATACGATTAACATAATCTAAATAGCACAGTACACACACCAATAGACTGTGATTTACGTCGGTAACGTATCTCATCAAAGTAGCCTAAAACCTCAGGCCTCTCAATGAAGGGTAGTATATTCTTGTTTAGGACTTCGGGTCGTTCCGTCTTTAATTGATAAATTTAACGTTAACGGGTCGAAATATGGTTTTTGTGTAGGCTGTATATACTTGGAAACAGCGCTTCGTTTGCCTTACTTTATGAGGGGTACTAGTTAGGCTCCCATGCTTTGGTAATAACGTTGTTCCCTGCCCACATGGTTGGCTTACAACCTGTAGGCATTAGCAGTAGGTGTGCAACGATGATTCGATTTCTGCTAATGGACGACAGAAACTACCCCAAACGCCTGACTCAGGTCTTCCAATAGGTAGTCGATAATTCGACGGAAACGATAGAGAGATTAACAAGCATGCTGTATGAGTTTAATTCGATTGGTGATGTCTGCTGATCTGCTTGTTTATAATTTATATCACGGACTCATTAAAATAATAACAGGCGTTGAAGGTTTACTTGCTGAGTTAAGGTATCTTGCACGATTATCATAGGGTACTTTCAAGAAGGTTCTTGAACATTTGTCCAAGGACAGAGTGAAGTAGAATGTTTCATCAAAGGTGATCATTTGTAAGTTGGATACCCGGTAGCGTGCAGTCACCGTGGTGTGCGCCGTTGCTAGCATCACTGGTCGTTTGTCTGTTGCAGATGGGATAGGGTCGTGCTCACGTTAAAGACAGGATAGCTAGGGCCACTCTTATAAGGCGTGGCGTGCTGTGGTGCGGCTGTGGTGGCTCACTTCTCACACAGTTGGAGTACGAAGAGGATGGAGAGAGGTAGGATTGAGGGGGGGGAGAGGAGGGGGGGGGTGACGAGAGGATGCAGAGTAGGGGA
>BROE01000018.1:2658874-2671806 GCA_036571765.1 Plecoglossus altivelis | reverse complement strand
CCCTCCAACTGTATTTAATTACATAACAAGCGGCTGCCTCAGGACTACCACGACAACAGGCTAGTGAGCTAGGATACCACCGCTATGCTGCTCACATTATATTATCAATATAATCGTTCAGGAGGGGTAAATGGCAAGTAGCAGCACATTTCTGATGTCAGTGTTTACGATCAAACCAGTGTGGTGGAGAACTGTGAGCTCTGCTAGACATGTGCACAAACAACCAACGGACCTTCTCCACCAAACCAAGTCGCTGCGATACTCGCAACGGACCCCACAGCCCACACCCACGAAGCTATCTAAGTGACACGACTAGAAGGTTACTACCAACATCCACACATCCACACACAAACAGGGCCACACCAAACACCCACTGCGAGCGATAACACACACACGGACCTGCACGAAGACCCGTCTAGTAGGATCTCTCGCGTGATTACTTGATACGCCAGACGAGCTGGAGAACGACCCAAGAAAAAGGACAGACCAGAGAATAGATCCAGAAGGAGAAGAATAGGCAGAGAGGGTAAGCAGAGAGAGAGACAGTCAGGCGCAGAAACAGACCAACAGAGAGAGAACAACGAAGTAAGAAGCACAAGCAGGACACGAGGACACAGTCCCAGAAGAGAGAGAGTAAGACAGAGAGACACCCAGACAGAGAGACACCAGAAAGAGAGCGCGTAGTCGAGTGAGAGAGAGAGAGACAGGTCTGGGGAGAGACCACTCATCACACACCACAGGAGGGAAGACACATTGAGAACGATCAGATGAACATTAGGGTTTAACTCACTACACCACCACACCACACATTCTTCCTCACTATATACGCGGCCGCGACCCTTCACAACCGCACACAACAAAAGGTCGCGGGACACCAGCCACACCCACGACACCACACCCACACATCCTACACTGCCACACACACCACGCACACGACACCCACAAACACCCAAAGGAAAGCACCAACCCCCCAATCAACACACACAAAGCCCACACACAGCCCCATACATCCACAACCTTGCAGCAATTGCTTGGAGAGTCAATAAGATAGCTCTGCTCTCACACCTCAGTTCCAACTCCTAATAGAAATCAACCAATCATGAACTGACAAAAGCCCACGTACCGAACTTGGCTGATACACAAGGTTAACCAAGACTGCAACTCTAATTCATATCCCTTCTGCTCTATAACACATATCTCGCACTCAAATCTTATATTTCCTTTCACAACCATCCTTCTTCTTCCTTACCTTCCTTCCTTCCTTCCTTCTTTCTTTTTAATGTCTCTCTACATCTTTCTCTTCTTTCCGTCTGTCTCTCCATCTCCTTCTTTCCACCCCTCCCATCCCCAACAGACACCCCCCCCCCCTTGTTAATTCAGCCTCTGGTGAAGCAGTCAGTTCAAACCTCTTGAAAGAAAACAACATTAGAAGCAGAAGGGTGAATGCAGGAAGAGCTGACCTTCTCTCTCCTGCAGAGTCTCATCAGGTGCAGACAACCTGACTACCACCAGCAGCCACACAAACAGGTGGCCCACGGTGGGGGAGAGAGAGAGGGAGGGGGAGAGAGAAGGGGAGAGAGAAGGGGAGAGAGAGAGAGAGAGAGAGAGAGGGAGGGGGGAGGAAAGGGGAGAGATAAAGAGGGGGGAGAGAGAGGGAGAGAGAGAGAGGGAGGGAGAGACAGAGAAAGAGGAGGAAGGGAGAGAGGGGGAAAGAGAGAGGGAGGGGGATAGAGAGAAAGTGGGGGAGAGAGAGAGGGAGATAGGGGGAGAGAGAAAAAGAGGGCGAGAGAGGGAGGGAGAGAGAGTGAGAGAAAGAGGGAGGGGGAGAGACAGAGAAAGAGGGGGAGAGAGAGCAAGAGAGTTAGTTGGAGAGAGGGACAGAGAAAGAGAGACACATGAGGTGAAAGCGAGGGAGAGGGAAGTAGGGGACAGAGGGAGCTAGAAAGGTAGAAGCTCAGACCAGCTCAGCATGTGTAACTGAAGTGGGAACTGACCCCAGGTCTCCCATATGGAAGGTTCTCGTTCTAACTCACTAAGCTAAAGCCAGCTGGGATTGAGGAGCGGGTGCACACCCTCTGGACAGGAAGCTTGGAGAGAAGAGGGCGTTCTGAACCAACAAACAGCTCAGAGTTCATTATTTGGACAGGCCTGCCAGCAGGCAGACTTGGCATGTGATTGTTCCTCTCTGTAAGAATATATGTCAGGTCTGTGTACTTGGGGACCTGAGGGATGTTAATGCATCCAAATCAATTAATTCTCCTCTGCTAGTTTATGCTAAGCTAACGTAGATTTGGCATGGCTTCAGTCTAGCCTAGCATACACTGGCATGTCTTCTTTTAGCCTGGTCTTGCTGGTCATCTCTCTCTCTCTCTCTCTCTCTCTCTCTCTCTCTCTCTCTATCTATCTATCTATCTATCCTCTCTCTATCTACCTACCCCCCCTCTCCCTCATCCTCCCTTCCTGCCTCCCTCCCCCCCTCTCCCTCTGTTTCTCTCTATTTCCCTCTCTCAACCCCCCTGCGTTCTTCAACTCAAGTCACCAGAGAGCCCATGTTCAATCCATACTATTTAGACGTGCTTGATGGAGAAACACTGATAGCTAACTAACTACTGATGAAGCTTCCTGTTGTGTCTCCTTTGTAACCAAGTAGTCAAGGTGTCCCCTGTCTGTGGTCTCCCTGGTAGCATGGGGTCTTGGTTGTTCCTCTCACCCAGTTCAGATCAGTTAAGGCCACAGCTGTGCTGATTATCTCCACATGGCCTCTAATGAGATTCCAAAAGCAGAATTAAACAGAGTTGGGTGCGTATCGACTCTTGCCCATTACCAAGTTAGCGAATGCTAATGTAGATCATTGCTAATTGATGTTTATACTGCAACTAAATTACAGACTGACAAACGCAACACAAGATGTGGTCAGTGCCCCCCCCCTCCCACCACCACCACACACACTCACACACACACACACACACACACACACACACACACACACACACACACACACACTCACACACACACACACTCTCACACACACACACTCTCACACACACACTATCGGTAACAATCGCAAATCATTTGACTGCGGTTTACGATGTTGCAGATTAAAATACTTCCCTTTACGTTACGCCTTGATAAGAGCCAACCGAAACATCAGAAGGAACATGTCTATCTAAATAAACTGCTTGTCCGTGACACACTGAATATTTCGCAACAGCAAATTAAGATCTCAGTTGATTAGACCAGTGGTTCTTAACCTTGTTGGAGGTACTGAACCCACCCAGTTTCATACGCGCATTCACCGAACCTTTCTTAATTGGAAAACTAAAACATGATTTTTTTTCAAATTCGTATAACCAATGAGTCAGGTGTGTGTGTCTTGACCTCCGCCGAACCCCTGAGACTGATTGAACGAACCCCTAAGGTTCAATCGAAACCACTGCTGTAGGGGTAGTGTGCTGCTCTAGTTCCATCAGGCTAGACCAGACCAGAGAGAGAGAGAGGCTTACAAAGAGAAAGAAAGACAGAGAGAGAGAGAGGGACAAACAGACAGCCAGATAAACACCCAGTATGTATGAAGGTGTCTGAACAGTCAATGCTGCAGCATTTATGAACACAGTTTACTTCCTGCGAAGGAGGAAGATGCCCTTTAGCGGTAAATGTGTCTCTCACTGCTGGCCTCATTTACACAGCTGGAGATCTGTACTATCCTCAGGACGGTAGGGTGACACACTGAGGAGAGAGCGTTCTGTTCGTCTCCTAGGTCTCTCGTCCATCTGTCCCTCTTTCCGTCTCAATCTGCCTCTTTACTTCTCACCTTTCTCTATCCTTTCTATCTCTCTCATCTGTCCTCTCGATCTCTTCTATCTCTCTCTCACTCGCTCTCTCTTTCCTCTCTTTCCCCTCTCTCCACCCCCCTCTCTCTCCCCCTTCTCTCTCCATCTCCCCCTCTTCCTCTCTCTCTCTCTCTCTCTCTTTCCTCTCTTTCCCCTCTCTTCATAACCCTCCCCTCTCTCCCCTCTCTCTTCCTCTTTCTCTCCCCCTCCCACCTTCTCTCCGTCTCTCTTCCCCCTCTTCCCCCTCTCATATCCCTTTTCCTTCTCTCTCCTCCATTGTCCTCTTCTCTCTCCTCCTCCTCTCCATCCACACCCCTTCTCTCCATATCTCTTCCTCTCTCTCTCTCCATAACCCTTTCCTTCTCTCTCTACATAACCCCACCCTCTCTCTCCATACTTTCCTCTTTCTCTCCATAACCCCCACCTCTCTCTCCATACCCTCTTCCTTCTCTCTCTCATAACGCCCACCCTTCTGTTTTCTCTCCAGCTTCCTTGGCTCCTTCATTCCTCCAAGCAAGTCCATCTATCTTAGCCTGCCAGCAGTCCTCTATTGTAGCCTGCCAGGCAGTCCCTCTATTTAGCCCTGCAGCAGTCCTACCTATCTTAGGCCTGCCGCAGTCCTCTTCTTAGCTGCCCAGCAGTCTCTATCTTAGCTCCAGCAGTCCTCTATCTTAGCCTGCCCAGCAGTCCTCTATCTTAGCCTGCCCAGCAGTCCTCTATCTTAGCCTGCCCAGCAGTCCTCTATCTTAGCCTGCCCAGCAGTCCTCTATCTTAGCCTGCCCAGCAGTCTCTCTCTAGGCTGCCAGCAGTCCTCTATCTTAGTTGCCAGCAGTCCTCTATCTAGCCTCCAGCAGTCCTCTATCTTAGCCTGCCCAGCAGTCTCTCTCTTAGCCTGCCAGAGTCCTCTATCTAGCCTGCCAGCAGTCCTCTATCTTACCTGCCCAGCAGTCTCTATCTAGTGCCCAGCATCCTCTATCTTAGCTGCCAGCAGTGCTTTCTTAGCCTGCCCAGCAGCCTCTATCTTAGCTGCGCGTCCTCTATTTGCTGCCAGCAGTTCTATCTTAGCCTGCCAGCAGTCCTCTATCTTAGCCTGCCCAGCAGTCCTCTATCTTAGCCTGCCCAGCAGTCCTCTATCTTAGCCTGCCCAGCAGTCCTCTATCTTAGCCTGCCCAGCAGTCCTCTATCTTAGCCTGCCCAGCAGTCCTCTATCTTAGCCTGCCCAGCAGTCCTCTATCTTAGCCTGCCCAGCAGTCTCTCTCTCTCACGCTTCACTCTTCACCCTGTCTCATGGCCCAGAGAGAGTAGGATGGATGGATGGATGGATGGATGGGGGGAGGGACGGATGTGTAGATGGATGGAGGGAGGGAGGAAAGGAGGGAGGGATTGAGGGATTTGAGAGAAGGGATAGAGACCTAGTCTCGGGGGGACAAGGAATCTAGACCGAAGCCTTACTGAGCACGGCCTTATAATTAAATTGGCCGATTCAATTCTGTCTCATCGTGGATATTTTAATGAATAATCACCAGCAGGCTGAGTGACTGACTGATGTGAGCCTTTACTTCAAGTTTAACCCTCTCACCCTCACACCGTCTCACCCTCACACCGTCTCACTCTCACACCCTCTCACCCTCACACCCCTTTCTCCTCTAACCCTCACACACTCTCTCTCCTCTCACCCTCTCAGTCCTCTCACCCTCTCTCTCCTCTCACCCTCTCACCCTCTAACCCCCTTTCTCCTCTAACCCTTACACATTCTCTCTCCTCTTACCCTCTCTCTCCTCTCATTCTCTCACCCCTTAGTTTCACCCTCCTGCCATCAGCTTCACCCTCCTTCCTTCCTTCCTTCCTTCCTTCCTTCCCTATTTCCTTCCTTCCCTATTTCCTTCCTTCCTTCTTTCCTTCCTTCCTTCCTTCCCTATTTCCTTCCTTCCTTCCTTCCCTATTTCCTTCCTTCCTTGCTTCACTTTCTCCTGGGTGCAGGGTGGTGTCTGGGTGGAGAAAAGGAAAAGGTATTTCTACCTCTCTCTCTCTCTCTTGCTTTCTCTGTTTCTCTCCGTTTCTTTTAATGATTTATTTCCATTTTTCCACCTCTTTTTCTCCTATTATTACTTTAATGTCACCATGACAATGGGGGGCTGGAGGCAATCATAAGATGCTGTCCAGCCCCCTGCCCTGGCAACACCCGTCACACACACACACACACAGGCACACACACACACACACACAGGCACACACACACACACAGGCACAGGCACACCCACACACACAGGCACACGCACACACACAGGCACACACACACACACACACACACACACAGGCATACGCAGGCGCACACACACACACAGCACACACACGCACAGGCACACGCACACACACAGGCACACACACACACACACACAGGCACACATAGGCACATCCACATACACACACAGGCACACACACACAGGCACACACACATACACATCCACACACACACACACACACAGTCCATACTTAAATATACTCATAATTAGGACTGAAGGATTCATTTAGACAAACAAACACACACACACAAACACACACTTGCACGCACAATCCCAGTGTGACAGACAGTAGCTGTCAGGACACCAAGGACAGGTAGTCCCAAACAGGAAGCGGGTCATGCATAATGAGAAACAGGCTGTCTGCCTGGACTGCTGGAGACACCAGGCGGGTGACAGGAAGTCACCAGGACACTGACAGGAAGGAGACGTCAGCCGTGGAAACAAAACACCACTGTCAAACTACAGTTGGAACAAGGATGTGAGTCACGCGCGCACACACACACACTCACACACACACGCGCACGTGCACATACACACACACATACACACACACACACACACCCACAGCCACACACACACGCTCACGCGCACACACACACACATACACACATACACACACAGAGCAGAAATACAGAGATTAGCACACATACACTCACACACACACACAGCCACACACACACACACACACACACACACACACACACACAAGCACACCGACAGTGAGCTAGCATCACTGAGGTGGTGTGTGTGCAGGGAAGAGGCAGGAGAGAACAGGGTAACATTGCATGAGGGGGGAGTTTGCTACTGTTTTGTTCTCATGTTGTTGCCACAGGAAGTGTACAGGTAACCCAACTCCTGAATCTACCGCTGAGCTTTAAACCCCAGGCAACAGGGAGACGGGGGGAGGAAACAGTCACAGCTGGGGGAACGAGGGAGGAAAAATAAATGAAAGAGAAGAAGAAATATGAATCATTTATCACCTGTGATGGTAAACAGCCAAGCATGGCACACCTACACAAGCACGCACGCACTCGTTCGCACTCGCATGCACGCACGCACGCACTGGCACTCGCATTCACGCACGCACGCACGCACGCATGCACTTGCACGCACGCACACACGCACTCGCTCGCACTCGCGCGCACTCAAACACACACACTTACACACACACACGCACTCACTTGCACGCGCTCAAACACACACACAATGACCAACCAAGCGTAACCAGAGACAACAGAGAAGGCAAGAGTAGGGGAGCTCTCTTATGCAGATAGGATGTGTACACACACATGTACACACACATGTACACACACATGTACACACACATATACACACACATGTACACACATGTACACACACACGTACACACACACGTACACACACACGTACACACACATGTACACACACATGTACACACAAATGCAGGGTTAGGATACACACACATGCACACATACACACATACATGAGCATCCACAAACACACACACACGTATGATACTTTGCAATGTTTCTGAATATGAAATAGCTAATCGAGATTGTGCATCCAGTGCCATGTCTTTAAACCTGTGTAGTATTGAGTTCCCAGTTTTGACCAGAAGGTAACTTGGTAAACCTGCAGTTCTTTTACTATTCTGCATAAATATGAGTTTGTGCTGCAAGGACTTTGGGATTATATGGAAGTGCCCATGTGTGTGACAGGGGGAGTGTGTGGTTAAGAGGAGCGAAAAGTGTGACAATGTAGCCTGTCAAGGACAAGCATAGGCATCTAGGGAGCTCACACACACACACACACACACACACACACACACACACACACACACACTGAGTCCTGATCACACACGCAGGCACACACACCCACACACACTACAGGGCCATTTACATTGAGTCATAATGGAGAACACTTTCCCTTTGTTCCCGTCTCTCCTCACTCTTTCACGTTCCCTCTCTCTCTCACCTCACTCTTTCACCTTCTCTCTCTCACCTCACTCTTTCACCTTCCCTCTCTCTCCTCACTCTTTCACCTTCCCTCTCTCTCTCACCTCACTCTTTCACGTTCCCTCTCTCTCTCACCTCACACTTTCACCTTCCCTCTCTCTCCTCACTCTTTCACGTTCCCTCTCTCTCTCTCCTCACTCTTTCACCTTCCCTCTCTCTCCTCACTCTTTCACCTTCCCTTTCTCTCCTCACTCTTTCACGTTCCCTCTCTCTCTCTCCTCACTCTTTCACCTTCCCTCTCTCTCCTCACTCTTTCACCTTACCTCTCTCTCCTCACTATTTCACCTTCGCTCTGTTTCTCCATCTCTCCTCCATTCACGTTCTCATCTTCTTTCTATTTCTCTTTCCATGTTAGACTCTCGACTCTTCCCATCTCACATCTTCTCAACCTCTCTCTTCCCCCCTCTCATTCTCTCTCTCTCTCTTGCCTCTTGCCTCTTGCCCTTCTTTCACCTCCATCCAACCTCTCTTTTTCTCTTTCTGTCTGTCTCTCACAGTATCTCTCTCCCACCTCTCTATCTCTCTCTCTCAATCCCACCCTCTTCCTCCCTCTCTTACCTCTCCATCTTTTCACTCTCTCTCCAACCTCTCACCGCTCTCTTCATCTTTGTTCTCTCCCTGTTCTCACCCCCTCTTTTCACCTCTTATACTCCATTTCACCTCTACACGCCGCCTCTGTTTCCTTATTCTCTCCATTCTCACTCCTCCCCCTCTTTCCGCATCCCCCCTCCTCTCTCCCTCTCTTGATCAGTTAATGTCTCCCTCTCCTGATGGTGAGAGGACTCTCTATTTAAAATGCCACCCACTGGAGCAGAGGAATACTGCTGCAATCCCATTGGTTGATCAGCGTTTCTTGGTTGCTATGGAGCTGTCTAACGGGACATCGCAGGCTGATACTAAAATGTTCTCTTCACTAAGACAAGCTCAACTCCTCTCAAATAAAACCTCCAGTCCCGCTCCTGGTGGCCAATTGACCCTTTAGTGCAAACAGCTTAATGGCTACGCGATGCCATTTACACACGATCCCTGTCTCGGCTTGTCTACGTTGCTCAACCAATCAACTAAGTGTACGTGAGGGAGTTACAGCATGCCTGTGAGCGCCACACACACACACACACATGCAAACATACACACACATGCAAACACACACATGCATACATACACACACACACACACACATGACCACACACACCTGAGTCCCCCTCCCTCATATGTACTCATCAGGGCATCCCTGCTCCACAGACAGGTCACTGCATGGGCCTGATTGTAATCAGTGGTCCTGATTAGCTCACCTACCGACTGACAAGCTCCCGGGGGAGTTATTCTCAAGTTATTGAATAATTAATGTTTACAGATAAACTAGTTCAGAAACAAACAGAGTTGTAGTTCTACTTCTTCTAAAAGGGGGAAAGAAAATCCTCCAAAATTATCGTCAATGTTTTTTCTTCCCACATTAACATAACTTACCAAAGTCATCAAAGTTGCTGCTCATAGCACAGAAATGTTCCCCTCTCCCATTGAGCTACCGGTCGTTGTCAGTCATTCTTTTCCCCTGTCTGACCCCTCACAGAGCTGTCACGCCCGGGCGAATCAATTAACCATGTTGATCAGCTTCTAATGACAGAATAAACGCTGTCTATAAATACCAGTGTGAGAGAGGAGGTGACGGGGATGCTGGGATTGATTTTCTGGTCACCGTGTCCAGATAGAAAGAGCCTCTTCTCTCTTGTCGCCTCACCTCTCGCCTCCTCTGTCCTCCTTCCTCTCCCCACCTGTTCTCTTGCTGTGAAATGGCTGGTTAGCTAGATGTCTGGGTGACAGACCGAGTCTCACCGCTATTACAAACTGGAGTAAGATGTCAGCGACTGTACGCCTCTGATCTAGGCCCCTTACGTCTCCTTAGAATCATCACGAAGGGCCGAGAATCCGTTTTTTTTTGTATTTATTTTTTGACTCGATTCACCGGGTGCGCGGACGCGGACGGTGGAAATAAATCATTTATATTTTTGTTTTGATGTTTATCTTTGCAGCTTTGTTTGTCAACAGATTGGCTGTTTTTCAGTGCAGTGTTATCCTTCACGTCTGTCCTTCACGTCTAGGATAATATATCTCTTAACTCCGGATCAGTTGGGGAGGCGGGAACACCCTTATCTAAACACTCCAGCTCCCACCAAGACGCAAAGTCAACATTTGACTTTGATTTTTAACGCAGGCTTGTTTTAAAATGGTTCCCTTGCAAAGCGTGTAATTGTGTTTCTGGAAGTTATTCAAGATTCATTAAGAGCAAGGGCGGGTATCGACTTGCTCGCAAAACGAATACATTCGGGGTTTTTTGTTGCTAGCGCTCCAAAATATGTCTGTGTAGCAAATGTGAAGTCAGATTTAGAATAACGAACGTGTAATACGTCTACGTAGGTATCATTAATCTCTCCCACCGTAGAAATGCTGATAGACTGAAGCCAGAGAGATGTTTTTTCCTGCAGGACGTCTGTACATTTACATTTGACATTTCATTCACGTAGGATGATAGACTTTTATCCAAAGCGACATCATATCGAGCATAGACAGTAGAACAGAAAGGAACACGGGGAAGACGGCAAAACACAACGTGCCTGTAAACACAAAGAAATGTCAAAAATAAGACCTGCATAAGACAAAGAGCTGGTGTGTCATTTGAGCCTTGTCATGTAAATATACACACAAAAACTCAATAATAAAAGAAAAGAAATGTTAAAGCCTGAAGCTACAATAATGTCTTTTTGAAGTCCCAGTGCTGACAATCTCATTTCAACACCGTATTGTTTACAATATTTGCCTGGTAATGAAACTTTCTGTTCAACAACTGCATCTCTGTCCACAAAAGTGACTCCTAGATAAAACCTGCCATGGTTCCATATTTGTTTGTGAAAGAGGTTGAGTTTCAAAGTCACCGGCGACACTTTGATGTTGCTGTTGTTTGGGTTGGCATTTGCTATTGTTTTCAGTTTCCTGAGATGGCCAACCATCTGGTCTCATCACCGCTCAGAGGAGAACATGTTGGTGACAGGAGTTCTCTGATCCTACAAGCTGCTGCTATAAATCAGATGGCCAGTCAGCCAGACAGCCAGACAAACAGTCAGTTAGACTAACAGCCAGCCAGACAAACAGTCAGCCAGTCAGCCAGACTAACAGCCAGCCAGACAAACAGTCAGCCAGACAAACAGTCAGCCAGACAAATAGTCAGTCAGTCAGCCAGACAAACAGACAGCAAGACAGCCAGATAAACAGTCAGCCAGACAAACAGTCAGCCAGACTAACAGACAAACAGTCAGCCAGACAGCCAGACAAATAGTCAGTCAGCCAGACAAACAGTCAGCCAGACAGACAGTCAGCCAGACAGACAGTCTGCCGGACAAACAGCCAGACAAACAGCCAGACAAACAGCCAGCCAGACAAACAGTCAGCCAGACAAACAGTCAACCAGACAAACAGACAGCCAGACAAACAGACAGCCAGATAGACAAACAGCCAGACAAACAGACAGCCAGATAGACAGACAGCAATGCCATCCTAAGTGTGTTCCAGACTTCATGGAGGAAGTCCAGAGGGTTCTACCATGTCTGTGTGCTCCATTTCAGAATATTTTATTTCAGCACGTACACACATACACCTACACACACACATACACCTACACACACACACACACTGTATAAGTCTTGTGGAGATGTGTGGAAGAAGAAGTCCATTCTCTTCAAGCCTGAATACTTTCCTCTCTCCACCTTAGATTCGGGCCTGACAGGACAAAGCACCAGTGACTCCATCATCCAGCCTGTCTTTCAGCTGATGCCAAAAGGCGGCTTTGAAGGAGGGACAGGACTCAGTCTGAGGTAGGATTAACCGGCAAGAGTGTGTCTTGTTGTGCCTCGCCTTTGGCAGAGGAAAAATACGTATTGTCCGGTAGGGAAGCATATAAGCGGGGCGACGTGGGAGAAGATCTGGGAAGGATCACGGTAAGAAGATGTCACCGATAACATGATTGACAGAAAGCCTGTTCCTGCAACAGTAATGCGTTGCACATGGGAGAATATTCTCCATGATTTACCTGCAGCAGTGACATGAAACAAAGCCTTCTGGGAGCTGACTCACGTTTTATCTCCAACGTTGCTGTTGTACATGAAACTGCGGGAGGGGAAAGACTGAAGCGAGATCGTGAATAAAAGCCATTTAGCGTCTGAGTCAGAGGGACATTCAGCAGGGAGATCCGAACCCATGCCCTCTCGATCTGCTGTCAAACTGAGTTATTGACCCTTCTATGAGACAGCACCAAAGTTATAGGGTAGGTATGGCTCATTTGTGAAATCATTTCACCTCAGGGAACAAGACTGCAGGTTCAAATCCCCTTTGGATTGTGAGTAGCGTTTGAATGATAATTAATAAATGCATTCTGTTGTAGGAGGAGGTTGAATAATGTGAAACAAAGAGAATGATGTAGGATGCAGATGGATTATGTAGAAGGTGGTTTAGTAGACTGGAGAGAAACTTCAGAGTCAGTTTGCTTGTGGAGGAACGCTATCTCTCTCTGCTCTCTATCATGATGGACAGACTGCTTTCCTTTGTACGTGTCAGTGCCTGTGTGTGTGTGTGTGCCTGTGTGTGTGTGTGTGCCTGTGTGTGTGTGTGTGTGTGTGTGCCTGTGTGTGTGTGTGTGCGTGTGCGTGTGCCTGTGTGTGTGTGTGTGTGTCTGTGCCTGTGTGTGTGTGTGTGCCTGTGCCTGTGTGCCTGTGTGTGTGTGTGCATGTGTGTGAGTGAGTGTGTGTGCCTGTGTG
>BROE01000018.1:2619251-2658473 GCA_036571765.1 Plecoglossus altivelis | reverse complement strand
TGTGTGTGTGTGCATGTGTGTGAGTGAGTGTGTGTGCCTGTGTGTGTGTGTGTGCGTGTGCCTGTGTGTGTGTGTGTGCCTGTGTGTGCCTGTGTGTGTGTGTGTGTTTGAGTGCGTAGCTTGTCTTGGAGTTATGCAGTGTGCTGTGTTCCATTCCTTCTTTATTTATTGATGATTTCCCCCGTCAGAGAGAGCACCGAGGAAAACACGAGATACCAGTCCGACAGCTAAGGCTCTGGTGTCTGGGTGGCCGTCTGACGTTTGGGTTCCAACTCTGTAAATTAGCCTCTCTCTCTCTCTCTCTCTCTCTCTATTAGTTCTGTCTCTCTCACTATGTCTCCCTGTCTTTTTACCTCTTTCTTTCTGTTGGGCTGCTATTCCTTGTCCCCACTTCTTCCTCTTCTCACCCCTATGCTCTTCCTCTTCTGTACTTTCTCCCCCATCTTCTTCCTCCTCTCTCCCCTCCCCCATCCTCTTGGTCCTCCCTCCCCCATCCTCTTCCTCCTCCCTCCCCTATCCTCTTCATCCTCTTCCTCCACCAAATCACATCCTCTGTTTCCTTTCCTTCTCTGCCTCAGTATAGAGATACACAACACATTCAAATCTCCAACCGAAGCTTTGGCTTGAGTCAGAGGACTCATGCATTTATGTAGCTCACCATTCCACCAGGCAAGTCTGGACTGCCTACCTGATCTGTGGATGATAAAAAGGAATCGAGAGCTGCAAGTTGGACTCCCTGAACCCCAGCAGGAATATCTTGGTGTGACTGGGTAACTTGTGCATCACCCCCCCCCCCCCCCCCGCCCATGTTGTACCCTAGAGCAAGGCACTTACTGTAACCTTCAAATTTGATGCTTCGAGTTCGAAGATTGACAGTAGACATGCAGTTTCAGGCATGAGTCCTTGATCCATGCTCACTTCTGCAGAGTGACAAGGCCCTTGGTGTTAGCTTCTACCACTGTCATCACTTGTCGTGTTCTCTCTGCAATGCTCACCAGTCCATATCTGGAGGCTCATTTCAAAGAAATATGCATTTGTGTGGATGTGTGCACATGTGCATGTGTGTTTGCTTATCATTGTGGGTGTGCAGGTGAGCGTGCAAGAAGTGGAGGGGGGACTGGAGGTGACAGAGTTACTGGGGAGGGGGAGGCAGTGTTTTTTCACACAGAACAACCCCTGGAGTCCTACACAGTCCGAATGAACTAAAAATTCAGGCACTTAGAACGAATGACTCACTGTCTGGAGAGATACACAGCTATTCAGTCACCTAGGCATGCACACTCTCACACACACACACACACACACATGCACACACACACACACACAAGCACTCTCACACGTTAACTGTATTCAGTGTGTTTACGCTGACACACATACACTGGAAGAAGCTCTGCCACACACACACGCGCACACACACACACACACACATAAAGACTTGAGTGTTTCCTTCCAATTACTCACCTAGGAGAGAGATGCAGGTAAAAGCCCATCCATCTTGCTAACAGCACTCCACCTGGCAGTCTGAGGATTCCAGCATCTGACACCTGCTGCTCACTTAAGGCCTCTGCAATCAAACACACATGACCCCCCCCCCCTTCCCTGCTCCCTCTGCCTCAGTACACTGACTCTCTCTGCCTCAGTACACTGACTCTCTCTGCCTCAGTACACTGACTCCCTCTGCCTCAGTACACTGACTCTCTCTGCCTCAGTACGCAAACTCTCTCTGCCTCAGTGCACTGACTCTCTCTGCCTCAGTACGCAAACTCTCTCTGCCTCAGCACACTGACTGCCTTAGTACACTGACTCTCTCTGCCTCAGTACTCTGCCTTAGTGCTGACACTCTCTGCCTCAGTACTGACTCCCTGCCTCAGTACTGACTCTCTGTCTCTGTACTGACTCCCTGCCTCAGTACACTGACTCCCTCTGCCTCAGTACACTGACTCCCTCTGCCTCAGTACACTGACTCCCTCTGCCTCAGTACTGACTCCCTGCCTCAGTACTGACTCCCTGCCTCAGTATTGACTCTCTGTCTCAGTACTGACTCCCTGCCTCAGTACTGACTCGCTCTGCCTCAGTAAACTGACTCGCTCTGCCTCAGTAAACTTTCCAGGTTGTATCATCCCCATCTGCTTCACCTCCTGTTCTAAACTGTTGTTTCTCTAGTTCCTTCTGGACAACTGAACATGTCTGATCTACGACCTGTAGATTTGAGAGCTCAGATCCTAACCCTGTTGGGCACTGAAATGTGCAGGTATGGCTAAAGCAAAGCATACTGGCAGCACTGCCAAAGCCTCTAACTGCATTCCCCAATAGTTAACCATGCTTTGAACACATTTGCTATGTCTGAAATGTGGCTTAGTTGCTCTGAACTTTTTATTTTGTCTTTAAACTTGAGTCATGTATGGGATTCTGGAGGTTTTCTGTACTGATACAGTGTCGGAGGTGATACTTGGACAAGCGGTAACATTCTGTAAACAGTGAATGAAACTGCGGCAACGCCGAGGAAATATCAGAGATGATTCTGCTTGTCTTATCTTCCACAAAAGCAACTTGCAGCTTTCAGAAGGTCCAATCTCTTTGATTGTCGAGAACAACAACAGCAACAGTTGGTTTCCAGGAAAAAGACGGAGAGGGCAAACTAACGGGTTCAAAAGGGCCAATGAGAAAAACCATGGTTTTGGCGTTATGTGTTTGATGTGAGTCTCCTGCCAGCTTGGCTGTGAAGCCCCATAGATTCCTCATTTGTGTCCCTGGAAACACTGTTCAAATCACAGTGAGGTCAAATGGTTTCTCATTAGAAAACAAACTTCTTACTACCCCCCCACCCACCCACCCCCCTCTAGGTAACTCTCCCCTTAGTCACATGGTAACCAGGATGGATTTAGGAGATGTGATTGGTGCTTCTGCGCAGCAGGGTGTTTCTTCATGCATTATTCACCAGGTGACTGTGACCTGTCGTGGATTTTTTACCCGTTAACGAGGTGTGGCGTTTATTCTGCTTCTTCTTGGCGTAATTTCCCTGCAACCAAACAAAATCTATCTGTGTCTCTGAGAGAGAGAGAGAGAGAGAGAGAGAGAGAGAGAGGCAGAGGAAGGAGAGAGACACAGAGGGAAGAGACACAGAGGAAATAGACACAGAGGAAATAGAGGGACACAGAGGAAGGAGAGAGACACAGAGGAAAGAGACACAGAGGAAAGAGAGAGACACAGAGGAAAGAGAGAGACACAGAGGAAGGAGAGAGACACAGAGGAAAGAGAGAGACACAGAGGAAGGAGAGAGACACAGAGGAAAAAGAGAGACACAGAGGAAGGAGAGAGACACAGAGGAAAGAGTGGAGAAATGGAACGAATGCATGTTGTGTTTGAGATTCAGCGGTCTCTGTTGTTAGAGGAGGAGAGTGGTCCAGGTGATTGATTACCTGAGAAAACAAAGACAGTGTGTGTGGCCAGGAAGGAGGGAAGCCATTTATTATTTTTCCAAAGGAGACTAAATGAGGCCTCAGATCAATAGAGGGAGAGAGAGAGAGAGAGAGATAGAGAGAGAGAGAGAGAGAGAGAGGGGGAGGGGAGGAGAGAGAGAGAGGGAGAGAGAGAGACCGACTGCTTGTCCTCCTCCTCCATCTCTCCCTCTTCTACCTTCTCTCCCCCTTATCTTTCCCCTCCCTCCTCTCCCATTTCTCCTGTCTCTCTCATCGCTCCCATTTTTCCCTTCTCCTCTCCTTCCTCTCCCACCTCCTCTCCCAGACACGGGAGGACGTGGGACGGATGCAGGACAGACATCAACAACTAAAAGGCAGGTCTGCATGGTTCGAACGATCCCAATTTATGGTGCAAGTAACTAGTAACATGGGACCTATTTGAGTAAATTAATGGCAGCAACCACGACTAATATCTATAAATGCGCATATTGTATTATTATATTATCAGTATATATCATATCTATTACAGTAATATCTATCACCTCCAATACATCAGTCTCCGGGTGTATCACAGCAAACCATTTTAATTGTTCTTACAATGTGTAAAAGGGAGCATTTATAGAAAATAGTCTATAAATCACCTCAGATTCAAACATGGTCAAGATTGATGTTGGAGTTTCCACCAAAAATCCTCCGTGTTCTAGAACACAGGGCACATTTTTACACCCATTCCGCCACGGTGTTCTACAGGGGAAAGTCCAGAAGGCAATCACAGCTAAAGTTACGCGATCGATGCTCCAGCGGGTTATTGGAGTTACTGTTGTCTTTCCGGTCGGTAATGACTACCTCTGATACTACCTTCTCTGATTCACACAGACCGAGAGAGGACTTTGGCTGGGCTGGTTCCCTCTTCTCCTTCTGGTTCGGTGGATCTCATTCGCTCTTTTCATTCGTCTTTCTCCCCTTGTCTCTCTCTTTCTCTCCTTTAACTCTCTCTCCGTTCTTTTCTCTCTGGTCTTCTCTCTCACTTCTTTTTCTCCACTCCAGTGACAATGGCCTGAAAATGAGCCAACAGTGCCCAGCCAATTTAAGGTGCCTCGTTCCTTTCTGCAATTCCCCCTAACTCTCCTCTCCCCTCTCTCTCTCTCCTCTCTCTCTCCCCCCTCTCTCTCTCTCCTCTCTCCCTCTCCTCTCTCTCTCTCTCTCTCTCTCTCTCCCCTCTCTTTCCCTCTCCTCTCTCTCTCCCTCCATCATCTCTTGTGCTCTAGGGTGTATAAAGCTGCTGGGTCTAAGGATGTATATTCTTGGTTGCATAGATACAGTATGTGTTACAGTCCTCTCCTCTCCTTCCCTTCCCTCCCCTACCCTACCCTCCCCTCTTCTCATCTCTCCTCTCCTCCCCTCCCCTCCCCTCTCCTCTCTTCTCCTTCCCTCCCTCCCCTCCCCTCCCCTTCTCTCCTCTCCTTCCTTCCCTCCCTTCCTCCATCCCCTCCCTCTCCTCTTCTCCCAGACATGGAAAGTTGGGGAAATGGGTAGATGGTGACTTGAAGACTTAGACATGGAGCTATGGAGGGATGGAGAGAAGCAGAGAGCAGATATGTACGTTCCTAGGCATGAGTCGTTACCACGGCACCCAGCTTCCTCTCTCTCTCTCTTTCTCTCTGCCCCAGTTCTCCTATCTGTTCCGCCACACTTGGGCCCTTCCCAAAATACCCAGAGAAGCCCTGACTTTGATTAAGCATGAGTGTGTGAGATGGTCAGTGTGCACGCATGTCTGCATGTGTGTGTGACTGAAGAGTGTATGTAAAAAAAATATACATAGTGCTGACAATCTCTGTGATGTGTTCTCTCAACCATCTCCACAGCCTTTTCACCTTTTTCACTTCCTCCTCTTCTTCATTCTTACCGTTCTTTGTCTCACACATCCCTTCTCTCGTCTGAGGCACTACTAAAGGTGCAAAGAGCCAGAAGAGGGGGGAGGAGGGTGAGGCAAGGGGGGAGGGAAAAGGGGAGGTCTAAGGGGACTATGGTTACAAGGCGAGTCACCTTTTTTACCTGTTTACACACTGGCTGTGTTGGGAACAGTGTAGAGAGCGGAGTCAAGGATGAGTAAAAACAATCGAAAGTTCCTCTTGGAAAAGTGGAATTACGTTGCTCTATCCTGCATGCGTAATTGCTCTCCACACACACACATACACACACACACGCACACGCACACGCAAACACTCGATGCTCCCAGTTCTAGAACCTAAGAACATGCACGGCTTCTTGGGTCGGAAACGGTCCTCCGGAGAATCTTTTTATAAAGTGTAAGGATTCATTATTGCAAAGCTGGGCCGGTGTTTCATATTAGACTACAGAGAGAGTCTCCATGGCTGAGGAGATGGATTCTAATTAGAGAGAGCCTCAGTGAACCCAGCCAGGCAAGGACCACCGACTGGCCATAAACTTTGACTCAATTATAACGCTTTGTGCAGGACAGGCACTTTCTCAAACTGAACTTAAGGGTTGGTGCGGGCACAGAGTCGTGTTGCTTTTAATCCTGTGGATTAGCACACATGCACACCCGTGTATACACACACACACATACACACATGCACACCCGTGCATACACACACACATACATGCATACACACATGCATACACACACATACATACACACATGCACACCCGTGTATACACACACACACATACATGCACACACATACAGGCATACATACACACATACATGCGCACACACTTACTTACACACATGCACACATTAAAACGCACACACACATACATACACAAATGCGCACACATACATACGCACGCACGCACACACTTACATACTCACGTACACTCATGCACATATACACATACACAGATACACACAGGCATATATATACGTACACACAGGCACACATACATACATTTGCACACAGATGCACATACACTCAAGCACACATTAAAACGCAAGCACACATACACACACGATCATACACTTGCACACACCTCAGCTATTTCTGTGGCGGCTGGCTCTCTCCAAAGGTGTCCTGCATAAGTGTTGCCTCTTGATAGGCCCTTCACAGGACCCCGGGAGAGAGAGACCGAGGCGTCCGTCGTGATGCCCGCACCTGATTAACTCCAATAGAGAACACATTAACACATTGCCCCGTTGTCACACGCACACACTTGTTGATGAAAATCACAAGTGACAGGTCTGTAATTATGGGACTGCTAGTGTAGCCCTGCAGACTGGCTGCTCTGGAAGGGGGAGGTAAGAGAGGGAGGAGAGGGAGGGGAGGTGGGCGAGGAGAGGGAGAGAGGGGGACGTGGGAGACAGGAAGGGGCAGTCATTGACAAAGAAAAAAAACGGACTGGGGCCAATTCACATTGATTGGTTGTCAACACACAATTTCAATGTAATCTGGGGGAGGAGAAGGTCAAATGCAAGATGGTCAGCTAGCCAGCCAGCCAGCTAGCCAGTCTGCTAGCGAGCCAGTCTGCTAGAAAACCAGTGTGCTAGCGAGAAAACCAGCCAGTCAGCTAGCGAGCCAGTGTGCTAGCGAGCCAGTCTGCTAGCGAGAAAACCAGCCGGTCTGCTAGCGAGCCAGTCTGCTAGCGAGCCAGTCTGCTAGCGAGAAAACCAGCCGGTCTGCTAGCGAGCCAGTCTGCTAGCGAGCAAACCAGCCAGTTTGCTAGCGAGCCAGTCTGCTAGCGAGCAAACCAGCCAGTGTACTAGCGAGCCAGTCTGCTAGCGAGCCAGTCTGCTAGCGAGCAAACCAGCCAGTGTGCTAGCGAGCCAGTCTGCTAGCGAGCCAGTCTGCTAGCGGGTAAACCACCCAGCAATCCAGCCAAGCAACAAGAGTCCCTGAAGGAGACCAAGGAGAAAAACACAGATGGATAATCTTTGCCTTTATCTGCCTGTCTCTTCTCTCTTTCTCAAATTTCCTTTTCCCTTTCTTTTCTTTTCCCAGCATCTTCTTGGTCCTGCTCCAGTGCCCTTGCTGTCGCCTTCCTGTCCAGGGAGAGTGAGCCTGGCCCAGTTTCTGCGGTCGGGTCGGTGCGGGGCGGGGCAGGGGCGGGGGGTGGGGGCTGGGGGCTGGGGGCGGCTTGCTGCTGTGTACACCCGCGCAACAACACCCCCAACTCTCCCATGAAGGCTATTTATTTCCTGCTAGAGAGTGTGGCAGATTGAGAGCTGGATATGCAGGTTATCAGAAGAGTATGTAGGCTTGCTCCTCAGAGGCCACCAGCCTGTCCTCTAGCCCACTTCTGAACCCCGGCGCTCCACGCTACACACACGCACGCACACACACAGAAACATGCATACACTGCACACACGCACGCACACACACTCCACACACACAGACACACGCATACACTGCACACACGCACGCACACACACTGCACACACACAGAAACACGCATACACTGCACACACGCACGCACACACACAGAAACACGCATACACTGCACACACACACTGCACACACACAAAGACACACACTGAACACGCACGCACTGCACACACGGAGACATACGCTACACACGCACACACTGCGCACACACTGCACACACACAGACACGATACACACACTCTCCCTCCATGTATGAGATCTGGAGCGTTTCTTTTGTGTGTGTGTGTGCATGCATGCGTGCGCTTGTATTTATGTGCGTGCTGGTGCTATGGAGTGGATGCAAAAGGGGTAATACCCGCTGAATGTGTTGTTACGTTCTGTTGCTACGCAACGTGGCGTTTTGTTGTCTGCCGTCTGAGTGACTGTGTGTAAGCATAAACGTGTACAAGAAGTGTACAGTGTGTGTTTGAAGTAGGCCCGTTGTGCATGTATGTTTGCGTGTGTATGTGTGTGCAGTAGTTGTGTCCTCTGCAGAAGGAGGAGTAGAAGGAGACGCAGGAGGAGGATCTAAGCAGGAGCTTGGAGATTCCAGTAGACATTCTGACCCCAGAACACACAAGAGTTCCGATCCCAGAACTCACAAGAGTTCCGACCCAGAACTCACAAGAGTTCCAACAGTCAGAACACACAAGAGTTCCAACAGTCAGAACTCACAAGAGTTCCAACATTTAGAACACAGAAGAGTTCCGATCCCAGAACACAAGAGTTCCGATCCCAGAACACACGAGAGTTTCAACAGTCAGAACACACAAGAGTTCCTTGAGGTCTGGGAACAGCATTAGTACTACAGCTGCTGTGATGCAGGGTTCCTGACAGACTCTCTTTGATTTGTGAGCAGTCATTTAAAGACTCTGGATATGAAGCATTACGCCTGACAACAGAACAGACGAGTTTCAAATGAGAAAATGAATCTGTCCAATGACAACAAGGCAGGTGGTAAATCTGTCCAAAGAAACAGCAGCACGCGTATTGTCCATCCAGAGACGTGATTGGTGAGGAATCGGTATATCTGAAGAATGACGGATATTTGTGGAATAAATCTGTCCAATTGCAGTAAGGAAATCAGTCCAATCATAGAGAGATCTATCTTGCAGATGGGTGGGGCTAGGAATATGGAGGCCGGCTGTGTGTATGCGTATGTGTCTGTGTCTATTTGTGTGTGTTTGTGTGTGTGGCGGTGGAGGGGCAGGGGGAGGGGGGGGGGGGTTGAGGGAGGGAATGCTGAGCTGGGGAGAGGCAGGGCAGTAATATGGATGCCATGGGTGACTGGGTAGCCTGTCGCATTAATACTCCACCTGAATGCCATGGTAGTCTGCTACCTCAGAGTTCTGGAACTCAGCCCGCCACAGAGAGAGATTGAAAGTCATTCAGATCAGGAGCCGCGGCGTGGGACTTACGGCCAATGGGTCTCTGGGAGGCTGACCGCCGCCCATGAATACCGATGAGTCAGAGGAGGGCCTGAGGCCAGACAGGTGAGGAACTGCTCAGGCGTTCTAGAACCCCTCCCCCCCGTCCCTCCCTCTCCCCCGCCGCACGCCGCACGCCGCTGCCTCCGTGCCCCCTCGATCTGCTGGCTCTGCTGCCGAGGTTCGGGATTACACTGGAGTTTGTGGTTCATTCCTCTGCGAACCTTCGGGTGATCACGAGGAGACGCGTGCAGATCGGTCACGCCCCCGGCAGGAACGGCGAGAGGGGGGTCTGGAAGAACAGAACCAAATGTTTGATTCAGTGTTTCTTCATCATCCTCCATGACTGTCCTGTTCTCCAAACCAACACTGCTTCCCTGAGCTCTCTGGAGTTGGCGCTCTGACAGTTCTTTAAAATAATGAGGCTAATTTTCCTCCCATTCTCCTCATCTGTCTGTGGTTCCTGCCGGCCTCTCTCCCTCTCTCCGGTCCACATCAAAGCTTGTTATTGTGATGGAATCCGGAGCTCTCTCCCTCTCTTATCGATCCCTCTGAAAGGCTGAGCCCATGTGACTACCAGGCCAGCAGGACAAGAACAGTAATGGATGGATGCAACACAATAGGAAAACAAGATACGAAAACCATGCTATTTTGCACCATGTGTCCAAGTAGAAGAAAATGAGGAAAGATTAGAACATAGAATCCTTTTCTGTGGCGTGGGCTTCCATTCGGAACGTGATTCGCCTCAGAAAGAACCACTTAGTGTTCCAAAGAGCAATGCAAGACGCTGGCAAATGTTCTATATGGAACTCTTAGGTTCTTCTCCGGTTACAAAGAGTTTTTCCTAGCAGTCTTGAGCGAGTGATGTGGGGGGTAATGTGAAGGACGGCAGGGGGGAAATAGATCCATCGCAGAGGGGGTCAGGTGGGTAACTAAGTCCACAGGACCACTCACAACATATTTACAAATGGAGAAGTCTGTTGTTTGAGTTTTTCATTGTCAAAAATGGCAAAAAAACAAAGCGAACTCGATCGATACAGCACAGAGAGACGAAATTGAGCACGAAAAGAAAGCTAGAAGGCAAATGTGGAATAATACTATTGGTCCTCTGGAAGTCAACAAAACGTTCAGAGAGGAGGAAAAAGTAACAAAGTCGATAGGATGAAAACAAGGTAAAACAGGCAGCGTTGTCCTGACGACACCAGAGAACATGATATTCACCTGGTCACTCGTCCTTTGGCCTTTGACCTTTCAACCAGCCTCCTAAACATGGAACAGAGCCTGAAGACATTGAGAGCAGGGCTGGACTGGTAATATGGGACTGGTAAACTGAGACTGGTAATATGGGACTGGCAATCTGGGACTGGCTATCTGGGACTGGTAATATGGGACTGGCTATCTGGGACTGGTAATCTGGGACTGGTAATATGGGACTGGCTATCTGGGACTGGTAATATGGGACTGGCTATCTGGGACTGGTAATATGGGACTGGCTATCTGGGACTGGTAATATGGGACTGGCAATCTAGGGCTGGTAATATGGGACTGGCAATCTAGGGCTGGTAATATGGGACTGGCAATCTAGGGCTGGTTATCTGATATGCTTTGCAAATGCCCAGTGGGCTGCCGCACGAGGGGTCGATATGGTATGATATGAAATATATATACTTTTACATAATTGATAGATTTCTTTACATTCATAAACCGAGCGTTGCTCAGATGGAATCCAGCAGCTGTTCCTCAGACCCAGTTTGTCTCTTGTCCAGCGGTTGCTAACGTGGAGGATGCTGCGTTAACACGCAGTGCGTCTTGTCAGCATCTGTGTTTCTGGAGAGCTTTCAGGAGTGGCAGCTGCCAAAGAGTCACTTGTTATCATCATGATGTAGAAGATGCTTTGATAAAAGACTACGTTAATCGAAAATAAATATCAGAGTAGCTTCTTCCCACTGTCGTCCTCTGAAGTCCTTTAGCTGAGTTTGCGTGTACAAATGTGTTCGTGTGTGTGTGTGTGTGTGTGTGTGTGTGTGTGTGTGTGAGAGAGAGTGTGTACAGGCATGTATGTGTGTGTTAGAGTGTGCACAGGCATGTATGTGTGTGAGAGTGTGCACAGGCATGTATGTGTGTGAGAGTGTGCACAGGCATGTGTGTGTGTAAGAGTGTGCAAAGGCATGTACGTGTGTGTACAGGTATGTTTGTATGTGTGTGTGTGTGTGTGTGTACAGGTATGTTTGTATGTGTGTGTGTGTGTGTGTACAGGTATGTTTGTATGTGTGTGTGTGTGTGTACAGGTATATGTGTGTGTGGAACAAGTCGAGCCTGGTTGTGTGTTTACACACGTGTGTGTGTGTGCGCACCTGGGTGTGTGTGTGCGCACCTGGGTGTGTGCGTGCACACCTGGGTGTGCGTGCACAACTGGGTGTGCGTGCACAACTGGGTGTGTGTGCACACCTGGGTGTGTGTGACTAGGTACGCGTGTGCGCTGGATTTAGATGCCTTCTGTTATCTAAGAGGAAGCATCCCAAAGCCTCTCGGTCTCAACGAGGGGTTCATGTTCTTTAACGTTCTCTTCCATCCCCCCCCCCTTCCCCTCCCCATATGAACTAGAACCATGTTCCTCAAACCACAGCAGCACACAGCATCACCGCAGGTGTGTGAGTGGGTCGTGCTAATTGGACGTTATTGCTACGTTTTAACGAGCGACCATGTAGAGTATTAATTGTATGTTATTGTGTCATTTTTTTATGATCGAACGAGATGTTGATTGTACGTCATTACGTTCTTTTCCTCAGTTAAAATGAAGGATTTATGTAGATCAATGATGTCGGTTCTTTCATGTCCAGACATTTAAACTGCGACAAATTCAGAACCCAAAAGTTTGAACCGAAACTACTTGACCTGGAAAATATCTGATTACAACGTTCAGGATACTTATTCTTGATATCCTGGAAAGCCTGTTCACCTTATTGAACTCTACCCCACCCTGCCTCTCTCCTCTATATCTCTCAGTTAAGTCATAATGGGGAAACCAGCAGGCGCCCAGCAACTTCTGGTAAATATTGCTAATCAATGAGCAGGTAAAATAACCAAATGTCAACAACAACACAAACACACACACACACACCTCTGGGAAGGGTGGTATTATTGACATCTTTCTAGGTTGCAGCAAGGCTCACACCACGACAAACAAGCTGTTTTGGTCACCTGTGCAAGTAAAGAAACAGTTGTTATAATCAGGGAGAACACGGGAGGATGCAAAGCACACTACTGCAGCACCAAGTACACCATCCCCACCATCCCCACCATCCCCAACCCCATCAGTACTGAACTCCACACCTGCACATCGAACACATTTCATTTCAAGATTTGTTTGAACGTTCCTTCATTCCTTAATCCCCCCTCTCTTACAGTTTTCATTATATTTTCTATGGTTACATTTTCTTTCTCCTTTTCTTCATATGCATGTGTGGCAGCTTCCTCCCACACAAAGCACAGACCTGATCTGGTTTCAGTCTTGGGGAACAGAGTGAAGAAATAGAGTTTAGAAGTGAAAGAGGGACGAAGTTAGAGGCAGAAAGAGACAGAATGGGGGAGAAGAGAGAGAGAGAAAGAGAGAAAGAGAGGATAGACTGTAAATGAAAGAGAAAGAATGTAAAAACGAGATGACAGAAAGGGGAAGGTTAAAGAGAGAGAGAGAGAGAGAGAGAGAGAGAGAAGAGAGGGAGAGAGAGAGAGAGAATGCGTGAAAGTGGAGTCAGTCACCAGGGAGACAGAACCAAGCACACAGCCCGAACTAAAGTACATGCCTTCAAACATGGCACAGCACAACTTCTAAAAAGTAATTTATTCTACAGACAGGAGGAGAACAAGATTGATGTTCATATTTCACCCATCAACGCTTTTCCATAATTCACAGCAGTGGTGTTTGGTGTCAGTAGGAACTTGACAAGTTCTATCAGACACAGTGGGAGGAGCTGACTTATTGATAACCAGATCAGACTGGTAAACATGTCCTCTGTGGAGGCATTGAGGCAGGGAGCAGGCCGCCTGGGGAACTGGAAACACGCTGGAATATCAAACATGCTGAGATCACAGCTGCAGGTGTATACCATTCCAGGATTGGGCTCTAGATCTGGGATCTGGGTCTGGTAGTTAGGTCTGGGATCTGGGATCTGGGTCTGCTAGTTAGGTCTGGGATCTGGGATCTGGGTCTGCTAGTTAGGTCTTGGATCTGTGTCTGGTAGTTTGATCTGGATCTGGTAGTTTGATCTGGGTCTGTTAGTTAGGTCTGGGATCTGGGTCTGCTAGTTTGATCTGGATCTGGTAGTTAGCTCTGGGATCTGGTAGTTAGGTCTATGATCTGATACAGGCACATTCCGATTCAAAATAATCGGAATTATTCATAATAATTGCGTGCATGCGCAATTAATAATTCGTCTTTGGGGATGACGGGGTATCAGGAGTGCAAATGGCCAGTCAGTGCGATCGTACTTGTCAGGGCCTTCGGGGCCTGAGCAAATGACGAAGATGTGCTCTCCAGACGTGCGCTAGGAGAGCGCTTCTGTACGACACGACCTGTTCAAAGCCCCAGTCTCACTAATTGGAGGTAGTTGTTCGTCTCCGTCGACGAGCTGAGGTTCCCCTGACGTCGTGAAGACGCTCCGTCAGCTCCAGTTATCTGTTCTCACACTCCCCTGCTGCCTCAGCTGGATAACACAGGTAATTAAAAAGTAACAAACGCAATGAAGAATTGTCTAAGTTTTCTTTCTTTTTTTTAAACAAATTTTTCCCCCCATTTTTCCTTTTTTTCCCTTCCTTGTTTCTAATGCAGTGTACTTCTTAACACCTGACCGTTGGTCTTTAATGAATATGCGACTGCTAATCATGGAAATCCAGGAAGGCCAAGGATGGCGTGTTCATATTTAATGAGTTTGCTGGCTCTTTCAAAACAAGAATTATTGATGGACTTTCCTCTCGTAATCCTCGGAATTGCAAAAGAAGAGAGCGAAGAGAAGGTTAGACGAGGAAGACAGCGTGGATGCCTGTTTCTGACGTCTGTCTGCCTGCCTGCCTGCCTGCCTGCCTGCCTGCCTGCCTGCCTGCCTGCCTGCCTGTCTGTCTGTCTGTCTGTCAGTCAGTCAGTCAGTCAGTCAGTCAGTCAGTCAGTCAGTCAGTCTGCCTGCCTGCCTGCCTGCCTGCCTGCCTGCCTGCCTGTCAGTCAGTCAGTCAGTCAGTCAGTCAGTCAGTCAGTCAGTCAGCCTGCCTGCCTGCCTGCCTGCCAGTCAGTCAGTCAGTCAGTCAGTCAGTCAGTCAGTCAGTCTGCCTGCCTGCCTGCCTGCCTGCCTGCCTGCCAGTCAGTCAGTCAGTCAGTCAGTCTGCCTGCCTGCCTGCCGGTCGGTCTGTTCGTCTGTCCGTCAGCAGTCAGATTGGCATTTGAGTTTCATGACAAAATTCCTTCTGCAAACGTATTTCTCCGTGTCTGTCCTAAACAGCGGAATAATAATTCTGAGTGATCAGAGATTTATTATGAAATCATGTTCATTGCAAGCAGTGGATCAGCAATGGCCTTTTATGTGTTCATTTATTCTGTCTTTTCATTCATATTCAAGCATCCCCACTGTAAGCTAAACTGTGCTCCGACGATAGTCCTTCATCTGTCTTGTATTATCTAGCTGATTGAATTATGAACACTTGTTGGCTGAATGTCATCATTGTTTTAAATTTCAAGTGGAAGATTCCCTTCTCTCACCTTAATGCCTGAGAGTCTTTTATAGTGTGTCTGTGTCGACACTGGTCATTTCTATGTTAAGGTTTTTAAAAACAACGCTCTCTCTCTCCAGTCGCCTCGTTGACTAATACTTATAAACCCAGGAATTTACCTGATTTACCACACTGAAGATGGACAAAGTCTTCTACCACACAGCTAAATATCCCAGTCAACATTTCCGACACATCATGTGTGTTTCTTTAGCGTCTCCCTGACATGCCTGGAGCCAGCCTGAAGGGCCTGCTCCTGCCTCAGACACTTCCGTGCCATCTGTGGACTTGGCGTCCATTTTGAAAAGAATCTCTGCGCGGAACTTGTGAATGGTCGTCACGGAGACGCGACTCATAACAAATCTGCTGCCAGTCGGGCTAGCCCCGCCCTGGCGCCACGCCCTGGCGCCCCGCTTCTCTGTCCTGGAGAGATTTATGCCCATCGCTTGTGTTTGCTTGTCTCTATCATCCCTCCCTCTGTGCTGTCAGGGATGATGAATCCGTCGGCCTGTGTAGACTACTCCTGCAGCTTGGCACAGGGTCTGAGTACAGGCTGTGTGCGCTCTGACAAGACTAAACCACACTGTGCACCCTGTGCCAAGCTGCCCAGCTCTGTATACCTGTGGTCTAAGGTTCGTATGGAGGTGTGAAGTGACTGAGTGCGTGAGTGTGTGTTTGCGTATTTGTGCGTGAGTGCGCGTGCATGTGGAGAATCTCTCTCCCGCGATCTTATGGAAAACATTTATTGAAATTATTAGTTAAAAATATATAGTTACATGAGAGTTTAGCTTGTTTGAGGGGTAGTTCTATGGTCATATGTGAAGCCCTCTGTGACACTGCTTGTGAAAAAGCCATACAAACATATATATTGATTCGATGAGTTAGTCCTGAGTTCTCTAACTTAGAGGTGAAGTTTTAACAAGTAAGAACATGATGAGTTCTTCATCTGGCGTAGGAACAATGAAAGCCAGCGTGGGGATAATCCCAGTAAAGCTGTTCGAGACAGACCTTCCATCAGTGTGTTTCAAACAGGCTGGTTTCACACTCGTTCATTCACACTCCATGTGAGGAGGTGCTGTCTTTTCCTTTCTCTCTCCCTATCTTCATTAAACTGTCTCAGCCCTGCCAGGGAATTGTTGTCCATCGCCGTGGACAACGAGTTTTCCGGTCAGTTCATCTCTGCGGGTTTTATTAGTTAGATGAATCTGTCGAATTCGAAGTAGCAGGGAATTGGACCCTGGGTTAGCTCTATATGCAGTTAGTGTGTGTGTTTCTGTGCATCCTCAAGTGAGAGTAGATTGCAAAACACAGAGAGATGGAGATTTCAAAAGAATAAAAGAGAGTATTGGAAAAGTGTGACAAGAGGCGAAGCATGATCTGTTATTCAGTATGAAGTGGTTCCATATAGAGACCATCTCCTTGTCAATAATTCATCCTGGTTCGTGTGGTAAAACAGCTGGTTCCCTCCAGAGAGGAGAGGACTCAGCGAAGCTGTCAAAATCCACATCTATTTACTCCTTCTCATCTCTCTCCTCCCTTAACCTCTATCCTCTTTCCTACTCCTCTTTCCTGCTCCTCTTTCCAGCCCCTCTTCCTGCTCCTCTTCCTGCTCCTCTCCCTGCTCCTCCTTTCTGCTCCTCTTTCTTTACTCACTCCTTCCATCTCTCCTTACTCCTCTCTCGTCACTCCTCTATCCTCACTCCTTTAATCTCTCCTCACTTCTCTCTCCTCACTCCTTTCATCTCTCCTCACTCCTCTCTCTTCACTCCTTTCATCTCTCCTCACTCCTCTCTCCTCACTCCTTTCATCTCTCCTCACTCTATTCTCTCCCCTTGCTGCTCCCTCTACTCCCCTCTGACCTCTTCTCTCCTCACTTCTTCTCACTCCTCTTCACCCATACCTGCCATCTCTAAATCTCCCTCTCCTCCCTTCTTGTGATTGTCACCTGTCACCTCTCTCTTTTCTCCTCTCTCCTCACCCCTCTCCCCTTACTACTGCCATCCCGTACCTTCATTCTCTCCCGCTCCCTCTTTCTCTCTCTCTCTCTCTCTCTCTCTCTCTCTCTCTCTCTCTCTCTCTCTCTCTCTCTCTCTCTCTGTCTCTCTCTCTCTCTCTCTGTCTCTGTCTCCATCCTCCTGTTGTATTCGGTCTATCTGTCTGAGCACCATCTGTCTCTGTGCCAGGCAGCCTGAGCATGCTAGGTGAAGGATGGGGGGAGATGAAGGAATGGAGAGATGGCTGACAGAGATTCAGAGATAGCCTGTCACATGAATACCGGCACACTATCCGTGGGAGATTATGATGGAGGAGGGGAGGGAAGGAGGGGGGAAGGGAGGAATGGAGAGGTAACAATGGTCCGACATGTAAGTACTTCAAAATTACCTGTTGGGAGATAGTTGAGAGATCGATCAATAGAGGGAGGGAGAGAGGGATGGAGTGTGTATGTTTGTATGTGTGTGTGTTTGCGTTTTTATTTGTGTGTGTTTGTATGTATGTGTGTGTCTGTTTGTATGTGTGTGTTGTATGAGTGTGTGTGTGCGTTTGTATGTGTGTGTGTGTGTTTGTATGTGTATGTGTGTATGAGCGTGTGTGTGCGTTTGTATGTGTGTGTGTGTGTGTGTGTGTTTGTATGTATGTGTGTGTGTGTGTGTGTGTGCCAGAAATGTCTGTAGCTGGTCATGTCTGTGTGTGTGTGTGTGTGTGTGTGTGTGTACGTGCTGTGGCTGGTCATGTCTGTGTTTTTCCTCTGCTCTCTCTCCGTCTCCCGGCGCAGTGTCATCGATAGGCCGACGCCCCCCTCATCCCTCAGCCTCTCCGCTGACCTTGCCTGTCTCCCAGCAGGGTTGATAATGATGTTTAACTGGTCCCAGCACTCATATTAACCTGGGGTGACAGGTGTTTGAACAGAACCCCTCCTCCACACACACACACACAAGCACACACACACACACACATACAAACACACAAACACACATCGCACAGATGAACACACACACACACACACTCGCACACACACACACACATCGCACAAACGCCAACCTCTTTACCCTTCAACCCGTGTCACTTTTGCTCTTCTGTTCTCTCTAGAGAGACAGAGAAGTACCAAAGCAGAAGGACGGGGTAGTCAATCACCAACACTTTCATTCTCTTGTGTTTCAGACCAAGTGGGTGATCATGTATGTGTGGACTGGTAGAGAAAGGAGAAGCAGGAGAGATGAAGATATGATCTGGATGCTTGGCCTGTTTCTGCTAGCTAGCACTGACGAGGAGGTCCATTAATCACCTGCATCCAGGAGACCAGAGAGGCCTAAATTAAATCGGCTGCCAAATATAGACTTAGGAGCTACTGTAATACAGAGTGGTCCCCCCCTCTCCCTGCCACGCCCCTCACTACCCCCTCTACCCCCTCACCACCACCCCCACAGCACCACCCTGTCCCCCTTCTCAGGAATACCCTGGCCCAATTTACAACTCACCCCTCAAGGCGTCTTCCAATTCTTTCTTTTGCTGCAACTCTCTCACTTCCTCACTTCCTCCCTCCTGCTCTCTCTCCTTCTTTCCTCCTTCCTGCTCTCCCTCTTTACTCCTTACTCCTTCTTGCCCCCTCTCTCTTACTCCTTCCTGCTTTCTGCTCTCCCTCTTACTCCTTCCTGCTCTCTCTCTTCCTCCTTCCTCCTTCCTGCCCTCTCTCTTCCTCCCTCCTTCTTCCTGCTCTCTCTTTCCTCTCTTATTCCTTCCTTCTTCTCTTTCCTCTCCTGGCCAGCAGCTTCAGTGAGGGCAGACTTCCTGTATGAGGTCATCTTCCCTGGACGGCTCTGCAGAAACAAAAGGAATGTGCTTTTCCTTTGAGGTGACAGCAAGGGCGTTCATACTGGTGGCCTGGGGTCAAACCCCCCTTTATCATTGTTCAGACGAACAGCGGGGATCTTCCCACGCAAGACACACACATTCACACACACACACACTCACTCACACACACACACTCACTCACTCACACACACACACTCACTCACTCACTCACTCACACACACACACTCACTCACTCACACACACTCACTCACTCACTCACTCACTCACACACTCACACACGCACACACACACTCACACACACACTCACACACTCTCACACACAGACATTCACACACGCCCACACACACACACACACACACAAAGGAAGGAAGGAAGAAAGAAACGAAGGCTGGATGGATGGCTGGATGGCTGGATGGATGAAGAAAGGATGGATGGAGAAATGATGGGAGGGATGAAAAGGAGGTAATGCTGTTGAGGAGTGGGGCCAGGAGATAACACTGTTAGAACGAAATAAAGAGACGGATTCCATAGAGCCCCCCCAGCACACACACACACACACACACATACACGCATGCACACACACACACACATACACTCATACACACACACACCCACACACACACACACACACATGCACACACGCATACACGCACACACATACACGCATGCACACACACACACGCATGCATACGGGGAAGTCGTGGCCTGATGGTTAGGGAGTCGGGCTTGTAACCTGCAAGTTGCTGTTTCAATTCTCGCATTGGCAGTAATTGAAGGTGGGGATTTTGAACAAACAGCACTCTCTCTGCCTTCGATACTATGACTGAGGTGCCCTTGAGCAAGGAACCGAACCCCCAATTGCTTCCCGGGCGCTGGAGCAATAGCTGCCCACTGCTCCGGGTGTATGTTGTGTGTGCGTGCGTGCGGTTGCCCACTACTCACTGCTGTGTGTGCACTTGGATGGGTTAAATGCAGAGGGTTAATTTCGAGTATGGGTCACCATACTTGACAATACGTCACTTCACTTCACATGCGCACACTGGTTGTCTGGCTCTGTCTGTCTGTCTTCTTGTCTGTCTTCCTGTCTGTCTGTCTGCATTCCTGTTTGTCTTCCTGTCTGTCTGTCTGCATTCCTGTCTGTCTTCCTGTCTGTCTGTCTGCATTCCTGTCTGTCCGTCTGCCTTCCTGTCTGTCTGTCTGCATTCCTGTCTGTCTTCCTGTCTGTCTGTCTGCATTCCTGTCTGTCTTCCTGTCTGTCCATCTGCCTTCCTGTCTGTCTGTTTGTCTGCCTTCCTGTCTGTCTGTCTGTCTGTCCGCCTGTCTGCTAACACGTCTGTCTGGATGTTTATCCCTGTAAACTGAGACAGCATTCATGTGGTCCTCCCCCACCCCTCCTACATGCCCGTGGGCTGAGCCAGCAGGAGACTGGGACTGAGTAAGTATTACTTAGTAACTGTTGCTCAGGCTAGGATGACGATGTAAGAACTGCAGGTGACTAATCACACTCCATCAATCAACCCCAACCTCAAAGAACAGAAGTCTCATAAAAACCCAGACTAGATGACCAGGAATTCGAGCTGATGTCAGAATAACAGATATCTTTATAAGTAGCCTATTTGGAGAACGTTTCTGTTGACGTCTGATAAGAAAAACAATCATTTTAATACGCGTGTGACTAAAACTGAGATCTATCTGTTATTGATGGTCTAGTTATATCATGTGGGCCAGGCCTTCGTGGTGCTGGGTTGTGGCTAAGAGCTCTGATGAGTACATAACAAAGGAGACTGAGACAAGCTCATACATAACCTCAGACAAGATAACTAACAAGGGATAAATTACATTTTCGCAGATACAAAAACAGATTGATCACCACTGTCTCCAAACAGGGAATTACAGCGCCGTAAATACTGTAGCGATATACTTCAATACAGAAGCCCACTTTGGAGTAAACTTTGTTGAAGACTGTCTGCATGGTGTTTCTGCATGGCTGTGTGAATAGTGTTTCTGCATGGCTGTGTGAATAGTGTTTCTGCATGGCTGTGTGAATAGTGTTTCTGCATGGCTGTGTGAATAGTGTTTCTGTATGGTAGTGTGTGTGGTGTTTCTGCATAGCTGTGTGCATGGTGTTTCTGTATGGCTGTGTGAATGGTGTTTCTGTATGGAAGTGTGTGTGGTGTTTCTGCATAGCTGTCTGCATGGTGTTTCTGTATGGCTGTGTGAATGGTGTTTCTGTATGGCTGTCTGCATGGTGTTTCTGTATGGCTGTGTGGATGGTGTTTCTGTATGGCTGTGTGGATGGTGTTTCTGTATGGCTGTGTGGATGGTGTTTCTGTATGGCGGTGTGGATGGTGTTTCTGTATGGCTGTGTGAATAGTGTTTCTGCATGGCTGTGTGAATAGTGTTTCTGTATGGCTGTGTGAATAGTGTTTCTGTATGGTAGTGTGTGGTGTTTCTGCATAGCTGTCTGCATGGTGTTTCTGTATGGCTGTCTGCATGGTGTTTCTGCATAGCTGTCTGCATGGTGTTTCTGTATGGCTGTGTGGATGGTGTTTCTGTATGGCTGTGTGGATGGTGTTTCTGTATGGTGGTGTGTGTGGTGTTTCTGCATAGCTGTCTGCATGGTGTTTCTGCATGGCTGTGTGGATGGTGTTTCTGTATGGCTGTGTGCAGTGTATTTCTGCATGGCAGTGTGAACGGTGTTTCTGAATGGATTAGGGAATTAGAATGATTACAGCAAGTGTAGCTCCAGGTGTGCATGTGTGTGTGTCTACAGAGCTGGTCATGCTGTGCTGGGTCCTGAAAATAAACACTGTGTACTGCTTCACTGCTTGTTTGTGTTTAAGTTGCAGTGATTTATCTGGGCTTGCGTGTGGGCAAGTGATTATATGTTAGTACTCTTTTGAGAAAGAGCAAGCTTGAGAGAGAGACAAACTGTCGGAGAGAGAGGCTGAGAAAAACAGAGACGGTTTAGGAGAGACAGAGAGAAAGAGAGATGGTAGGACAGACAGAGAGATAGTATGAGAGACAGATGGCGAGAAAGAAAAATAAGGAGAGGGACTGAATGATAAAGAGAGTGAGAGAAAGAGAAAGGGTTGAGACAGAGGTACCGAGAAAGAGATTGTGACAGAGAGCATCTGTTTGCTTGAGTTCTCCTTTCTTCTTAAAAAGCTGAAGCATGAAAGGAGACACAGTACAGAGGGGTAAGGGTTAAAAGACAAGGGGACGTGTTCCCGGCTGGACTGCCTGCTGTCAGGAGGAACAGGGGGGAGGAGGAGGGGGAGGGGGTGAGAACATTAGGCTTAACCTGTCTTCAAAGATATCGTGGGGGAAAGGGGGAGGAGGGGGAGAACATGAAGAGAGGAGGAGAGCCGGGAGGGGGTGGAGACGGGGAAGAGGGGGAGGAGGAGAATGCAGAAGGGGGGGGAGAGAGGAGGAGGGGGGAGGCGAAGTGGGAGAAGGGGATGGTCTGTATGGGAGCTGCTCAGTCTGTAGACAGGCTCAGTCTCTGTCTAGCTGTCCACCAGGGGAGAGACCTGTGACCTCATCCCTTGCAGAAGAATCTGGTCCCTCTGACCTCCGCTATTACAAAGGCCCACCACAGAAGAAGAGAGGCGACCCTGTGGGGTTTCCCCTTTGACAGGCGCAGGGGTTGGACTGACCAGCCTCCTGGAGTTCTGGGAGCTTCCTGTCTGAGGAGATGGATGAAAGGTCACGGCGGGGTCGTAGTCTGGTGGCAGGCGACCCCTCACTCTCCTGCTTGCGACTCTGTTGCTCCTTCGCTCGCCCTCGTCATCATCATCTTCTCACCCACACAACCTGTCCCTGCTCTTCTGTCTGTTTTTGCTTGTTTGGAAAGTTGCAATGTGACAGAACAGGAAACAGAGAAGAGAGAGATGCGTAGAACGCTGGAATCAGCCCATTTATGGAACGTATTCTCAACCGGTGAGCCACCAGGGTCCCCCAATTTGTCCCTCTTTCTCTCCCTCCTCCTACTCCACCCCAGCCTCAGCCCCAGCACCTAGCCCCAGCCTCAGCCCCAGCACCTAGCCCCAGCCTCAGCCCCAGCACCTAGCCCCAGCCCTAGTCTTGACCACAGCCTCATCACATGAAAGAGAATACAAACATTAAGACATTGCCTCATTCGCTTTGTTAAAGATTCATGTTTATTTTACAACTTTCTCACTCCTCTCATCTCACTGGATGAAGGGAGGAGAATACGGCTGTTAACAAGCACACAGCCTCCCTCTCTGGCAGGCCTGAGCAGAAGAACAGAAAGGAGGGGAGAGTGTACACACAAGTGTGTGTGTGTGTGTGTGTGTGTGTGTGTGAGTGTGTACGTGTGTGTGTGTGTTTCCAGTGGAGACTCAAGCTGTGAGGCTGGTGTTACTGTCCCCCCTGCTGACACTGGACTGGTGGGAAATTATGAACTGGGTCACATCTGTGCTGCCCAGATACACACACACACACACACACACACACACACACACACACATACACGCATGCACACACACACACACATACACACACATACACACACGCATACACGCACACACATACACGCATGCACACACACACACACAAGCTCACATGCAAACACACACACACACACACACACAGACACACAGGCACATTCAAATGCACATACTTTCATCACATACACACATCCACACACACATTCAGAAACACACACACGCATTCAGAAACATACACATGGTGCATAGAGCTTGCCTCCACCTGCTACCATGGGAATATAGTCTCCTCACCTCCTCTGGCACCCTGTCAACGAGAAGCATCGTCCACTCTCAGTCTTTAGAGTCACTTTACATCTTATCAGTCGTTAACGTCAGTAACGAAAAGCAAGACTTTCTCCTTATCCAGCTGCCATCTTGGCAGAAGCTCACTTCCTGTTGGGAGAGGCCAAGAGTTACTTAACTTCCTGTGGTACGAGAACAGATATATCCTGGCAGTTGTGATGACAAACTGTCAGTGCTGTCCTGCCTGTTTGTGCTGTCCTGCCTGTTAGTGCTGTCCTGCCTATTAGTGCTGTCCTGCTGTTAGTGCTGTCCTGCCTGTTAGTGCTGTCCTGCCTATTAGTGCTGTCCTGCTGTTAGTGCTGTCCTGCTGTCAGTGCTGTCCTGCTGTTAGTGCTGTCCTGCTGTTAGTGCTGTCCTCCCTATTAGTACTGCCCCCCCTATTAGTGCTGTCCTACCTATTAGTGCTGTCCTCCCTATTAGTGCTGTCCTGCCTGTTAGTGCTGTCTCGCCTGTTAGTGCTTCCCCTCCTGTTAGTGTTGCCCTTCTGTTAATGTTGCCCTACTGTTAATGTTGCCCTACTGTTAGTGTTGCCCTATTGTTAGTGTTGCCCTCCTGTTAATGTTGCCCCTCCTGTTAATGTTGCCCCTCCTGTTAGTGCAACCGTTTTACCGCTTTAAACAGGTGAATCAATTGAGAACCAGTTCTTATTTACAATGACAGCCTGGCCATGAGGCAGCGTAAAAAAACTTTACAATACAAATAAATAAATAAATAATATGAAATAAAGAGGAGATAGAGATGAGATGCAAAAGTAATACAGAACGTGTATCCATTTTACCGATCCATCTACCAATTTGTGTAGGTAGAATGTGCTCATGTTTCTATTGATCTACAGCTCTCCATCCTTAGCTGTTAGCTCTACTTAATTTCCACGAATCAATTCAATCAGACATATTAAATCAAACCCAACTGAATTTCCTTCAGACATTGAAGATGTTTAGCATTGATGTCCTACTCTGACACACCAGCCTGTGCCAGGACTGTCTTCCTATTGGCTGTGAACCTCGTTAGACAGCCTGGAAGACCTTCTGGAATCATCCACACTAGTCATTAGGTTCACATTCTTAAAACTAATTAGATCATACTTTCCTTTTTGTGTTTTAGTGAAGCGATGCCCCCAATTCCTCAGATTCTTTAAACCAGCCAGTATCACTTATAGTCGTCTGTACCGGTTTGAACCAGTCAGCACCAGTCTGTTCTAGTCTGTAACTGTCCGTTCTAGCCCACACCAGTCTGAACCGGTCTGTATCAGCTTGTTTCTACCAGTCGGAACAAGTCTGTTTTAGTCTGTACCTGTCCGTTCTAGCCCACACCAGTCTAAACCGGTCTGTGTCAGCCTTTACCTACCAGTCTGTACCAGTCTGTAGACCACAACTTGGCATCAGATGATAGGCTCACGCCCCAGGGAGAGGCAGTCTGTCTGGCCGCCCTTCAGGAGAGCCGACTTGATCTGGTTCCACCAGAACAGGGATACGTTTCATAGAGAAGGAACCAGATCCTTTCGGCTTCAGCAGGAAGAGCATAACACAACAGAACACAGGAACCATCGAAACCGCGATCAATCTTTTAGGAACTCATGCAACCCTATTGTTGTTATATAACCCTGCTGCGTCTGTGATCTTGAGCAAATCTTATACGCGCATATAGCGTTTATATGTATATAAATATATAAATTCAACCTTTGAAAGTGGGTTCAGTCTGACAGAGTGCACTTGTGAAATTGGTGGCAAGAACAGTATTTTATACATCTCTCTGCACATGGCTGTTCTCTGATTTGCCTGTCCATAGTTGAATAGTTCCAGACAGACAGGACTCCCAACGAGTTTAATAATAACCGCAGTAGATACTCATCTGAATATTAAATTCGACAGAAATTCTATTAGAGACAAATGAACCTGCCTCTTTTTTCTTTTCTTTTACAAAGCAGCAAATTAACTTCCCTGGTCAGTTCTCTCTTTTGGTATTTCACGACCTGTCTCAAATTTTTCTTTCACCTCTTCCTTTTTCTATTATCTCCTCACTTGAAGGTCTTTCCATCCCTCCCTCTCTCTCTCTCTCTTTCTTCAGTTTACTCTACCTCTCTCTGCCTCTCGCGGCCCCCCCGGCCCCCCCCCCTACCGCCTCCTCCTCCTCCACCTCCTCTCTCTTTCATCCTGGGAACATAGCAGCTTTTATCCAGTCCTGACAGAGCTTCCTACAAAAGCCTTCCTAACATCTGTTTCTATAAACTTTCTACGTTTGACCTTCTGGTAACACGCAGTCTGACTCTCTGATAGAAACCGTGTCACATTGCTGCTGTCGCTGGCTCAGGGCAACACTCACATGCAAGCACGGTCTGGTGTTGTTTCTGTCTGCCTCTACCTGTCTGTCTGATGGTCTGTCTGCCTCTACCTGTCTGTCTGATGGTCTGTCTGCCTCTACCTGCCTGCCTGCTTGCCTGCCTGCCTGCCTGCCTGCCTGCCTGCCTGCCTGCCTGCCTGCCTGCCTGCCTGCCTGCCTGCCTGTCTGTCTGCCTGTCTGACATACATCTTCTTAACACATTTACTGTGTATTTATCTTGCCACCGCCTTCTCTTGTCTTTCTTCTTGTGTTTTTCTCCAAACAATTATGAGACAAGTAACCAGTAGTCTCCTGCCTGTACAGCTATACAATATCAACCAATAAACAGATGGGATTTCAACATCGCCACAAGACACGACTCCACAGAATCACAATTCAATTTAAAAACAATAACTTGAGAGGTGTGAAGGCTTTGGTAGATTTTTGCAGAGGAGGAGATACAATTCAATTGAGATCTCTCCAGAAAACGTTTTTTTACTTCCCCCCCCCCTTGAACTCTTCATCCTCCCCCTAGTTCTTCTTCCCACTTTTTCTCTCTCTCTTTCCTCTTCCAGATATAGATTTACTAATGTTGTGCGTTTGGGTGTTGTGTGTTTGTGTGTATTTCGTGTACTGAATCTTGGCTGATATGAATGGTGTTACTTCTGAAACTGTAGTGGTACAAGAACCACCTGAGATCAAGAGAGAGCTCTATTCTATTAGACTCTACTCTGCTCTACTCTACTCTACTCTACTCTGCTCTGCTCTGCTCTGCTCTGCTCTGCTCTACTCTACTTTACTCTGCTCTGCTCTGCTCTACTCTGCTCTGCTCTACTCTGCTCTGCTCTGCTCATGCACCTACAGGGCACAGACACACACACAGACACACACACACACATAGACACACACACATAGACACACACACACAGACATGCACACAAAGACAGACACACACAGACTCCCTCAGGGAGCTGTCTCACAGCAGATTGGAACTGATTTCTTCCTCTCTGGCTCTTTGTTTCGTGGCTTAACGGCAGTGCCGGCCCTTGACCGGTGGTGGGAGGTGCCGGAGAGAGACTTGTATCGATTGGCTAAAGCAGACAGAGCTGTGTGTGAGACAGTGTGTGTGTGAGACAGTGTGTGTGTGAGACAGTGTGTGTGTGTGTGTGTGTGAGAGTGTGTTTGTGAGTGTGTGTGAGTGTGTGCGAGTGTCCGTGTGTGTGAGACAGTGTGAGTGAGTGTGTGTGTGTGTGTGTGTGTGTGTATGTGTGTGTGTGTGTGTGTGTGTGCGAGTGTCTGTGTGTGTGAGACAGTGTGTTTGTGAGTGTGTGTGTGTGTGTGCGCAAGTGTCCGTGTGTGTGAGACAGTGTGAGTGAGTGTGTGTGTGTGTGTATGTTTGTGTGTGTGTGTGTGCGAGTGTCTGTGTTTGTGAGACAGTGTGAGTGAGTGTGTGTGTGTGTGTGTGTGTGTGTGAGACAGTGTGTGTGTGTGTGTGAGTGTGTGTGTGTGTGTGTGTGAGTGTGTGTGTGTGTGTGTGAGTGTGTGTGTGTGTTTGTGTGTGTCAGGTAGACTGCGGTCCAGACTACAGGCTGTGTTCACTGGTGCATCAGTGAAACAAGCTACTTGGAAAAATAAACAAACTTATCAACACAACAGTAACAAGGCATCTTAAATAGTGTTTATCAGGCATTTTTTGAGGTACATTTTTTTAAATTAAAACATTCACAAGGTACACACCACCAACTGGAAATGTAAATAAGGAAACTATGTTGGATATCTTAACAAAATACAGTCATTTTTATCAAAGAGTCTTGAATAGGAATTAAATAAACACAAAGAAAAAAGTATTTATTCATATTTCTACCTGCTTGATGACTGCTGGTCTCTAGACAGCACAGTCACTCAACAATGGCTTATTATTTGCGGACAATTAGTTTGAAATGTTTCGTTTAGACGGATTAGGTGAAAGTGAATAATTTCCCGCAGCACACCCACCAATCAGTGGCCAGCGGAAGGAAAACACTTTGACAGCAGCAGGAAGTGGACATGGTCACGTCCCATTCATTTAAAACACAACTTAAATCCATGCAGTAACCAGAAATGTTTGTCTAAACGTGTGTGTGCTGAAAACTAAAGGGTGAATAACGGTTTTATCCACTTAAGAAGAGCCTGTTTTTGCTTGTGTCCAGTTTTGGAATATTTTCTTGTGGATCTTATCTTCCTTCTCTGCCATCTTGAGATATCTGTGGGCTTTGTGACACAGCTTGTAAAATGGACTACGTACATCAAAGTGGAAAGTGACAAATATTTTTATGGGTTTGACTTTAATTTTATGATGCCATAACACACGTCCGTCTATATAACACACATGCTCGCACATGTGCACACGCACACACAGACACTTTCACACACTCAGTCAAACACATTCACACCTGCGCACACTCTCTCTCTCTCTCTGTCTCTCTCTCTCTCTCTCTCTCTCTCACACACACACACACACACACTCCATCTCTCAGGCTGTTCTCGTGCCCCCTGTTCTCTGGCTGGCAGGAGCATCCTGTCCATGTAGCAGACCAGCCTTGAAACCTCTCTGCAGAAAACATGAACATACTTGGTGGACCTGGGGGCTCTTCCAACCACCTCTTCTACGTGTTTATTTCAGGACTCTGGACAGGGAACCCGGGTCACCCAGGCCAAACATGTCCATGATGTTATATCTAGAAGCTGGAGGATGGTGTTTATATAAGAGTGAAAGACAAGAGGGAGTCTTGAGTACTGCTTGTGTGTGTGTGTGCCTGTGTGTGTGTGTGTGCTTGTGTGTGTACCTGTGTGTGTGTGTGTCTGCTTGTGTGTGTGTGTGTGTCTGCTTGTGTGTGTGTGCTTGTGTGTGTGCCTGTTTGTGTGTGTGTGTACTTGTGTGTACTTGTGTGTGTGTGCGTGTGTGTGTGATTGTGTGTGTCTGCTTGTGTGTGTGCTTGTGTGTGTGCTTGTGTGTGTGTGTGCTTGTGTGTGTGTGTGTGCTTGTGTGTATGTGCTTGGGTGTGTGTGTGTGTGTGCCTGTGTTTGAGCTGGTAAGGATGTGCTCTGTTTTTGAGAGCATTTCAACTGTATAAGCAGTCTGCGGGGCTCTGAGGCAACACTGGACAGATACGAGAGCGAGAGGGAGGGGGAGAGGGAGGGGGAGAGGGAGGGAGCAAGAGCGAGAGGGACGAAGCGAGAGAAGGAAGGGAGTGAGGGAGCGGAAGAGAGAGAGAGGAAGCGAGAGAAAGGGTGCGAGAAAGATGGAGGGAGGGAGGGAGGGAGGGAGGGAGGGGAAGAGAGAGAGGGAGCAAGAGAAAGGGAGTGAGAGAGATGGAGGGAGGGAGTGAGGGGGAAAGAGAGGAAGAGACAGGGGGACTACTAAATCCGTGTTCTCATTTCCATTGACCTGGCTGGTGCTTTCGTCTCTGGATTGTTTAGATAGCAGACACAGGCCCTCCCCACCAACGCCCCTACTCTCTCTATCTCACTACCTCTTCCATCTCCAATCCACCTTCTGGATTCATCTCACATCCAATATCCATCTCTCTCTTTCAGTCTCCATCACCCTACCTTTCTCTCCATCCCTTTCTGTATCTCTCTCTCTCCCTCTCTCTCCTCACTCTCTCTCTCTTTCACTCTCTCTCCTTCTCTCTCTCCTCTCTCTCTCCTTCTCTCCTCACTCTCTCTCTCTCTCCCTCTCTTCCTCTCTCTCTCTCTCTCTCTCCCTCACTCCCTCCCTCCCTCCCTCACTCTCTCTCTCCTTCTCCTCTCTCTCTCTCTCTCTCTCTCTCTCTCTCTCTCTCTCTCTCTCTCTCTCTGCCTTCTGGCTCTCCAGGATTCTAGAGTGTGATCTCTGAGCTTGTTGATCACTGCTGTTGTCTGGGTCCATAACCCCGCTGGGTTCAGCATGTGGAGCTAAGTTGTCCCCATGTTGACCAGCAACACACTTTCAGAGGAGTGGGTACGACACGTCTCGCTCGCCATCTCTGCCGTTCGGTTCTGTGTGTTCCGGAAACGTGCTCCGGAGGGGTGTGTCAGGGTACAGAACCAAAGAGGAACAAGACCCAGAACAGAGACAGAAGTGGCATGCCCTTCAGCGAGAGAACTGGGTCAGACATTTTCGTTGACGCTGTGAGCGAAGCCAAATCCAGAAAACGTTGGAAGCGTGTTCCTGGTGGACTCCCACAGAAAGCCTCTGGTTCAGGCCCACCAGAAGATGAGTGTGTCAGCTTGTACTTGCTCCTCACGAGGAAATATGGCTTCATTATTCTACAGCTTGTGTCTGGCCCTGTCATTGTCTTCTTCGGCAAGATTCGTGTTCTGCTGAGGCAAGCTCTCTCTCTCACTCTCTCTCTCTCTGTCTCTCTCTCTCTGTCTCTCTCTTCTCTTCTGGTCTCTCCTCTGGTCTCTCCTGTCTCTCTCTCTCTCTCTCTGTCTCCTCTGTCTCTCTCTGTCTCGTCTCTCTCTCTCTCTCTCTGTCCTCTCTCTCTCTCTCTCATCTTCTGTCTCCTCTCCTCTCTCTCTCTCCTCTGTCGCTCTCTCTCTCTCTCTCTCTCTTGTCTCTCTTCCTCTCTCCTCTCTCTCTCTCTCTTCTGTCTCGTCTGTCTCTCTCGGTCCTCTCTCTGTCTCTCTCTGCTCATCTCCTCTCTCTGTCTTTCTTCTCTCTGTCTTCTCGTCTGTCTTCTCTCTCTCTCTCTCTCTCTCTCTTCTCTGTCTCTCTCTCTCTCTGTCATCTCTCTGTCTCTTCTCTGTCTCTCTCTGTCTCTCTCTGTCTCTCTCTCCCTCTCTATCTCTCCTCTCCTCTCTTCTCTCTGCTCTTGTTCTCTTCTCTCTCTCTCTGTCTCTCTCTCCCTCTGTCTCTCTCTCTCTCTTCTCTCTCTGGTCTCGTCTCTGTCTTCTTGTCTCTCTCTCTCTCTTCTCTCTCTCTCTTTGTCTCTCTCTCTGTTCTCTCTCTCTGTTCTCCCTCTCTGTCTCTCTCTGTCTCTCTCTGTCTCTCTCTCTCTCTCTCTCTCTCTCTCTCTCTCTCTCTCTCTAAGCTGTTAAACTCTAATGAAGCGTCTCCTCTGTCTATCTTGCCTGCCATTCATTGTGTCAGTCTGAATGATGAGGGCAGGGCAGGGCAGTGTGGAGGAGGAAGGGGTGTGGAGGAGGAGGGTTTGGTTGGGCAGAGGTAGGGGGGAGGAGAGGGTCATTTGTAAATACTGCCGGCCGTAACGATCAGAGCGTTAGCTCTCTGTCTTCCTGTCTCTCCGCCTCTCTCTCTGTACAGGTGTGTTGGCCTGATGCACAGTGTGTACAGGTGTGTTGGTCTAGTATGGGGTGTGTAGAGATTGTTTTTTTGTGTGTGTGTGGTGTGTACAGGTGTGTTGGTCTGGTGTACAGGTGTGTTGGTCTGGTGTGGGGTGTGTACAGGTGTGTTGGTCTGGTGTGGGGTGTGTACAGGTGTGTTGGTCTGGTGTGTGGTGTGTACAGGTGTGTTGGCCTGATGCACAGTGTGTACAGGTGTGTTGGTCTAGTATGGGGTGTGTAGAGATGTGTTTGGCTAGTGTGAGGCGTGTACAGGTGTGTTGGTCTGGTGTGGGATGTGTACAGGTGTGTTGGTCTGGTGTGGGGTGTGTACAGGTGTGTTGGTCTGGTGTGGGGTGTGTACAGGTGTGTTGGTCTGGTGTACAGGTGTGTGGGTCTGGTGTACAGGTGTGTTAGTCTGGTGTACAGGTGTGTTGGTCTGGTGTACAGGTGTGTGGGTCTGGTGTGGGTCTGGTGTACAGTTGTGTTGGTCTGGTGTACAGGTGTGTTGGTCTGGTGTACAGGTGTGTGGGTCTGGTGTGGGGTATGTAGGCCAGCGCTCGGCTTCTTGTTCCAGAAGGATGTGGAGGTAGAGGCTGGTGCAGTGACTCTCATCACATATAGGTTACTGCAGCTCATGAGGCCCGCCGCATACAGCAAGTGTGTTTACTGCAAAATCATGCTGCAGTTTAGACACGGCTAACACTGAGCTAGTCCGCGAGGCTCCCAGTGTGGCTGTTGCCGCGTGAGTCCGATGTGTAAGAGTCCTGTCTTTACTAAGCGAACACATACTGTATCATATGGCGTTGTGAAAAACGGGATACGTTCGTTGCGAGCCGCTTTGATGGAGTACATTGTGTTTTCACTGTTCTTAGACGCACGAACAACAGAACATGAGAAATAGTATTAGAACACGGGAGTGTACAGGACTTGACATGACTGAGTGAGCGCAGCTTTGTGCAGCAGAGCGCGAGTTTACAAAAGCAAATGTCGCGCGCAGAGGAATAGAGCTAATTCAGTTGATGTCCAGATTATTGACTGATGCCTCGCGGACATAACCGCGCGCGCTACCGTCACACACCGATTGGTAATTAACTGATGTAGCCTACCTGTACCGGTGACGTAGGTGACTCCGGTGCCGCGGGGTGTTGGTGGAAGAGGAGGGGTGCTGATGGTGAAGGGGGGGACCGGCGGCGGAGGCGGGTCGGAGCTGAGCGGGGTCTCGCGCCTCAGCTGAGGATCTTTGATTCAGTGGCAGTGTTCGAGACACCCCATAACCGGACACCGGCAACGGGTGAGTGCCGTCATGCTTTCGTTGCTTCTTTGAACGGCGCTACCTGCCTTTTCAAAAAGTTTTCCCTTTAATTGTTAAACAAGGTTTATTAGATTATTTTAAGGGGAGAATGTAGCCGAAATGTAGAGAGAGGTTGCGATTTTAACGGTGAATTCTCTCTTCTGTGACTTTGCGTTTCTGTGATATTCTGGCACACCTTATTTTACTCGCAAAGCGACATTCATTTCTCTTTATTCTAAAAGTCTTACAGACAAAAATTTTATATATTTAACATTGTATAACTCCTAAACAATTTCGCTGCGCTCGTGGGTTGCTATCCAAGGTTCTGAAACGGTGCGAGCGAGCGTTCACTGGCTCTGTTTAAGCGTCTTTCTCAATGAAGCTCATTCAAGTCCGCTATGAGCAGCTGACGGACAGCCGCGCAGTACAGGTTGATACATTCTCGTTTAAATTCAGGGTTTTGTCAGTTGATGAATTCCATAGCTGTCTTGGTATAACACCTACCGAAAAAAAATCTAATTTTTTCTCTCTCGCTGTCAAACTATGCCGTTAGTAACTTAATTTTTCTCTCATATTTCTTCTTTATAGACATGCAGTAAGAGTTCCGATGAACAAGACCTAATGCGGTGAAGAGGAAGAGAAGTGATATAGAAGGCAAAGACTACTACAATATTCCCTTCGGGGATCAAATCAGATCCATCTATCCATCCAGTCTATTTGGCCTATTGATGACCAGCCGGCGGGTTTTTACTCTCTCCGTTCTTCAGCCAAACGACACTTTCTGTAAGATATCATATGACAATAATCAATCTAAACCCAGCGGAAGATCCGTGGCAATGTGTGATACGCTCCTCCGGTTGCAATTGATTGGTGCAAGAGGCGCCTGTTATTCCACCGGAGCATGACACCGTTAACGGCAGACAGCCGGAGAGGGGCAACTGACATGAACTCCCGCGGACTGGTGCTACACTCGGCGAGGGATTTGACTCGGTGAAGCAGCGGAGGGGCTCTCATCCTACTCGGTTGTGAAGACAATTTAAAGAAAGTGTGGAGGGTGGGGGGGAAACGACCCTAGCAGAAAGGAAGCGCCACCTCAAACCATGGGGATGCAACATCTTTTGCTGCTTCTGATTTACTTGGATCCACTAAACGTGATGTCCCAGATTGCCAACAAGAAAAACCGGAACGTTCCTAAACGGCCTCAGAAGATGCGCGAGGTGAACAGTACAGCACTCCCGATAACGCTGGTGCCGAGAAGGATCACGCAAGTCCAGGCACCCTTGGTTGGAGTCCACGAGACGTGTCTGGGGTACTACGACGTGAGCGGACAGTACGATAAAGAGTTCGCGTGCAACAACACCGATCACCGGTACTGCTGTGGAAGTTGTTTCTTACGCTTTTGCTGCGCGGATAAAGTGAAACGTTTAGAGCAGAAAACTTGTACGAATTACAACACCCCGGACTGGATAAAAACACAGCCGCCGTCCCCGGCACCAACAGGTGACACCTACGACCCAGACCTAGACCAGACTAACACCACCGTGTACATCACGTGCGGCGTGATCGCGTTCATCATATTCCTCGGGATTTCCGCTAAAGTTGCCTATGATAAAGCAACCAAACCGCCGCAAGAGATGAACGTCCATAGGTGAGTCTGTTGCTACAAGTTTGATTTCTTAGCTTGTTTGTATACGTGGGGAACGTGTGTGTGTGTGCGTGAGTGGTTGTGTGTCTGTGTCAACACATTTACCTGTGTGTGTGTGTGTGTGTGTGTGTGTGTGTGTGTGTGTATGCATACGCGTGTCTTCATATGTTGTGGATCACAGAGAGAGTATTCCACACCACTCTCACTCTGGTGACATTAGCCATGATTTGATCATGGGTGGCTCTTCTACCAAACCTCACTAACCCCCTCCTCTCTATCTAACGGACCTCAGCTCTTCTACCAAACCTCACTAACCCCCTCCTCTCTATTTAACGGACCTCAGCTCTTCTACCAAACCTCACTAACCCCCTCCTCTCTATCCAACGGACCTTAGCTCTTCATTGAACCTCACTAACCCCCTCCTCTCCCCTGCCCAGCTACCCTCTCCTCTACTGCCCAAACCTCCCAGACGTGTCCCTTCCTTTCTCTAACAAAGATCCTCAGTCCTCCATCCTTCACGTACCAACCGTCCATGGCCTTCTGCACGCCACTACTGTGTGCTCGTCTTAAACGCCTCTCTTTCCAAACCACTGATAATCTGTACTTCAGACCCCCAGCCCTTAACACCATCCAATCCCATTCTGGTCCACCTGCTGCATGTCTGTCAGGGGGAGTTCCAGACCAGCTCACCGTTAGACCAAACGTACGTCCAGAAAGGTTAGAGTCAGTGGGTGAGACCAGGCTTGGTCAGAGTGGGCGTGTCATAGCGTTTTACAACAAGACTCATGCTGTTCTAGAACAGTTCCAATGTTCTAAAACAGTTCTAATGTTCTAAAACTGTTCTAATGTTCTAAAACTGTTCTAATGTTCCAAGTATGTAAACAGTTCAAGGGTGATGTTTTTTTAGTGATGAGGAATCAGGTCAGGTTCAATCTCCCGTTTGTAAGTCAGACGAGGAAGCGAGCAGAGGGTTCGGAAGGGTGGATCAGAAACGAACCAGTCGTCCAAACGTCCGTATGATGACTGAGTTCACACCCGACCAGGGAGCAGGTCAGCGGGGGAGCAGGGAGCCAGCGCGAGAGGGGGAGCAGGGAGCCAGCGCGAGAGGGGGATTGATTAAGACCCATGCAGAGGGACCTTGTTGATTGTCTGGACGGAGTCCCGTCGTTGTGTTCCCTGCTGGTTCTAGAATGTCAAGGCAATGCTCTCCCTTCTCTCCGTCTGATTACCAGGTGTCAGTTGGAACACAATAGAATCATCCAGATTTCCTACATGGTTCCAAGCTTCTGGGTGTAGAACGATAAGAGTTCTGTTTCAAAGCTCCGATTCCTTTACATCTAAATAAACTAAACTTCTGAGCAGATGAATTTTTTTATATGTTGACTGTTTAAGCATATCTTTGAACCAAAGCAAGTGAATACAATGTAAACGTAAAGCAAAACTTGTAAACATGAAACGTAGGTGTCAGTGTTTCATTCGGTGTTGACTAAAGGTACACGATGTTCATTTGGGCTGTGGGATCAGCGTTGATGCGTCTGGATACAGACCCGTTGCAGTGTGACGTAAGCAGTAAAATGACCTGCTTCACTGCACTGTTTACCGGGACTCCGTTCACTGCGGGGCAGTGAACACTAGCGGTTATGTGGAGATTTAACAGTGTAGGGCTTGAATAAAATGTCATGCAAAACCAGTGTGAGTTGGTGCTGACCTTATCAACAACATTTGATCAAATTCGCTCTGACTCAGTAGGTGAGACAACCTTACAGCCACCAGTTTTTGGTTGTGGGCATGAATAGCTCAATGGTGAAGAGCTTTACTGCAGGCCTTAAGGCCTTTGGTTCAAAACCCACCCCATCACCTTGGATAAAAGCATTCATTTAAATTAACATGTACCTTTACTGTATGCGCTGTGCGATATCAGAGTGTTTTGTGCTGTTCCCAGGAGGGGCTATATTGTGTGCTTTTGCAGGATGATCCGTTTTTGAAGGGTAAACTCTTCATGCTGACTCCTACTTACTGACTGAGGTTTCTCCATGCAGACGACAGAAGCTACGCGCTATATTTCCTCCGTAACCTTGATAAGGTGAAAGACAGAACGTAACAGATCGAAGGCATCGAAGCGTCGTTTGTACGACTCGGACCCCCGCCGTTCCGTACGACGCAGCGCTCATGTTCCACACTGCTTCCGAAATGTCTGTCTTTCATCACACCACGCGCAACAAACCCGGGGGATCCGCATTTTCTTTTGAGAGAAGGGGGGAGTGGTGGGGGGGAGGAGGGGGGGAGGGGGGGGGGGAGATGCGAAAGGAGTGGAGCATTGAAGAGATGCGAGAAGGAAAGTTGAGGAGAGTGGTGGAGGAAGAGTGGCGACTGGAGGTTTAGCAGCTTGCTAATGCTCCCCTATCCTAGCCACGGGGAACGCTTTCAACTGCGGGTGCTTAATGCCACCACTTGAGCCGTGCAAGCGTCCACAGCTACATCTTCTCAGCAGCGAGAGGCAGGGAGGAGGGGAGAGTGCTCTCAATCACAGGGCCATCACACGCGTCTCTGACCACCGGGTTTAGAAGCTTCCTTTTATGAGATATTTATTTTGCCGGTCGTTTGACACAGTTGTGTTAGTGCCGTCAGCCGGAGAGGGTTGTGGGTTAGCTGGCTCTGGGTCGGACCCTGCTGACACCGTCTAGTCTAAGCTGGGGAGGAACTGGGGGTTAGTCACACACTTAGCCGGAGGTTGCTGAGATGTCAAGTTTTTTCTTCCTGTTAGCGTTTTGTTCAAGCCTCCATGAAGAGGCCCAAAGGAGGAGGAGGAGGAGGAGGAGGAGAAGAGGAAGAGAAGGAGGAGGAGGAGAAGAGGAAGAGAAGGAGGAGGAGGAGAAGAGGAAGGGAAGGAGGAGGAGGAGGAGGAGAAGGAAAAGGAGAGGGTGAGGGAGAAGGAGAAGGAGAAGGAGAAGGAGATGGAGGAGGAGAAGGAAGAGGAGGAGGAGGAGGAGAAGGAGGAGGAGGAGAAGGAGGAGGAGGAGGAGAGGAGGAGGAGGAGGAGAGAAGGGGGCTTGAAGGAGAGAAGAGGACAAGATGGGAAGGAGAGGGAAGAGGAGAAATGAGGAGATGGAATGCGTAGATGTTGGCGTGTGTCTGTTACGGCTTCTGTGACCTTCACGTAGGAGATGACAGAAATGTGGGGTAAAAGGCGTAGCCGGTGATTGGAGTGGTCGGTATTGATCACCCTCTACTGAGCAAACCTGGAGGCAATATAAGATGGATCTGTGGCCAGAGAGAGACAGAGAGAGACAGAGAGAGACAGAGAGAGAGACAGAGAGAGCCAGAGAGAGACAGAGAGAGACAGAGAGAGACAGAGAGAGACAGAGAGAGCCAGAGAGAGACAGAGAGAGAGACAGAGAGAGCCAGAGAGAGACAGAGAGAGACAGAGACAGAGAGAGACAGAGAGAGACAGAGAGAGACAGAGAGAGAAAGCTTTTTCTGTGTTTGACAATTGAGTATCGCAAATGAGAGGTCGTGTTCCGAGCAGTCAATTCTCAGTACAAATCCAATTCTACCAAATCTGCCTCAGTAGTTTACAATCTATGCTTCAAAGGCAAGTTTTCAAGACATGAAAAGATGAATTAAATCAAATTTAAACAAAACACCATCTTTTACGCGTCTGAACTTCAAAGATTCTTTATTTGATTTTTCTTTTTCTTTTTTTTTTTGGTCACCAAACCCCACTTTAGGAAGCTCAGCTCGCCTGCATGTTTCTCTCCACACTGTGGAGCTTCCATTCCTATCACTGCCAAAGCGCAGCTCCACCACAGGCAACTGGGGCGACGCAAAATCAGGTCGCCTCTCTTCTGTCTGCGAAACAGATCTGGTTAAAGTGCTCATCCTGAAAGGGAACGACTATTAATACAAAACTCCCAAAGTCACAGTGAGTTGGTGGTGGTGGGGGTGGGGTGGGTGGGGTGGGGGGGTGGGTAGAGGTGGGGGGAAGTGGCCTGTGGTTGCTTTAGGTTGACATTGACACAGTTAAGGATCCTTTGAGGAACCCAGAAAGCGAAAGGCCTCAGGAAGTCACTTCGACGATGCCGAAGTTGAAAACAGATACTTTGTCGTCGCGGGCAGGCATTGTGTGTTGCAGCAGAGGTGGTTCGAAACCTCGCCCCCCCCCCTTGTGTTCATCTTTTCGCAAGGCTTTCATGTCCGAACACAAATCTGTCGTAAAGAGAGAGAGAGTAGGGGAAGGAGAGGGAGTAAGTGAAGTGAAGAGAGAGAAAAAGAGAGAGAAAGGGAGAAAAATGTTAGGAGTAAAATAAATGGTTGAGTTAAAAGAGGAGGGGTTAGAGGGTGCAGAGAGATTGAAAGGTAGGAAGAGAGAGAAAGGAAGAAAGAGAAAGAGAAAGGAAGGAACAGACAGAGAGAGAAAGAGAGAGGTATGAAGAGAAAGGAAGAGAAAGAGAGAGGTGGGAAGAGAGAAAAAGAGAGAAAGAGAGAGGTGGGAAGAGAGAAAGTGAGCGGTAGGAAGGAAGAGAAAGAGAGAGAGAGAGAGGTAGGAAGAGACAGAGAATGGAAGAAAGAGAAAGAGAGGTAGAAAGAGAGAAAAAGAGAGAGAAAGGAAGGAAGAGACAGAGAGAGAAAGAGAGAGGTAGGAAGAGAGATGACAGCAAAAAAAAGGTGTGGGCCTTCTTGGCCTCAGCAAGAAGGAAACTGTTTAATCCCCAAGTTAGAGATCTGCTTGACCCAACGGTACCTTGTTCCATCCATCTCAAGTTTGGTTCTGCAAGGTAGAACATAGTGATAAATGGGTTTGGTTCTGTGAGAACCTGGGAGAGAAAACCCATGTGTCACCTGCATGCCTCACTGTTACACCTTCCTGCCCCTCCTGCCCCTCCTACCCTGGGTAATCACCCCTTCTACCCTCTCCTGCCCTGGGTAATCACCCCCACTGCCCTCTCCTGCCCTGGTTAATTTCCCCCACTACCCCTTCCTGCCCTGGGTAATCACCCCCATCACCCCCTCCTGCCCTGGTTAATCACCCCCACCACCCCTTCCTGCCCTGG
>BROE01000018.1:2571266-2618879 GCA_036571765.1 Plecoglossus altivelis | reverse complement strand
GAGAGAGAGAGAGGCAGGAAGAGACAGAGAATGGTAAGAAAGAGAAAGAGAGGTAAAAGAAGAAATAAGAGAAGAGAAAGAAGGAAAGATCAGAAGAAGAGATAAGAAAGGTAGTAGAGAGATACAGCCTAAAAAAAAAGCTTTTCTGTAGCTCCTTCTTCGTGGCCTCAGCAAAAAGGAAACTGTTTAATCCCCTAAGTTAGAGAATCTGCTTACCCAACGGTACCTTTTTCCATCCATCTCAAGTTTGTTCTGCAAGGTAGTAAACATATGATAAATGGTTTGTTCTTTGAGAAACCTTGGAGAGAAAACCCATGATTGTCACCTGCTGCCTCACTGTGCCTCCATCCTCCTCCCCTCCTCCCTGGGTGTTAACCCCCACTACCCCTTCTTCCCTGGTTAATCACCCCCCTACTTACCCCCCATCCCTGCGGTAATCACCCCCACCACCCTCCCTTCCTGCCCGGTTTAATCACCCCTCCCACTACCCCTCCTCCCTGTGTAATCAACCCCCCAACACCCCTTCACTGCCCTGGGTGTTTAACACTGCCCCCACATTTCCATGGCTGATTTTGTTCACCCTCATACTCTCTGTCAACCTTAACATGCGTCTGGATGTGAGCGCTCATGTTTCGTGTTCTACGTTACCTTTCAGAGCTCTGGCAGACATTTTACGGCAGCAAGGATCGGTTCCCGTCTCCAAGTACGAGAATGAGAACATGGAGGCGATCGATGGTTCCCCCAAGGAGAACACTCCTGTCAGAACTTCCAAGAACCACTACACTCCTGTCCACGCCAAGGCATCCAACCATGGTGAGCCCGACCTGTCTCGCTTTCCAATCAAACAATCAAAAGAAATGTAAAATCAGCAGAGATGGAAAAAAATCCTTAAATTCTCTCTCTCTCTCTCGCTCTCACTCTCGTCCTCACCCCTATATGTCTCTCTCTCTTTTCCTCTTTACCTCTCACTCTCTTTACCTCTCACTCTCTCTCTCTCTCTTCCTACTTACCTCTCACTTTCTCTCTCTCTCTCTCTCTCTCTCTTCCTCTTTACCTCTCTCTCTCTTTTCCTCTTTACCTCTCTCTCTCTCTCCCTCTCTCTCTCTCTCTCTCTCTCTCTCTTTCTCTCTCTCCCTCTCTCTCTCTCTCTGTTCTTCAAACGTTCCGTCAGGATCTAATGTGCTGCTGACGTGTTTTAAGTCTTGCGCTGCAGCTTGTTTTGCTGACAGAGAAATCAAAGTATCTCAACATTACAAGACTGATCCTTCAACATGAGATTGCTCGCGCGAAGAAGCTTTGACCAGGGAGGTATCAGAATCTCTAAGCTCTATTCGTTGTCAAGTAGAGCATCGCTGCAGCCCTGCAGCCGGAATGCTTGTCAAGTAGGACACTGCTGCAGCCCTGCAGCCGGGGTGCGTGGAGTTACCTTCTGACACGCCAGCACTGAAATAGAGAGGGGTCGTGATCCCTCCACAGTTTTGGTCCTGAGCTTTGCTTAAAAAGAGGAAGGAGATAGATCAAATTAGACCAGAGGCCTCGACAGGGGCCTCCTCCCATGGAGGTATCCCATAATCCTCTCTGACACGCCTTGGGTGCGAAGAGGCGATCGGTTTCGGCGTGGGAGGAGCCTGCTTTCCGTCCTCGGCCGGTTAGGTGGCGTCTGCGTGGCGTTGCTCTCCTACTTTAGCCGTGCCTCCGGAGCCCCCGTGAGCGGCAGGGGAGCGTTGTGGCCTACTCTGCTGTCCCAGATTCACTGACGTTACGTTTCAGTCCTGAGTAAAAGTCCACCGATGGTCTCGCTCGCTCTCTTTCCAGCTCTCTTTCCAGCTCTTTCCAACTCTTCCTGTTTATTTTGCCATTTTTCCATCGTCGACAAACCGAAGCGTCTCTTCTTCTTTGGTGGCGTGACGAGGAAGTCATTTTAGGTGTGTTCATGTGTCTCTGTCTAGCTAGGATTGAGGCTGAACTAGAGGCTGGTGTTGTGTCTGGGGCTGGACTGGGTCTCAGGTCTGAAGATGGAGAATAGAGAAGAGGTGTATGGTGTTCTCTGCCCCCCCTCCCTCCAGCCTCCCCCCCAGCCTCCCCCCCACCCTCCCCCCCAGCCTTCCCTGTCATGTGGGGGCTGAGCTGTCAACACCTGCCCTGTCGACAGGCTGCCGGAGTTTGACCTAGTCGTTAAGTGTAGCTCAGCCTCCCATGACGAACCTCACTGACCTCTGACCTCCTGTGTTGAATCGGCCCCATTGTTAAATGAACATTCTATTTTTATCACTCTCTTTCAGCTATGGAGATGATATTTAGAATAGATAGATAGAAAGGTTTGGTAAGTCTGTGAAGTAGGAGTTTCATGTCAGAGACAACATGTCTACGTACCTAATAGTAATCCTCAGGTACCCATCTGTCCTTGGACTAAGCTACGAGTTCTCATCTGTATTCTCCACTCATAGCCAGATTATTTTTACGCCCCTTAGCGACATACAAACCTCTAGGATTAGAGGTTTTGTAACCTTGGCAACCGAAATATTTCCTGCTTTAGGGTTATCTGTCACCATAACGACCCAAAGACTTCCTGGTTTGGGTTTGTCGGTTACCATACCGACCTAAAGACTTCCTGGATTGGTGGAGATTGTCCAGATTGCATTTGGGGTTGAAGGTTGGACTCATAAAGACACTATGGGCACTGCTGGATATGATATGACGTGTGTATATAGCAGTACTTCCTCTTTAAAACCCATCAGAATTGGCACAGCATTTCTGTGTAGTAGAGGTGGTTCGATGACCACACGTGTCTCTACAGCAGGATGCCCTGTGTCGGTTTACCAGACTGCAGCTTCAGGCTTTAGCTTAGCGAGCACGTGCGTCTCCATGACAGAGTCCTGCCACGGTCACGCTCTCTGCGACAAGCTTAACACAGCACATCATGGGAACACTTTCTCTTTCATCCTGCAAAGGAAATTGGACACAGCCACCTTCTTAATTCATCATTCCTACGAGTCGTGCCGTATTTACTTTCACTGCGTCCCCGAGTCCCACGGCAAGCGAGGTGGACCTTAGCGTTCTGTCATCAGTTTCTCCAGCTCCTTGGGGCCCTGAAACAACAAACGAACAAACAAACAAACATATGAACACGCAAACAAACATAGCCTGCACCACCGGCCCTGCCTCTCCGGTGCCCCACATCTCCTCTGCTAATCTGGTCCGAGGTCTGATATCCGGTACTGTGCTCGGAGCGACACAGTTGACTTTGAAGAGATTCTTGCGAGAGAGGAAAGGGAGGAGGGGGAGAATGGGGGGGGGGGTAGGAGGAGGAGAAAGGAGAGGACGGGAGGAGGGAGAGAAAAATGGGGAGGCGTGTGGAGGAGGAAAGAGAGGATAGGAGGAGGGAGAGGAGAATGGGGGAGGAGGGGAGGGAATGAGGATTGAATTAATTGGCAGTTAATGCAGACTGGGACAAAGAGTGGGGGAGAGTGTGTGCACACGTGTGTGTGCACGTGTGCGCGCGCACGTGTGTGTGCACGTGCGCGACCACACGAGAGAGACGGAGGAGAGCGAGATCTCAGGATTCAGGATGACAGGTACAGTTACAGTCCAGTCTGGGTCCACACTTCCTCATCCTGATGATTGACAGGACAAGTGCAACATGCCAGCAACCTGCCACCCTCTGCTGGGAACAGCCAACACAACCCGGTTGTCAGGGTTACACACAAACACTAGTGTGTGTGAGTACTCACACAAGTACACACACACACACACACACCCAAAGCACTTCCAAACATGTGACCCAGTTAAGACCTACAGGAGTGTTTGGTATATTTGACTGCGACACTCACATGCTTCTCAAAAGTCTTTGTGTCATCACAGGGTTGTCCAAACCTGGTCCTCGAGGGCCACCGTCCTGACAGTTTGAGATGTTTCGATGCTCCAGCACACCTGATTGTCCTGAAGGGTCATTATGAGGCTTCTACAGAGCTTGATAACAACCCATTTACTAGAATCAGGCGTGCTGGAGCAGGGAAACATCTCAAACTGTCAGGACAGTGTCCTTCGAGGAATAGCATTGGACACCTCTGTTCTGCCACAAGTGTGTGAGTGTATCTGGGATACAGAAGCAATGTGAAAAGGTTAACGGAGCTCATTTTGTTCAGCTTGAACCTTAAGCTCCTTTTTAAAATCATTATTACTTTCACCTGCCTGTCCACTCCACAAGACAAGCTCTCCCATAATCTATCCTGGATGGCTCAAGCAGGCGAAATGAAGAGCGATGGTGACGTATCCTACGGAGGAGGACCTGGTCTCTTATCCGAAGCGGTATCAACGTGTATCCATGGAGACGGCCACCAAGAGGAAAGTCTACTCCCTGGTCTTGATCTTCCTCGTGCCTCTCAAGGCCACGGCGCCGGTCCACGGTGCCGGTCCACCTCGACGCTCCTACGGCCAATTAAAGCTTGAATGTTTTCCTCACAAAGGAGGGAAAAAAAGCCAAGGGCACCTGACCTCGGAAAGCAGCGGTGTGTTCGTTCTGGGAACAGGAAAGAGAGAAGGAGAGACGCGAGAGAGAGCGGGGAGGAAGAGAGAGCTGGCAGCTCGGGGAATGTGTCTGACCTTTGAGGAGAGATGATGATCCGTGGTGAACACCAGACAGAGGCATCAATTCTTAATGTGGCCTTTCAATGCTCTGACCTTGCTTGACCTCTGTGGCCTGCCGGGAAGCCAACACTGCGGGATGGGGCCAGGAGTGAGGTTGGGGTTGATGCTGGGGGCTTAGACAGGGGCTGGGGCTGAGGTTTGGAGCTGGGTTTAGGGCTGAGGTTGGGTCTATGGCTGGGGCTGGGGCTGAGGTTGGGTCTAGGGCTGGGGTTGGGGCTGAGGTTGGGTCTAGGGCTGGGGCTGGGGCTGGGGCTGGCGCTGGGTCTAGGGCTGGGGCTGGGTTTAGGGCTGAGGTTGGGTGTAGGGCTGGGGCTGGGTCTAGGACTGGGGTTGGGTCTAGGGCTGGGGCTCATTCTAGAGCTGGGGTTGGGTCTAGGGCTGAGGTTGGGTCTAGGGCTGGGGCTGGGGCTCAGACAGAGAGAGAGAGTCAGGAAGAGAGAGCCAGAGAGCGACTGTGAGGTGTGAGCGCCCAGTGTGAGGTGACATGTGTGTCCTCTGTGCAGGTCACTACGGGAAGGAGAACTTCCGCGGTGGTCAGGACATGCACAACTTCATCTCCTCAGGCTTCGTCACGCTGGGACGAGGACACCTCAAAGGTACCTGCACATTAGAAATCACTAACACTACCCTGCATGAGCTTTCACATTATATCAGTCTGACATTTCATTTAGCTGTCTACCTGCCTGGTCTTGTCTAAGTATATCATTCAAAATGAACGCCAAACAACTAAGTCCCACTCGATGACTTTATTCACTGATTGGAAATGAGTGTTAAAGGGGTGTTAATTCATCAAGCAAGTGTATATAGTTGATAGCAACGATTGTTGACTTGTGATCCACAAGAAAACAAGAGGTTTTCATCACCAGCTATTGCATGTTACAACTGGAAAATCTAGAGTCAGTTTGGACCAAGTTTACAAAGTTTTTATTTCTTCTCCGTATTGGAGATAGATTCAGATATAGCTTGTATATAGGGAGTGCATGGTCTAACTGTGACTAGCCTCTGGCCTTAAAGTGAACCAGATCTTTCCAGCTCTAACGAGGGCACCTGGAAGGTATTCAACAGCTCTCTGTGGTCCACTTGTCCCATAAAACCCAGCTACGGTGTCCCTACTAGGACACACTCAGCTCCCTGCACCAATACAGGAGAAAAAGCTGTTCACTTCTAAAGGAAGCATAACAGTATAGAACCACATGCATGGATATATGTAGAATTCTAGAACCTTCCGCACATTCTAGAAACGTTAGCTGATGACCCTATAAATCAATTTTCTAGAACCTACAGTTACACCTTATACATGTCATTACCTGTGCTGGAAATCCTACAACCTTTAAAGGTATTGTCCAGGGGTCTCCAATCCTGGTCCTCGGGGGCCACGGTCCTGAAGGTTTTCGATGTTTCCCTGCTCCAGCACACTTGATTCTAATGAATGAGCCATTACCAAGCTCTGTGGAAGCTTCATAATGATCCTTTATTAGGGTTAGGTTAGGTGTGCTGGAGCAGGGAAACATCTATAACCTTCAGGACAGCCACCCTCAACGACTAGGATAGGAGACCCCTGGTATAGTCCCTTTATTGAAGGTATGTACATTTCATGGTGACTGCAGTGGTTAGCTAAACTAACTCTGAGCTTTATCAATCTCAAAATCCCCATCAAAAAAGCCCAGAAGTTCCAGAACATCCACAACTCTCTGGACACATTCTGGCAGATCCAAAGATCTTTTTCAACACGTCAGACCTCATATTTAAATCTGCGTGTTTCTAGGACAGCTGACTGGCATCTTCCTTGTGCTGGAAGCGCGAGCAGCGGTACAATAGGTTCAGTCGCCAAAGCGCCCAAAGTGCATCTGAAACTCCTCCGTCACGTTCCTCTATTGTCTGACGACAAGCGACGCCGTTCCTTGTTAGGAGCTTTGAGTCAGCCTGTTTCACAAAAGGGCGTCACGCGCGTCTCTGTTAAAACACCTCGTCATCACGGTTCCGAGCTGTTCCATCGCCATTCTTCCTCCGAACGCGCCGCCGGAACGCGTCAGCCTGGGAACATGTCACAAAAGAACAAACGGAACACAATAGAACACAATAGAACTCCGCAGAGAACATTTTGAGTGAGACGAGGATTGTGTCTTGTCCCTGATTGCTGAAGAATCATATCAGAATGCGGCATGATTGTAATTATAGAAACTGACAAGCAGGGGAACCACTGTATCATATAAGCTTGACGTTGTGTTTTGAGTATGCATTACTGTGCACCCGCTAAATCAATTGTTTGAAAAGGTCTTCGCCAAGATTGAGAGAATTTAGCGGTCATCAACAGTACTGAATGCAGACGTCATTTACACATATGAATTAACATGACCAAGTGTGTGTGTGTGTGTCTGTCTACAGCACAGCACTCAGTGGATGACATTGGACAGATGTCTTGGCAAGGTGACCTAGACGTCCCTCTCTCCTACAGTACGTACCCTGCACCCCTCTCCTACAGTACCCCGCACCCCTCTACTACAGTACCCCACATCCCTCTCCTACAGTATGAACCCCCACACCCCTCTCTCCTACAGTATGTACCCTGCACCCCTCTCTCCTACAGTATGAACCCCACACCCCTCTCTCCTACAGTACCCCACATCCCTCTCTCCTACAGTACCCCACACATCTCTCTCCTACAGTACCCCACACATCTCTCTCCAACAGTATGTACCCTGCACCCCTAACTCCAACAGTACGTACCCTGCACCCCTCTCTCCTACAGTACCCTGCACCCCTCTCTCCAACAGTACGTACCCTGCACCCCTCTCTCCTACAGTACGTACACCACACCCTTCTCTCCTTACAGTACGTACCACACACTCAACTACCCCACATTCGTCTACTATCTCTTCTCTCTCCATTCTGTCCCTTTTTACGATTCTCTACTTTTCAAGTGACTTTTATTTCTCTTTTTCTTTTTTCATTAGTTTGACTTCCCCCCTTGTCTCTAGCGAGAGCAGAGTTATTCCTCTGGTCTAGTTTCCGAGCCTGTTTTGCTGTGAGTGCTGTGTATCAAATGTGTTCTTCTCAGGAGACCTGACCCCAAACAGGGACAAGCTCTCTGCTTTCCTCAGATAAGATACCTCTCTCTCATCACAACACACGCGCACACGCGCTCGCACGCGCTCGCACGCTCTCGCACGCTCACACAAACAGACACGCGCGTGCACGCACAAGCACGCAGGTACACCAGCATCGTAGAGGTGGGGAGATATGTTGTGTTACAGCTGAAACAGACCTGGAGAGACACGCTGCTCTCTGCTCCCTATCAGCTATAGGGGCAAGGGACAGGGGCAGGACAGGGGCAGGGGCAGGACAGGGCAGGGTAGGGGCAGACACAACCACAGCACAGGGGGCTGAAGAGTGTGTGTGTGTGCGCGTGTGTGTATGTGCGTGTGTGTGTGCACGTGTGTGCGTGTGCACGTGTGTGTGTGTGTTACGAAACGGACAGTGTATGCTATTCCTCAACACCAAGTTAGCTGTGGTCAGGTTAGTGTGAGAGACACAGGACTGCCAAGTGGGCCAAGCTCAACCCTCCCAGCAACCCCATGTGCTCTCTGTCACCATGGCTCCTGTTCAGGATAATAACTCTGGCTTTGTGATCAGTTCACCTCTCAGGTCTCCGTTATTCATTTTTCACTTGACAGTGGGTAATTGTTGTCATAGCGATGATTTGCCCGGTGGCAAAATGTGTCAACTGGGATTTGAACTTGCGAACCTCTAGGTGGTTCTTAAGTGTCTCGCTCCAGCTGTCTGATGGCAGGAGCCGTCACTTTAAGGCAGACAAGGCTGTCGGCCTCAATCACACTTCCCAGAGTTAACAGCTGGTTGTCAGCACTCTCTCTCTCTCTCTCTTTCTCTTTCTCTTTCTCTCTTTCTCTCTTTCTCTCTTTCTCTCTCTCTTTCTCTTTCTCTTTCTCTTTCTCTTTCTCTCTTTCTCTCTTTCTCTCTTTCTCTCTTTCTCTCTCTCTCTCTCTCTCTCTCTCTCTCTCTCTTTCTCTTTCGCTCTCTCTTTTTCTCTCTCCCTCTCTCTCTCTGCCTCTCTCCTCCTCTTTCTCTCTCCCTCTCTCTTTCTCTCTCTCCTCCTCTCTCGAGTGCTCTTTTTTTTGCTCTCTCTCCGTCTCCCTCCCTGCCTCTCTCTTTCCATCCATCTCTCTATTTTATAGTTGTCAGTACCTGCAGATTGAAATTGATGTATTCTGTCAATCCAACGACAGAACCAGCTGTCCATCACCCCTTCACGACACATTTCTTACAGTTCAGTACCCCCTACACAGTACTACACAGTAATACACAGTACTACAGAGTACCCCCTACACAGTACTACACAATACCCCTACACAGTACTACACAGTACCCCTACACAGTACTACATAGTACTACACAGTACCCCTACACAGTACTACACAGTACCCCTACACAGTACTACACAGTACTACACAGTGCTCCCTACACAATACTACATAGTACTACAGAGTACCCCTACACAGTACTACAGAGTACCCACTACACAGTACTACACAGAACTACACAGTACCCCCTACACAGTACTACACAGAACTACACAGTGCTCCCTACACAATACTACATAGTACTACAGAGTACCCCTACACAGTACTACACAGTACCCCCTACACAGTACTACACAGAACTACACAGTACCCTCTACACAGTACTACACAGTACTACAGTACCCTCTACACAGTACTACACAGTACTACACAGTACCCCCTACACAGTACTACACAGTACCCCCTACACAGTACTACACAGTACTACAGTACCCTCTACACAGTACTACACAGTACTACAGTACCCTCTACACAGTACTACACAGTACTACCTACTGTTCAGTATTACTGTACCAGAGGTGTTTAGACTGAGTTTGCTGCGCTGGTGATCTGCGGACTGGAGGGATTTCTTCACTCACGATGTTTATCCGGGGAAAACGAACTGTGCTGAACAAACAATATCTGAGCAGCGGAGTAACATGGTTGGTTTTAATTGAACAAACTGTTTGGTGTGTGTGGGCGGTGTGTTGGGAGAGAGGGGGATGCTCGAACAAATAGCTGTGGAGATTCGAACGTGTGTCTGGGGTAACAGGCAGCTTCACAGGGCCCCTGGCAACACTGTTATTAATATTCATGCAGACATGGCCGAGCACTAGAACATATGCTTCTACACACACACACACTCAGACACGTGCACGTACACACAACAACTCTAACACACACTCTCACTCACTTACACACACAAACGCACACATCCGTCCATTCATGACGCACATCCAGTCATATCACACACATCCTTGTCACACATCCATATCCGTCTGCAATGGTGGCCAAGTGCTAGAACATGTGCAGCAACAGACGCACACAAACACACACAAACACTGAGACACATGCACATGTACTGTGTGTACACACAACAACTCTAGAACACACACACTCAGACACATCCATTCATTCATGACGCACACATTCATTCATATCACACACGTCCATATAACATTCGCACACCAATCCACATCACACACACACATACCACCATGACACACTCACAAACATCCACATCATGCATACACATCCATTCACATGACACACACACACATCTTTTCACATGACACACATACATCCATTCACATGACACACACACACATCCATGACACACACATCCATTCACATGACACACACCCATCCACTTACATGATACACACAAATCCATTCAAATGACACACACACATCCATTCAAATGACACAACCCATCCATTTACATGACACACACACATCCATGACACACACACATCTATTTACATGACACACACACACATCCATGACACACACACACACATTCATGTCCCACCTAGGAGACAGCAGGGAACAGAAATGCTTGCTGCTTCACAGGAAGGACTGAGGGTTGAAAAAAACTAATAAACGAAAAGGGAGAAATAGAGGAAAAAAGGAAGAGGAAAAATTATGGGATGAGTGAACGAATGGTTCTTCACACACACACACACACACACAGACACACAGACACACAGACACACACACACACACGCACACACACACACACACACACACTAGCCCATGGGTATGTGTTTAGAAGTCAAGCAGTGTTTGTGGTGATCAGATTAGTGTTGTGTGTGGAGGCTCTCCGCTAATCTGTCCTCAGATCACTTCAGATGATTAGCGTCTTGATAAAGGCGTCATCACTAATGATCTGATCCTATCTGAACGGATCTGATCCCCTCTCAGAGTTTGCCTTAGGCTCGGAAGTCTAATGTGTGTTCAGTCTTGTAGAGGGACTGTTGTTACTGTCACGTCCATTCTTCTCCTCTTCATCATCTTCCTTCTTTTCTCCTCCTCCGAGTTTTCACATTCACCTTTCTCCTCTTCCTCCTCCTTCTCCTCCTCCTTTGTTCTCTTCCCTCCTCCCTCCATCCTTGTCTCCCTCCACCTCTTTATCTCCATCCACCTCCTTGTCTCCTCCTTGTGTCCTCTGAAGCTGGAGAAATTTTGTGAACAAACATTTTCTCTCCTCGGGGTTCCAATTACACTCTCTCTTTTCTTCTCTTCTCTTCTCATCTCTTCTCTTCCATTTGTTCTGTCTCTTTCTGTCTTTCGCTCTCTCTCTCTCTCCCGTTCCCTTTCTTTCTCGCTCACTCTCTTTCTCTCCTCTGCAGTCACTGATGTGCATCCTTAATAATTATTTTTTAGTCCTCCTCCTCTCCTACCTTCCCTTCCCCCCTCCCACTCTTCTCTCTTCCCCCTGTCCTCCTCCTCTCCTCCCCCCCTCGTCACCCTGTTCCCCCGCTCCTCTCCCCTTCTCTAGTTCCTCCCCTCCCTCGTCAGGTGACCTTGGTTCACTGCTGTGCTGTCTCCCCATAGGCTGTGTGTGTGTGTGTGTGTGCATGGGTGTGTGTGTGTTGGGGCCTGTGTGTATGTGTGTGCATGGGTGTGTATGTGTGTGTTGTGTATGTATGTGTGTATGTATGTGTGTGTTGTATGTGTGAGAGAGAGAAAGAGTGTGTGAGTGTGTGTGTGTGTGTGTGAGAGAGAGAAAGAGTGTGTGTGAGTGTGTGCGCGTGTGTGTGTGCGTGTGCGTGCGCACAGCTCCTCCTACCGTGGAGAGAAACAGAAGCTTGTGACAGAACAGCATCTGAGCTCTGATTGTTTGAGAGGCCTTTCAGTGGAGTTTGACTCTTCTGGTGAGTACGAACCTCTCATCTTCTTTCACCCGCAATTTCCTCCCTGGGTGTGGAGGGGGACAGGGTGGGGAAGGGGACAGGGTGGGGAGGGGGACAGGGTGGGGGCGAGGGTTAATGGTTTGTCTCTGAGGGCAGGATATGGCTGTATCAAGCGCTCTGGAGAGTAGAGTGGAGTTGAGTGTTTTGGTAGTTTGAGTGAGTTTTGGTGGTGAGATCAACAGTCAGTCTGAGATGTCTGTTGATAATGCAGACTGTGCTAAGATGTTTGAAAAAGCTGCTTCATTTTTGACTGATCCATATGAGGAACTGAACGTTCTAGAAGATTGAGAAGGAGTTCTAAAGAAAGTTCTAAATGCCAAGTCTGAGCAGATGTCCTTGTGTCCAGGCAACATGTTAAGAGATTGTGATGATGGCTGTGATAAAGCCAGCTGCAGAAGTATGATGTTCATTCTGACCTTTTGTATTGGCCAGCTCACTGTTGTAGGAAGACTCTCTAACTTTTTAACTTCCTGGTCTGATCTCTATCTTTCTCCCCGTCTCTCTCTCTCTCTCTCTCTCTCTCTGTCTCTCTCTCTCTCTCTCTCTCTTTTTCGCATGCAGTCTCATTTACTCTCACATTCCAAACTCAATTCGACTGAAGATAATGCCCCAAACAATCGTGTTGCCAAAGCTTTTAGCATTTTTCTTCACTCTCCCACACCACACACACACATACACACACAGACACAGACACACACACACACACAGACAGACAAACACACAACACACATACAACGTAAACACATATGCACACACCCACCCAGACGCGCACACACACACGCACGCACTATCACTGTGATCCACACTCATGCATTATGCACAGTTGAGGGGATGATGGTGTTTTTCAGTGAGTCTGGCTGTTGGATGCTCTGTGATGAGGCTGGAGGAAACAGACATGCTTTACTGCATTGCTAACTTCTCCTGAAAAGGTGTTATCTCAAAAAGGAAATAGGATTCTCTCTCTCTCTCTCTCTCTCTCTCTGTCTTTGTCTCTCTCTCTGTCTCTGTCTCTCTTTCTGTCTCTCTATGTATCTCACTCTGTGTCTTTCTCTCTCTGTCTCTCTGTCTTTCTTGTGTCTTGCTCCACCCATCTCTCTCAATCTCTAAATCTATTTTTCCTGTTCTTTTTCTCTGTCTCTTTCCCTTTCTCTCACTTTTTCTCCCCCCTCCTCTCTTTCTCTCTCTCTCTCTCTCTCTCTCTCTCTCTCTCTTTCTCTCTTTCTCTCTCTCTTTCTCCCTCTCTTTCTTTCTCTCTATCTCTCTCTCTCTCTTTCTCTCTCCAAAGGAAAACACTTGGTTGGTCCCACGAATCTCATGAGCTGTATTTTACGATCCCTGTAACTGATTGATGATGTTTTGCTGTGTAGTCTACAGGTAGAGACATGCATCAAAAGTGCAGCTGCAATCATTCAGGATGTAATCAAAAGCAATGACAAAGAGGTTGTTTTAATAATCCATTCAGATTGTATGTATATACCACGAGTCACTGGTGCGTGTCCTTTTAGTAATGAATGAATGAGACTGCTTCTCAAAGTACCTCTTCTGCATGCTGAATTTCATTAGTACGAATTGTAAATTATTCATGAGGCTAGCTTTGAAGATTGGATTGTATGAAACTGAATTTTAAATATATATATATATATATCACTAAGAAAACATAGGTTAGATAGAGGGCACCGTGAATGTGTACACAACTAGGCATACTGTTTGCTGGGTTTGGATATCAGGGCTTCAGTTGCTGGGAGGTTATTTTCTGGTTTCTACCTTAGACCTTTTCGTCTCTGATTCTCTCCCTTTCTTTCTATTTCTCACTTCCTTTATCGATGTCCATCTCTGTCTGTGAGTTCACTGTGTTCGGTATGTGAAGCGTTGTCACACAGTGGCTTGTTAGCCACTAGGAGAGCTCCTTCACTCCAGTCCATCTTTCTACTCCGTTCAACTAAATGCAGGATAGTTTGTGAAGTCTCTCTCACACACATCCGTTAGCCTTTTCACACTCTGACGCCCTGTACAGGGAAACGAGAGTATAACATGGTGGCACCAAGAACGGAGGAGGAGGGAGGAGGAGGAGGGAGGAGCAGGGGGGAGGAGCGGAGGGGAGGAGCCAGGAGGAGGAGCAGGGAGGAGGTGGAGAAGGTGACTGCAGATTTCAGCATTGCCTTGTGTGTTGTCCTGAAAAAAACAGGACTTGGAGATATAGATAGAGAGACATAGAAACAGAGTGGGAGTTCGAGACAGAGAGAGGGAGGGGGGGGGGGAGGAAGGTAATTATTTAGAGAGACAGAGGTAGAGAGAAAGAGAGATAAGAGGGAGACAAACACAGACAGTGGGATGGAGACAGAGATTGAGAGCTACAGAGAGCAAGAGGGAGGAAGAGACAGGGAGATAGATGGAGATACAGATAGAGAGGGGGATGGAGAAAGAGAGAGTGATATATAGACAGGGAGAAAGAGAGATGGAGGGAGAGATAGAAGGTGGGGAGGGTGACATATTTTCTTAATTGACATGCCTGGTAAACTGAAAATAAACGAGGTTAAAAAATTAATACAGGAGAGGGAGGGAGTGGAGAGAAGAGAGGCGGAGGCAGATGGGGGAGTGGGGGGGAGTGGGGGGGAGTGGGGGTGGGGTCGGAGGGAGGCGGCCGTGAAGTCTAACGGCAGCCTTAGGCGTCCTCATATCTCCGCGTCTCACTGTCCGACAACAGGCCAGCAGGACTACGGACGCCGCCAACTGTGAAATTAATTGAACTTGTGATCCGAAGGATAAGAATCAGTATCTGGCCTGAAGACATGTGTGTGGATGTGTCTTTGTGTGTGTAATATGTGTATGTGTGTGTGTAATATGTGTGTGTGTGTGTAATGACTATGTGTATGTGTGTGTCTGGTGGGTCTCTCGTGGATACGATAGGTCTCACTGTATCAATGACCATGAAGCCCATCTCTGGACTACATGATCACTTCCCGATCACTGATAGGACGCATGTAGCTTCCTTATCACCGATTGGATGCATGCAACTGCTGCAGTTCAGTGTAGGAGGAGGCTACTCTCTGTGTGACCAGAGGAGAAAAAGACAAAAGGTTGATGTCGATGCCTTACTACAGGATGCCCGAGATAGGAAGACAGAGGGAGAGAGATCGAGATAAAGCGAGAGAGACAGCGAGAGAGACAGAGAGAGAGACAGAGAGAGAGAGACAGAGAGAAAGACAGAGACAGAGAGAGAAACAGAGAGAGAGTGAGGGTATGGAAGGGAGAGAGTATTTGATAATACTTCATAAGTGAAGTGTGAGGCTATAGTTTTGTAGTTTAGGTGTGTAACCAAGTGTATGTAGCAGAAGCAAAACTAACTAGAAACCAAGGTTCAAAGTCTGGGTCACTGTCTGAGTAAAGATGAGTAATAGATACACACCAGACCAAATAAATCTGCCTTCTAGAATCTTCTGAGGGATTGGCTGGAAGGAAAGAAGGAAGAGTAGAGGTGAATGACAAGAGAGGGAGAAGAGGGGAAGGAGAGAAAGTAGGAGGAGAGAGAACAGAGAGAGGGTGGAGAGAGAACAGAGAGAGGGTGGAGAGAGAACAGAGAGGGTGGAGAGAGAACAGAGAGAGGGTGGAGAGAGAACAGAGAGAGGGTGGAGGGAGAACAGAGAGAGGGTGGAGAGAGACCAGAGAGAGGGTGGAGGGAGAACAGAGAGAGGGTGGAGAGAGAACAGAGAGAGGGTGGAGAGAGAACAGAGAGAGGGTGGAGCAGGGAGAGAACAGAGAGAGGGTGGAGAGAGAACAGAGAGAGGGTGGAGCAGGGAGAACAGAGAGAGGGTGGCAGGCTTTCCATCAGATCATCTGTCAAGAGGAAACTTCATCTCCAGGAATGACTCACAAACGCTTTAATTATTGATGTGCTTCCAGAATACTCCAGAATGCTATGAAACATTTCAAGAAGAGGGGGAGGAGAGTCGAGGTGGACGAAATGGATTGTGTTTCTCCATCCCATAATAGTTTTATGTTCTTGTCTTGTAGCTGTGGCAACATAATATCATCTTTAAACTATCCTTCAGAAAGTCCGCCCAAGTAGTTAAACAGCTGATGACAGATAAGATGCGAGGACCTCAAAGAACACAGTCTCACTCTGATGTTCTCTAGATCCGAGGTAAAGGAACAAAGCCCTCGGAACACAGAACATGGAACCACTACCCAAACACAGAACATGGAACCACTACTCAAACGTAGAACATAGAGCCGTGATCCAAATGCACAACAGAGCGTCTTGATTAGAACGAACAACATCATCTTAATTGGAGTGAAGAACATCTTAATTAGGACGTAAAACATAGAGGCCTGATTATAGAACACAGGCTGTGTGATTGGTCCATCCATCACAGGACCCAGGAGAGTGAAACGGAGGAAGGCAGTTTATGAAAGGAACTAGGAGACAGGAGTCTTCGCTCTCCTCTCCCTTTCTCTCGCTCTACGTCTCTCGATCTGTCTCTCCCCCTTCTCACATTCATCCTCACTCTCTCTCTCTCCTCTCCTTTTCTCTCGCTCTACGTCTCTCGATCTGTCTCTCCCCCTTCTCACATTCATCCTCACTCTCTCTCTCTCCTCTCCCTTTCTCTCTCTCCTTCTACATCTCTCATTCTATCTCTCCCCCTTTCACTTTCACTCTCATTCTACCTCCACTCTTTCTCTCTCTCCTTCTACATCTCTCGATCTCTCTCGCCCTTCTCACATTCATCCTCACTCTCTCTCTCTCCTCTCCCTTTCTCTCTCTCCTTCTACGTCTCTCGATCTGTCTCTCCCCCTTCTCACATTCATCCTCACTCTCTCTCTCTCCTCTCCCTTTCTCTCTCTCCTACATCTCTCATTCTATCGCTCCCCCTCTCACTTTCACTCTCACTCTCTCTCCACTCATTCTCTCTCTCCTTCTACATCTCTCGTTCTATCTCTCCCCGTCTCAGTTTTCCCCGCTCTCTCTCTCTCTCTCTCTCTCTCTCTCTCTCTCTCTCACCCTCTCTCTCTCTGCCTCTCTCTCCTCCCTCCTACTCCCTTCCCTCTACATTTCTCTGGCTGTGGTTCTGCCCACAGAGCCAGCTCCTGCCAGCTGTAGTGTTATTGTGTCTGGTGTTATTGCATCCCCCCAGTCGGCCCTGCCTCGGTCCTGCCTCGATACCAGGTGCAGGAGCAGAGAGTTTGTCAGGAACACGCTGTCACCAGATCCAAGAGAACAACCCCTGCTCCGCTCTGATAGGCCAACCCCTGAAGCCTGCTCCGCTCTGATAGGCCAACCCCTGAAGCCTGCTCCGCTCTGATAGGCCAACAGACAGCGGGGAGGAAGTACAGAGGCAGACTGACTCTGCTGGAGGGTGGAGAGGTATTAGAGGAAGTGGTCTCTGACTATCTCTACTCGTGGTCCACAGACTGGTTCACTCAGGTTCAGCGCTGTGACAGAAAAATAGCAACGGAGAGTGAAGGATCGATGATGATGTTTGGTTTGGGCCTGTTTTGGTCTTTGCCGTTGCGTCAACAGAACGAAGGACACATGGTGTCCTTCTGTGGTTCTGAGGGAAGGTAGTTCTGTCACGTAGGTGTATCCAAACCACCTCCTTTACATCTGGCATATTTACTGGCCAACGAGTTGCATAAACGGGCCTTCGTTTCCTATATGTGCGCACACACACTGAAAACCGAACCAAGGGTTGAAAATGGGGTTGAATGACTCAAGTCCATGAACGATCCCATCACAGCATTGGTCACGATGTGGAAACCACAAAAAACTCTGCTGGAAATGGCTCAAACTTTGCTGGTGGAGCGCACAGAATTTCATTAGTTGCTGTCGGCTCAAGTCCACGGACAAGGCATGGTTGTGAGCTGTGGTGGAATCATTTAGCTACGAGGACGTCATGGTGACCCAATGCAGGAAGCGTCAAAGACTGCAGATGGGGAAAGAAGCTGGTGGGGGGGAGAGAAGGGAGGGTGGCAGGGAGGAAAGGAAAGAAAGAAGGAAAGAAAGAAAAAGAAGAGTGCAACAGAAGGAGAGAAAGATAAAGAGAGAAAGGAAGCGAGGAGAAAGAGAGGGAGGGAGAGAGAGAGGGAAGGAGTATGCCGGAGAAAAGGAGCATGTCGAGGAAAAGAAAGCGAGGAGATTGAGAGAGAGCAGAGAGAGAGAGAGGAGAGGAGAGAGAGAGGGGGGGGGAGAGGAGAGAGAGAGAGGGGGAGGGAGGGAGGGAGGGGAGAGAGAGATGAGGGAGGGAGGGAGGGAGGGAGAGAGAGATGAGATAGAGAGGAGAGAGAGGGGGACAGAGGAGAGAGAGAGTGATGGAGAGAGCAGGAAAGACAGAGAGGAAGAGAAATAGCAAGAGAGGAAGAAAGAGGGAGAGAGCGCGAAAGAGAGAAAGGGAGAGGAAGATAAGAAGCGAGTGAGAGAAAGAGAGAGAGAAAGAGAGAGAGAATCCACAGTAGCATACAGAGCTAATGAAATCTGTTTCCTACAGGGTTGATGAATGTGCCCTGGAGAGAGTGCCAATGTTATTTACAACGCCACACAGAACACCCTTCACTTCCACGGATCTGTTTGAAAATGTCAGGATAAATTACAAGCCCTCAGTAGTTGGTCTGCTTCTCACACTCTGACCCCTGTAGTGAAGGCTGCGCTTGCTGGCCTTGCCCAGGAGGGTTTGCCTTCAGGCTAAGGACAGTGTCTTCTGTGAGGGTGACATTTTAGGCTCATCAGGCTTCACCAAGAGGCTGCTTTCTGGAAGCCAGTAACACGACAGATATGGTGGACGACAGCTTGAGAAGCGAGAACAGAGATGATGACTACGTGCATGTATGTCATGTCTGTCATGCGCATAGCCGTCGCTTGCAAACAAATGGACGTTATGATCCAACCTCTCAACATGTATGCGTGTCTGTGTATATGCGAGTGTGTATTTGTGTGTGTATGTGAGTGCGTGTGCGTGTGTGTGTATGCGTGTGCGTGTGTATATGTGAGTATGTATGTGTATGTATGTATGTGTATGTGTGTGTGTGTGTATATGTGAGTGTGTATGTATATGTATGTATATATATGTGTGTGTGTGTGTGTGTGTGTATTTGTGTGTGTGTGACTGGCAGTATTGTGAGGGCCAGGCCAGCAGGATAATGAGATCAGTTGGAGAAGATTTGATTCTGATTGAACGCCGACACGTTCAACACTTGACCCTGTTCCACCATGGCTGCTCACGAGTGGAGGAGAGAAGAGTGGGACAGAGATAGAGGGGAAGGGTGGAGAGAGGGAGACCACCCTAAGGAGGTGGAGGCCTGGAGCAGAGAGGGAGAGAGATGGAGGGGAAGGGTGGAGAGAGGGACACCACTGTGGGGAGGTGGAGGCCTGGAGCAGGGAAGGAGAGAGATGGAGGGGAAGGGTGGAGAGAGGGAGACCACCGTGGGGAGGTGGAGGCCTGGAGCAGGGAAGGAGAGAGATGGAGGGGAAGGGTGGAGAGAGGGAGACCACCCTAAGGAGGTGGAGGCCTGGAGCAGGGAAGGAGAGAGATGGAGGGGAAGGGCGGAGAGAGGGAGACCACCGTGGGGAGGTGGAGGCCTGGAGCAGAGAGGGAGAGAGATAGAGGGGAAGGGCGGAGAGAGGGAGTGGGATGGAGGGATGGATAAACACAAAAGGGAGAGGTGGAACAAAATAATAAAAGCGAATATTAGTGTTTGCAAAATAAAGGCGTGATTCTCTTGAATATAGCCTGAATGTGACAGGCTTGCAGCTCTGCTGTGGATGTGATGACTGGAGCCAGCGTCAGGGATGGGGGCGTGGCTTCGGTGACCGTGGGGACAACAGGCAGGAAGCTAATCAAGGCTACGCTCTTTTTATGATAAGCAACGTTGTCGCGGTTGAACTTCCTATGAGGTAACCATGGCAACGCGCTAGGGTCGGGGCGCAGATGAATGTGACACGTTTGGTGTGGATCCGAAGCGAACTTTCAATCTGCATAGTAATAACTCTACGGTGTGTGTGTTTGTGTGTGTGTTTGTGTGTGTGTTTGTGTGTGTTTGTGTGTGTGTTTGTGTGTGTTTGCGTGTGTGTTTGCGTGTGTGTTTGTGTGTGAGTTTGTGTGTGTTTGTGTGTGTTTGCGTGTGTGTTTGTGTGTGTTTGCGTGTGTGTTTGCGTGAGTGTTTGCGTGAGTGTTTGTGTGAGTGTTTGTGTGTGTGTTTGTGTGTGTGTTTGTGTGTGTGTTTGTGTGTGTTTGTGTGTGTGTTTGTGTGTGTGTTTGTGTGTGTTTGTGTGTGTGTTTGTGTGTGTGTTTGTGTGTGTTTGCGTGTGTGTTTGTGTGTGTTTGTGTGCTTTGGTATATGTTTGTGTGTGTCTCAGGATATACGTGTGTGTTTTCGTGTCAGTTTGAGCATGTGTCTGTGTGCGTGTGTGTGTTAGAGCGTGTGTCTGAGTGTGTGTGTGTGTGTGTGTGTGTGTGTGTGTGTGTGAGTATGCGTGTGTGTGTGTTTGAGCCTGTGTGTGTGAGTATGCGTGTGTGTGTGTTTGAGCGTGTGTGTGTTTGAGCGTGCGTGTGTTTGAGCGTGCGTGTGTGTGTTTGAGCGTGTGTGTGTTTGAGCGTGTGTGTGTTTGAGCGTGTGTGTGTGAGTATGCTTGTGTGTGTGTTTGAGCCTGTGTGTGTGAGTATGCGTGTGTGTGTGTTTGAGCGTGTGTGTGTTTGAGCGTGCGTGTGTCAGTAGCCTCAGGCATGTTCTCAGTACAGCCTGTTGACATGCATCTTGTTTTGAGCTCTTGGCCTCTAATGACACCAGAGGGTGTTTAGATGGAAGGATTACAGAGAGAGGGAGAGAGAGAGAGGGAGAGAGAGAGGGCAAGAGAGAGCAAGGGACAGAGATTGGGCGATAGAGAGAGGGTGAGAGAGAGGTGAGAGAGAGCAAGAGATTGGCTGAGCGAGAGGACGAGAGATCAAGAGGCAGAAAGAGAGAGAGAGAGTCTCATCCACTTTGCCATGGAAGGCAGATGCTAACTGGGCAGCAGCTGGTCTGCATGTCTGGAACAGCTGAACCAACTAACCAGACACACAGTGTGAAGGCCTGCACCAGGGGAGAGAGAGCACAGGGGAAGGGGTGAGACAGGAGAGGGAGAGGGGCGAGGGGTGAGGGGGGTGAGACAGAAGAGGGAGAGAGGTGAGATAGGGGATGGAGAGGGGTGAAGGGGTGAGACAGAAGAGGGAAAGGGGCGAGGCAGGGGAGGGGAGGGAGTGGGGTGACACAGAGGAGAGAGAGGGATGAGACAGACGAGGGAGAAGAGTGAGACAGAAGAGGACGAGAGGTGAGACAGGGGAGGAAGACAGAAGGAGAGACACAGCGGGGATGAAGGGATACACAATGGAAGGGAAACGCAGGAGGACGTGGAAGAGAAGGGAGGGAGAGGAGAGGGAGAGAAGATGCAGAGGGTGAAATTGAGAGGGAGGGCGAGGAAGAGATGCAGATAAAGAAAATGTGTGATGAAGACAAGAGAGATAAATGAGACAAAGAGAGAGTGAAGATGGAGAGAAGGAAATACGTTTTTTAAAATCATTTTTCTTTTCTTGATTTCCCAGTGAGCATAGAGCTACATGATTGATGAATTTATATTCTCCACTTAATAGTGATAGTCAACAGGACAGAGCTTGTGATTTGTTATTGAGAGAGGCCTACGACACACTCTGATTGGACAGAAAGTAACCTCTCTCCACAATAACCTGGATACCCTTACCTGTATATCCTCACCTGGTTGATACAGGCACTATGTTCGCTCACATCTCTACTTAATTCATCATCTCTCCCTCCCTCCCTCCCTCCCTCCCTCCCTCCCTTCCTCTCGCTCTCTTTCCCTACTTCCTTCCTTCCTTCCATCCTTCCATCCTTCTTCTTTCCTTCCTCCTAAGATGGGACTGTATTGTAGAACCATCAGAAGCTAAAATCAGTCCATCATGTGTAGGACAAACCTACATGATAACAGTAGCATTGTGGACCTTGACCAAATGGAAATAGTTCCATTATAAGTCTGTTTAGCTTTTTTGTCTTATAGAGGAGCGAGAGGTGGAGTGGAGGAGGAGGTGGAGAGGAGAAGGAAAGGGAGGGGAGGAGGTGGAGAGGAGGAGGAGGTGGAGTGGAGGAGGAGGTGGAGAGGAGGAGGAATGGGAGGGGAGACGAAGAGGAAGAGGAGGAGGTGGAGAGGAGAGGAGAGGAGAAGGAGAGGAAGAGGAGAGAAGGATGAGGAGAAGCAGTCGGTGGAAGGGGAAGGAGAGTAGAAAGAGGAGGAAGAGATGGAGCAGCCTAACATGAGTGGATACTTGCCCCCGCCGCGTCTCCCCGCTGCTCTCTCAGCTCCAGATAGTTCTGTCGTCCTGCGAGTGACAGCCAGCATTTCCCTCCACGCCATCGCCGCCGCTGCTCACACGCCAGTTTTAATAGCCACCGCCATAGACTCACGGGGAAATTTAATTAGCATGACATTATTTGAAATGGTCTCTCCCACTGAGACCCGTGTCATTTCCTGTCTCTCTCTCTCTCTCTCTCTCTCTCTCTCTCTCTCTCTCTCTCTCTCTCTCTCTCTCTCTCGCTCGCTGTCGTCTCTCGTCCGTGTTTTGGCAGCCCACCGCCTGCTCCTCTGATTGGCTCCTCTCCCCCCCCCCTCTTATCATCCCCTCTTCCGCAGAGCGATGGGATCTTTTGATGAATGTTCTCATCCCCTACTGATGGTTTAATCTGCCGAGGTGATAATAGATTTTTAATGGAGTCAGCATGTCAGCTTAGAGGTGGTCTGGATCTGGTTGGTTCAGCACAGGGGCCCATTACCAACACGGAACCTTCGGTGCTTCGCAGAACGTCCCAGAACATTCTAACCTGTTGGTCATAATGGGGCCACTGCTTGCTACCCCGGCGTGCATGTGTGTACCTGTGTGTGTGTGTGCTCGTGTGTGTGTGTTTGTGTGGACTCGGACAAATAAAGTTGTGTTTGCTTTTAGTTTGACACCTAATGAGGCAGAAAAAACCTGTTCCTGTATCTCTGACTTCTACTCTACTCAGTTCTACTCTACTTTGATCTATCCTCTCTTTATAGTCTTTATGAAAATAACTTTACATCTGCCTCCATATCCATCTGAAAATTACACCGTCACTTATCCTCACTATCTCCCCACCCACCCCCACCCTACCCCCGCCCCAGACGCCCATGCTATCAGGTCCTTTCATCCTAAACACTGTGTGTTGACAGCACTCTCATCTTTCTCGGTCTGTGATTACTATATATTTATCCATATTTCAGTCTCTCTCCCCTCTCTAGCTCCTGCCACACTCCTATGATCTAAACATATTAGCTACAAACATACTCTGGGTAAACAGTCTGTACGCTCTGGGCTGGGGTGACTCTCATTCAGACAGCCTTCTCTGTGAAGCATTAACGAGGGTGAAGAAGGGGGGAGGTGAGAGAGAGAGAGAGAGAGAGAAAGAGACAGAGAGAGAGAGAGAAAATAGAGAGAGAGAGAGAAAAGAGAGAGAGAGACAGAGAGAGAGAGAGAGAGAGACAGAGACAGAGACAGAGACACAGAGACACAGAGACACAGAGAGACAGAGAGACAGAGAGAGACAGAGACAGAGACACAGAGACACAGAGACACAGAGACACAGAGACACAGAGACACAGAGACACAGAGACACAGAGAGACAGAGAGACAGAGAGACAGAGAGACAGAGAGACAGAGAGACAGAGAGACAGAGAGACAGAGAGATAGAGAACCTGGAAGAGATAGAGAAAGTGCGGAGAAAGGGCAAGAAAAGAAAACACGACACGTAGGAAAGAGAGGAGCAAAGGAAATGATAGAACAGGGTTACTAAGACGTAGGAAGACAAAGTAACCGTAAATATTGTAAAACGGTAGCAAATTCAACGTGGCATCATACAAAATATTAAACTGGGCTCTTGTAAGACAAACATATAACAGAGAGAGAATCTGATGGAGAGATTGCTGTTTGAGGATTGGACTTGCCCTGCCTCTAGAAGGGTAAGAGGAGGAAAGAAGGGGAGGAAGGTTGTAGGGGAGAGACAGAGGGAGGCGGGGGGAGACTGGGTGAGGCAGGGGGAGACAGGGGGGGAGGCAGACTGGGAGGGGAAGTTGATACAAGAACACCATTACTGAGCCGGAGACCTAATACAGGCCACAGGGCCATATTGATCCACTGCTGCCTGGATGAGACTTCTAAGATGCAGCCAGGAGCATGTGATGAATATTGAACACTATCAAACACTGTGTTCGGGCCCGAATGAGGAGGGCGGGGAGGGAGGAAGGGGGGAGGGAGGGAGGGGGGAGGAGAGTAGACACAAGAGGAGACCGATCCATCTTCGAGGGAGAGGAGGTAGAGAGAGAGGCGAGAGAGGATCTGGAAGAGAGGAGACAGACATGAAGACTGAAGTACCGCTGGATTGAAAAGGGGAGAGGGAGGAAGAGGAGGATAGGAAGAAGGGGAGGGGAGAGGAAGAGGAGGAAGCAGGAGGAGGAAGGAGGGGGAGAAGGGAGCAGAAGAGGAGGCGTGAGATGGATCCAGGTCAAAGCTGAAGAGGAACATCTGACAGTGATGGATCAGAGCAAAAGGAGAAGAATAAAAGTCCGGCCCGGTTTCCTGTCAGAATAAAAGTCCTGTCAGGTTTCCTGTCAGAATAAAAGTCCTGTCAGGTTTCCTGTCAAAATAAAAGTCCTGTCAGGTTTCCTGTCAGAATAAAAGTTCCACCAGGGTTTCACCACTCTGGCAGACGGGACATCTATTCTCCTCTGTATCGAATAGACAACCTGAAAGACGAGGAGCTTCTCTGCATCCGAGTCTGTTCCTGTAAGAGTAATCTGTCTGCCGCTTCAGCCAGTCACGTCAAGATCAGCCATGAGGGGTTATGTCTCATCCCTGAACATCTCTGGAGGTGTTTTACAGGGAGAGAACTTCCCTCACACACACTGACACACATATTCTCTCTCTCTCACATACACACACACACTCACACACTCACACACACACACACACACACTCAGACACACACTCAGACACACACACACACACACATACTCAGACACACACACACACTCAGACACACACACACACACTCTCACACTCACACACATACTCAGACACACACACACACACACACAAACATCTTTATCTCCTGTCTCTTCAGTGTTCCTCATTCTTCTCTCGAGCTCCGTCAGGGTCTAATTCTAACACAACAGTTTCGTCTCACAAAGAAACCTGCTTAGTGACGTGAGGCTCTGATTGTGCTGGTAAACAGCGTGTCGTTTCTACAGTCGACAGCTCACTGTTAGACCCCTTATGGTGATGAGAAGGACCCTTGATGTTTGAATGACTGTGTTTCATTTTCGAAAGAGTGAGCGCGCATGTCTGTGAGAGAGTGCATGTGTGTTGGCGTGTGTTGATGTCTGTGAGTGTGTGTGCATGTCTGTGAGAGAGTGCATGTGTGTTGGCGTGTGTGAGTGTATGTGCATGTGTGTGAGAGAGTGTGCATGCGGTGGCGTGTTTGTGAATGTGTATGTGCATGTGTGAGAGAGTGCATGTGTGTTGGCATGTGTGTATGTGCATGTCTATGACTGAGTGCATGTGTGTTGGCGTGTGTGAGTGTGTATGTGCATGTGTGTGAGAGAGTGCATGTGTGTTGGCATGTGCAGGCCTTCCCGTGTCTAAGCCAACTCTCATCACCCTGGTCAAACTGTCATCTGTAATGAATGTGCACATTACCATGTAAGAGAGCCTTGTTCAGTGTTTACTGGAGGTACTTAGAAAAACACTCATTATTATGGACCAGGACAGAGACTCAGGCTAATCAATGGTGACCACACAGCTCTTTTTTTCTACCTCTCTCGCCCTGTCTCTCCCTCTCTCTCCCTTATTCTCTCCCTCTCTCTCCCTTATTCTCGCCCTCTCTCGCCCTCTCTCTCCCTTATTCTCTCCTTTAGCGGCTCATCCTGCTTCGTCGATGAGGCCAACATATTCACAGCATCATCCATCATGAGCCTCTTAATAGATCTCTAAGACGAATGACACTCTTCAGCAGAGCCAAGCGCACGCACTCACGCACACACACGCACTCAAACACACTCTCACGCGCACACACGCACTCACACACACACACACTCTCTCACTCGCGCGCACTTACACACACACACGCACTCACACACACACGCTCTCACGCACACACACACATGCACACACACACACTCACTCACACACACACACTCACTCTCACGCGCACACACACACTCGGACACACACTCACACACACTGAGGCACACACACACACACACTCTTTCTAGCATGCTCGTACACACGGTCTAGCGATTACACACACGCAGACACACTGACAGACACACTCTGACATACACATAAACACACGCAGAGACAAATGTCTCCGCTCGGACGCATACACCCCCCCCCTCCACACACACACACACACACACACACACACACACACACACACACACACACAGACGCAGAGCCTTCAACACTCTTAATTAGCAGCATCTTCTCTGTATGTTAGCTGGTTGTGAGCGATTATTTAATTAGCTGACTTTGGTTGAGAGACGGCAGAATCTAAATATTTTGAAGCAGGGATAACAAGTGGAGCATCTAGCAGAGACCCTGTAGGGCGAGAGACAAGCTCAGCACACACACACACACATCACACACACACACACCACAGGCACACCACACACACACCACAGGCACATCACACACACACACACGCACACACACCACACACACCCCCACACACCACAGGCACACCACACACACCTCACACACACCACAGGCACACCACACACCACAGGCACACCACACACACCTCACACACACCACAGGCACACCACACACCACAGGCACACCACACACACACGCACACCACACACACACACACCACACACACCACAGAACCAAGGCCAAGCTCAGCACTGATGCAGAAGTAGCGATCACGACAGTATTTAAATTAACACAATTAGTTTTCTAATCGTGTTGCCGGAACCCTCCTGTCTTCATCGCGCCAAAGGAGACGAGAAGCGTTGAGATGTTTACGGAGACTGAACTGACAGGGAAAGATGGATGGGAAATAAATGATGTATTTTACATGCAACTCTCTTTTCTTTTTCTCCTCTCTCTTGTTCTCGTGTCCTCTCTCTATCCCCAGAGATGGATGCTAGACGCTGTTAAGTTAAGGTTAGCGTAGCGTTAGCGTAGTAATAAGACCTACGACCACCAGGTGGATAAGATAGTAAACAGCTGAGTGGAAGTAGTGTGGAGCCAGGGTATGACTCAGTCCTGTCTGGAAGAGGAGGGTGCCACCGCAGCTTGTCTGCCCCAGTGAGAGTGCCTCACCCTGGCCTAGACTGCAGGGAGACTCTGGCGCTACCAGATACACATGATCCACAATCAATTGGCTGAGATCACAGATTCTCCTCCTCTGCTCCGCTCCCTCCTCACTCTTTCCCCTTCTCTTTTTACTCCCCTCCTCCTCCTCCTTCTCCTCCTTTGGGAGTTGTGGCTCGTAGCACCAAACCAACCCTCTCACCTTCTCACCCGCTTTGAAAGGAGAAGCCATGGGGTTGTTCACACACACACACGCACACGCACACACACACACACACACACACACACACACACACACACACACACACACACACACGCTATATTCCAGGCACACGCACTGACTCATAGACACACTGTGATAACCATACCAGGAAGCATCTTTACAGAAACACAAGTATCTAGGATACAGGAGGTCAACAAAAACACAGCAAAACCCACTTCTGCTAGTCTTAGTTTTGTCAGTGTGATGGGTCCTAGGAGTCGAAGACAGAGAGATAGATAATGAAAGTCTGATTATATTCGTGACTAAGCAAACATTTACATTTAAGATTCCGCGCGCTCCAGACGAAATGTCAAGGAGTGACAGAGCAACGCGGACGCTAATTGCAAAGTCATTAACGGATCTCAGCGGTAATTTTCCGGTTTGAGACGTATTCACAAAGCCTAACATGTCTGCTTGGTTAGTCTGTTTTTCTAATTCTTCCGTATTGACGTTCTCCCTCGCGCCCCGCATGCAGATGCAGACCAGAAAGGGAAAAAAAACCCCACAGTCATCATTTAACTTCCTAAAACTGACGGGTTTAATTGATAACGTAGACCTTACGTAATCAAGATCAGTAGGCCTGATTGATTGCATCTCAGTCATATCCGAACGCACAAAAACAAAGAGGTTTTTAATAATATTAGCGTCGCAGAGTATTGCGTTCAAGGGATTTTCTGTGAGATTAGCTGCCTGGATATTTAATTTTAATTATGTTCTCTTGAATAAATTCGATGTAAAATATATATATATATATATATATATTTATTTATAATCTATGCCCAGGTTTCTTCACCATACATACTTATCCAGCTATGATTTGAGCGTTTGAAAATGATGAGTTTGGAGTGGTTGTTTATTTATCTAGGTTAAATAGGACCCACAGAGTAGCGAGGATTCTCTAAAGGTTAGACGGCAGTAGCGATAGATACCATATAGAAACTACATGGTTTAATAAAAATGTATTTACTTTGAAAGGCTTAATAATAATTCATTGAGCGAATGATTTAATCGAAAATGACGTAAAAAGTCCGATTTGAATCAGGAATCTCTCGATCTGCATAAAAAATGCTCTACTACCGAGTTTTGCTCAGATGTCAATTTGGTCAAAATTTAACAGTGACTAGAAGACCAGAGATAAAATGATCTTAATCATTTATGAGTCGTTAATTTTCATCTGCTCAGTTGCATCTTACAGTCAAGCGTTTGGGAACCCGTTTACTTGACTTAGCTACATCACATAAGCGTTAACATATGTCACGTTATTTATTTCTGTTATGTTTGCCAACATGTCACGGCGTTTTCTTTTGCCTTCAATCGAAATGTTTTGTCTGCTATCAGGGTTTTTTATGATTCACTCAAGTAGCAGCTGTCAAATGTTCTAGTTCAGGATTTTGTCTCCGCAGACTCATTTTCTTCCACACAGATCTCAAACAGACCAGGATAGTGGGTTGATGGATGTGGTGCTGGATGCTCGTTGTCCGGTGGTTGGAGTGTGTTGTGTGATGTTGTGCCTCCTCCTCGCGCTCCCCTCATCCGGCCAACTCGCCACCCTTCCCCATGGCTTCACTCATTTGCCCCGCCTATTGAGCCCCTCCTCACTCCTCCGGCCCCCTTCCCTCTGTCCCTCGACTCCTTCTCCACGCTCTCTCGCTTCTCTTCCGCTTCGTCGACTTTGTCTTCCTCCTACCTTTCTCATCTTCCTTCCAGACCCTCTCTCTCTGCGATGCTCTCGGCTCCCGCACTCCTCCCCATATCCGCTCTCTCCGGTTCCTCCTGGCCCGTTCCTCTGTCCGTCCGCGTGGTCGTCGCCGTGGTGCTGTTTGTCGCCGCCCTTGCTACTGTTGTGCCTGAGTCGCTTGTTGTCGCCTGTCACGCTCTGCCACCTGTTCTCGTCTCTTTGTTTTCATGTCTCTGCTCCTAGTTGCTCGATGCCTCTGCGCCTGTCGCTGTCGTGCGCTGTGCCTAGTCGCTTATATCCTATGTTGTCCCTTCCGTCGTCTCGTGCCCATGTCGCAACCTTGATGTTTGTGTGTGTCCATCCTTCGCCCGTGTTTCTCGGTGACCATGTGCTGGCTTGCCTTCGCCTCACTTCGTCGCTGTTTTCTCCCTCCCCCTCCCTCCCCACTCCTCACCCGGGAGGCACCGATCCAGACGTGAGACCCACCTACAAGGGCAAGGATAAAGGCAGCTTTGTATGATGTTACTTCTGATATTTTGAAGAAGACATCAGATAAATCTGTGCTTATCCTTGTTAGCATCTCGTTGAGGAGGTCCTGAAGGCCAGCTTCTGTCTCCGCGAGCGACATCACTTCCCCTCGCGCACCACTCAGGATGGGTAGGCTGGGACCGAAGGAACTTGTACCAAGGTTCATGTTTATTAAAATGTGTCACCGAAACCATTGTTGTAGCTCTTTTGAACATGTCAATGACAAGTGTTGTACATGGTGTAAATGTTGAATAACGTTATGCTGCCTGATGAGAATATGAACATGAGTGAAGTACATTCTCGGATATGACAACCGTTCTCCTTCCAATCTGGGACACGCTTTCAGTCGGTGATGTGCTGTTACTGGGTAGAACAGCAGTATATTTGGTGTCCGGACTAGATGGCATTGGCAGATGAGCTGGTTGAAAAATGGTTCGGTCCACAGAAGATTAGCAAGTGTAGAACAGATACATTTATAGAGTAGCCTTACTTTAAGCTCTTCAATCTGTTGCACTCTCTGTCTCTCTGTGTCTCTACGTGTCTGTCTGTCTGTGTGTCTGTCTGTCTGTCTCTCTGTGTCTCTACGTGTCTGTCTGTCTGTCTGTCTTTCCCTTTCTGTGTCTGTCTTTCTCTCTCTTTGTCGTTCTGTCTTTCTCTCTCTGTCTCTTTCTCTCCCTCTTCCTGTTTTTACACTTGATATTAAAGTGCTACATATTATTGTAGAGAAAATCAGGCTAATAGGAGCGGACGTGAGGAGTAGAGAGAAGAATGAAGAGGAGAGGAAGGGAAGAGAGGAGAGGAGAGGAAGGGTGGAGAGGAAAGGATGAGAGGAGAGGAGGGGAAAAGAGGAGAGGAAAAGGGGAGAGGAGGAGTGGAAGTGAGGAGAGGAGAGGAAGTGTAGAGAGGAGAGGAGGGGAAAAGAGGAGAGGAGGAGAGGAGAAAAGAGGAGAGGAGGAGTAGAGAAAAGAGGAGAGGGGTTCATACCTACAGTGGCCTCCCGGCCTTTTACAGTCCACCAGCCAGGCTAATGGCAGCTCTGTGTGAGGTTCTCATCAGTGCTGGAGGTCTGTCCATCCTTCTCTCACTCACCTATTCTCCTTGCCTCTCTCCCTCATCCACTCCCCCACCTCTTCCCCCCTCTCCTCCTCCCCTCTCTCCTCTCCTCCCCTCTCTCCTCTCCTCCTCCCTTCTCTCCTCTCCTCCTCCCCTCTCTCCTCTTCTCCTCCCCTCTTTCCTCTTCTCCTCCCCTCTCTCCTCTCCTCCCTTCTCCCCTCTCCTCCTCCCCTCTCTCCTCTCCTCCTCCCCTCTCTCCTCTTCTCCTCCCCTCTCGCCTCTTCTCCTCCCCTCTCTCCTCTCCTCCCCTCTCTCCTCTCCTCCTCCAGTCTCCCCTTTCCTCCCATCTGTGTGGCAGGTCTCAGTCTGACTGAGGGGAGCAAAGTGTTTAACATGGATCTGGGTCACAGTAGGATTCCGTCCTCTCTCTCCATCTTTCCCTCTTTTTCCTTCTCCGTCGTTCTCTCGTTCTATCTCTCTGACCTCGTCTCTCTCTCCTTCTTTCTCCCTTTATCCTTCCTTCTCCTCGCTCTCTCTCTCTCTGGATACCTGTTTTTCTTCGCCTTTCTCCCTAACTGCCAATTTGACACCATGTCTCACCAGCTATCAGCCCTCTTTGCTCCCGTGATGTGATTGGTTGATAGTTTCTGGATGGCTAAGGATTCTGGGATTTCTTATTCTTGCTTAGGGTCCTGGGGCTTGTAGTTCTGTCTGTATCTGTCTGTTGAGACAGTTTAATTGGGCGGTTTTTGGTTGTTTTCCACAGTCCATTGTGGGTCTCAAAGGAGCGTCTTTTAACACCTTGGTAAAACGGAGTGTAGCAAGGAGGTTGACACATCACTGAGTCGAGGGTTTTGGCATAAATCACCTCCGAGAGTCAACAGTTTTGTCTGTCTTTTTTCGCGGAGGGAGGGAAGTGTATTTTAAACCCTTTTTCTTTTTATATGAATTGACGGGTGTGTGGTTGTGCGCGAAGTGTGCGTGTGTTTATATGTGTGTGTGTTTATGTGTGTGTTTATGTGTGTGTTTATGTGTGTGTAAACTGCAGCTAGAAAACATTTCTGTTTGACAAGCCGTTGTGAGACACAAAACCTGCCTGGTAAAACACCGAGACAGAACGGCTTTTGACTGGAAGCTAGTTCATTCAGCCTTACAATAAGATGACTTAATACGTTATCATTTACGTTGGCATCAAACGCACTGAAGGGAGATGTACTCTGTCTCTCCACAGCGGCTCATGAGACATGGCCAGATGATTCTCTGAGGGTTTAGCTTGGGTCGTCGGTGGGCGTCCGTGAAGCTTTGCTCTGCTGTGGTGACCTCATGTTCTCTCTCCTCCCCAACCAGGTAACCACCAGCATGACTACCAACACAGCCATCTGGATCTGACCGCGCTGACGCCCAAGATAGGTAAGAGCACCAGGTCTAAGTCCATCCTCTGCAAGAGTGCATGTTTAACCAGACCTCAGATCCCTCCGTACATGTGAACCCTGTTCTTCAGAAACTCCTTCTCTCTCTCCCTCTCTCTCTCTCTCTCTCTCTCCTTCTCTCTCTCTCCTTCTCTCTCTCCTTCTCTCTCTCTCCTTCTCTCTCTCCTTCTCTCTCTCTCCTTCTCTTTCTCTCTCTCTTTCTCTCTCCCCTTCTCTCTCTCTTCTTCTCTCTCTCTCTCCTTCTCTCTCTTCTCTCTCTCTCCTTCTCTCTCTCCTTCTCTCTCTCCTTCTCTCTCTCTCCTTCTCTTTCTCTCTCTTTCTCGCTCCTTCTCTTTCTCTCTCCTTCTCTTCTCTCCTTCTCTGTCTCTCCTTCTCTCTCTCCTTCTCTTCTCTCCTCTCTTTCTCCTTCGTTGAAGTGTTGTGTTATTTTGAAGCGCTGTATTTGTCAAGCTTTTGTCCAAAACAACAAATAGAGCGGAGAGTTTCATTGGAATCCTCTTGATCTGCTCTTGCCACTAAACTGTATCTATCCTCATCCGTTTGTTGTGTGTCGAGGTGATTTTGCCTTGCTGTTTCTCGCAGGTGTCATTTGACCCTCACTGCTCCCCATACTTCATAGACATGGAAGAGTGTTGTGTGATGGTGTTGATGTGTGTGGTGTTGTAGATGTGTGTGGTGATGTAGATGTGTGTGGTAGTGTCGATGTGTGTGGTAGTGCGGTGATGTTGTAGATGTGTATGACGTTGTAGATGTGTGTGGTGTTGTTGATGTGTGTGGTAGTGTTGATGTGTGTGGTAGTGTTGATGTGTGTGGTAGTGTGGTGATGTTGTAGATGTGTGTGGTGTTGTCTGTGTGTGGTAGTGTTAACGTGTGTTGTAGTGTTGATGTGTGTGGTAGTAGTGTGGTAGTGTGGTGATGTAGATTTGTGGTGGTGTTGTTGATGTGTGTGGTGTTGTAGATGTGTGTGGTGACTGTGTTCCTAACACCATGTACCCCAGGCAGACAAGACGTGTGTGGTGACTGTGTTCCTAACACCATGTACCCCAGGCAGACAAGACGTGTGTGGTGACTGTGTTCCTACCACCATGTACCCCAGGCAGACAAGACGTGTGTGGTGACTGTGTTCCTAACACCATGTACCCCAGGCATACAAGACGTGTGTGGTGACTGTGTTCCTAACACCATGTACTCCAGGCAGACAAAATGTGTGTGGTGACTGTGTTCCTAACACCATGTACTCCAGGCAGACAAGACGTGTGTGGTGACTGTGTTCCTAACACCATGTACCCCAGGCAGACAAGACGTGTGTGGTGACTGTGTTCCTAACACCATGTACCCCAGGCAGACAAGACGTAGTTTATGACGTCCTGTGTCGGTCCTGAACACTTCACAAAGAAAGGACGCGTTGATCCAAATTTGAATCTGAATGCTTTACTTCACAAGTTTTAAATAAGCAGTTACAGATGAATGAGGAGTCTGAAACAGCGCCCGAATGTCTTGGCTCCTTAGTGTGTGTGTGTGTTAGTGTGTGTGTGTGTGTGTGTGTGTGTGTGTGTGTGCGTGCGTGCGTGCGTGCGTGCGTGTGCGCGCAGCATGTGAACCGTGTTTCCATCTAAGACGACTCACAGAAACATTGAGACCCGTGAATGTAATTATAGACTTTGTATTCATTCCAGCAAAAGGACAAAACTGTTTTCTCAAGGGAGAAATTAAAGCTTAGATTGCAAATTGAACTAGATTGGAAGGAAATGAAAGAAACATGCTGTTCGTTTGAGTTGTAGAAAAAGCTCCCATTAATGAAATCGCGTCCTAAATGTCATTTCATTGGAAAAAATAGAGAAATTGATGATTTGTTTGAGGGTGGAATTCCTAGGTTTCTACGCTTCCTAATAGCAGTAATATGATAGAAGGGCTTGACACAGAGAAGGAGAGAGGAGAGAGAAGGAGAGAGAGAAGGAGAGAGGAGAGAGAGAGATGAGAAAGGAGAGAGGAGAGAGAAGGAGAGAGAGAGAGAGGAGAGAGGAGAGAGAAGGAGAGAGAGAGAGGAGAGAGGAGAGAGAGAGAGATGAGAAAGGAGAGAGGAGAGAGAAGGAGAGAGAGAGGAGAGAGAGAGATGAGAAAGGAGAGAGGAGAGAGAAGGAGAGAGGAGAGAGAAGGAGAGAGAGGGAGGAGAGAGGAGAGAGAGATGAGAAAGGAGAGAGGAGAGAGAGAAGGAGAGAGAAAGAGAGAGAGGAGAAAGCGAGAGAAGTAGAGAAGCGAGAGAAAAGGGGAGATAGCAGAGAGTGAGAGAAGGAGAGAGAGAAGGGGAGAGAGAGAAGGAGAGGACAGAATGAAAAGTAGAGAGAGGAGAGAGAGATGGAGAGATAACAGAGAGAGAGAGAGAAGGGGAGAGAGAGAAGGAGAGACAGAAGGGGAGAGAGAGGAGAGAGAGAAGGAGAGATAACAGAGAGAGAGAGAGAGAGAAGGGGAGAGAGAGAAGGAGAGACAGAAGGGGAGAGAGAGAAGGAGAGATAACAGAGAGAGAGAGAAGGAGAGAGAGTTCAGATGTCTCTCTGACACTGCTGAAGATCTAGACAGAATCTCTAACAGAACTCATCTACTGCAGAGTCTCTGTGATGTGTGGTTTAGTGACAGTATCGTAACTAGACTCATAAACAACCTAACCACTAAAAGTTTGTTATCATCCTGGTGTCCCAGTCAGGGTGAGGTGCCAGTTCAGAGAAGGTTCTCCACCGTAGAACCATCTGGAATCTTTCTCATGACAAAGCGCTAGAAAGAGTTTGATCAAAGAGTTTGTCATGTTTACATGACTCTGATTTGAATAACTTAATTTTGAACCAAATAGTTACTAATGTACAACATTGAATTAGAACCGTTTGGTGTTTGCTTTAATGATTTAAATCAGTTGTATTCATGGATATTTTATACAGAGTCTAAATATATTCATCTAATTCTGTTTCATGGCTGTGCTAAAGCCACAACCAGCCGTGTGAAGTATAAATCCAAACTTTTTTCTTTTCAACATGTCGTGTTAAAACATTGTGATCGTAACGCTGAACTCATCGAAACTAAATCCCATCAGATGACCCATGGAGATGCTAATATAACTACGTGACACGACAGTTACACTAGACTCCACTAGCAGATGCTTCTAACCAAAAACTGAATAGAACAAAGCACAGGGGGAGATTGCGTCGACGTCATCGGTAAAATATCGTCCTTCCAAGATTAGAGGTCGAAGTAGGTGTTGGTGTTGCTCATCGATAAACTGTGTTTGTCATTGATATTTTTTTCTCTCACTTGAATTTGTCACTTAGCCCACAGAACCATGCACTACGGTAAGTTACACACATATACACCTGCTGTACATGTGTATGTCCCCGCCTTCTCTCTCCCACACACACACACACACACACACACACACCACAAAGACACACTGTGTCGTATGGTAGGAGGACTCATGTTCCATTGATCATCAGGGTCAAGGGTCAAAGCCAAGGCACCACTTTGGGCTTTTCGATCTATTTTTCTCTTCCATCCATTTCTCACCTCTCTTCTCTCTCCTTCTTTCCTCTCTCTGTTTTCCCTTTTCCCCTGATCTCGCTTTTTGCACTCTCCTCTTCCTGTCTCTCTCGCCTTCCTTTTTCTATACATATATCTCTAGTCTCTCTCTCCATCTCTCCCCCACAATCTTTTCCTCCCTCCCTCTCCCCTCTCTCTTTCTGTAAGCTCTAGGCTAAGCACTCACCACTGTTTGCATATGAAGAATCTCATTAGAGATTTATTAATATTTCAGTTTCTGACCTTTGTGTAAGTCAATCTTTTAGACACACACACACACACTTGAACTGCTTCCCGAACTTATCACCATCCTCCCTACCCCGTCTCCTCTTTCTCCCTCCCTCCCTGCTTCCTCTTCCCTAACACCCTTCCTGTCCTCTGCCTTTCTCTCCTTTCCCTCCTCTCCCCTCCTTTCCTCTCCCCTCTTGCCTCCTCCCCTCTCCCTGTCTCCCCACCTCTCCCCTCCTCTCCACTCCTCTCCCGTCTCATCTCCCATCCACCCTCCCCGCTCCTCCACTCCTCTCCCCTCCACCATCTCCCCTGCCCGCCTCTCCCCTCTACTCCCCTTTCATCTCCCCTCCACCATCTCCCGCCCCTCCACTCCTCTCCCCTCTCATCTCCCCTCCACTATCTCCCCTCCCCAGCCCTCCTCTCCCCGCTCATCTCCCCTCCCTGCCCCTCCCCTCCTCTCCACTCCCCTCTCATCTCATCTCCCCTCCCTGCCCCTCCCGTCCTCTCCACTCCTCCCTTTCCTCTGTATCCTGTGCTTGGTGTTGTGTGTCACCTGCAGAGATCCCTCACCTGATCCTATTAATAACCCCCACCAGGGGCCTGCAGCCCCCCCAGCCCTGCTCACACTCCTACCTGGCTGGCTCTTGTTTGACTAGCTGACAGAAACTCCAGCCAGATCCACCCCCACCCACACACACACACACTCTCTTCTCTCCATTTCCTCGAATCATGACCTCTGACCTTTCCCTTCCTAAAGACGAATACCCTCTTCCCCTACACAAACACCCTCCTTCCCTTACCACACACACAGACATAAACACACAGACATAAACACACACAGACACACACACACACGCACACACACAGAAACTTAGTTGCCGCACCGTCTTAGACCCCCCCTCATCGGCCACCAAAACAAAAACCCCCTCCCCCTCATCCTCCTCCCTCCCCCTGTACGCCTCCCCCCCCGGTCCTTCCTCCCCCTCCTTCCTCCCTGATTGTGACTAACACATCTCTCTCCCCCTCCTCCCCCGCCAGAGAAGCCCAGAGGGATGAATCGAGAACATTTGCTGTGTGTGCCTGACATCCCTGAGTGACGGAGTCGCCGTTACGAGTGTCTGTGCTGGTTGCTCTCGCTCGCACTCCAAGAAGACCATACACTCATCCTGGCTCCCTCCTACGATGTTGGTCACTCCCCCAAGCGAGCCCCTGAACTTAAGTAAGAATAGCTCTCTCCTTCCGTCTCCACTAAGGAACTCGAAGTACGTGTCAATTCTTTCCTCACTCTTTATTCCCCCCTCCCCCTTATCCCTCCCCTGTCCACGCAATATTTACCCCCAGTCAACCCCCCCTCCCCCCCCAATCCTCCCGCCCCCGCTTCTCCTCGACATACCACTATCGCCTGCCTGGCCCTGAACTGAACCACTTAAATAATCGCTCAGCGAGTAGCGCGAGCCCACACCGTATGCCCCAGATGCAAAGCGCCAAACCCGATACTCTCGCTAATTAAGAGCTGAAGGCTAACCCCCGCTCTGTGTTGTGTGTGTGTGGTAGTGTGCGTCTTTGTCCTCGCCTTTGTGTGGAGGGGGGTGTAGCGTAATCGCCCGAACCCGCCTCTCAACCCTCGTCCCGCCCCGCCCGCGCGCCCACTCTATGTCCCGCCCCTGCCTCGTGCATAGCAGCCGCGAGCCTCCTAGCAGTAGGTAGTACGAAGATGGCTGAGGTTTCGCAGTGTTAGTCCGCTCGCACTCTGGTATGGATTGAATTCAGCGAGATATCCCTGTAGGCCTACACTGGCCTATTCGACTTTAGGCATTCGCACAGAGTGATGCGTCGTTCGTGCGTTCTGCCCTAGCAGACTGCAATGTCGCGCGTGTGAGTGTGTTCGCCGTATATGAGTTGCCGAGAGGTTTCCATGGACAAGCACGCGGACGCTGTACTTTCTCTACGTGGTTGGATGTAGAGACGGATGGATAGATGGATTGTCCTTTCTTTCATGTTGGCAGTCGTCTAATTTTCCGTCCATTAGGTTCCTTCTGAGGCTAATATCTTGCGGCTAATGTTCCCTAATGATGCATGACCTGCCAGCAACCATCTGCAAATCGGCCCTCTCTCCATCTAACTCTCCTCCTCTCATCTCACTCTCTCCATCTAACTCTCCTCCTCTCATCTCCCTCTCTCCATCTAACTCTCCTCCTCAGCACTTTGTCCCATCTCCGTTAAAGTCCCCTTCTCATCCTACTCTCATCCTCCTCCACACCCAGGCATGTTTGTAGGAGGCTGCGTGGGTAGCCTGGCCAGAACTAGCCTAGCATATCTTAGCCTAGCCTAGCGTATTTTAGCCTAGCCTAGCGTATTTTAGCCTAGCCTAGCGTATTTTAGCCTAGCCTAGCCTATCTTAGCTTAGCTTAGTTCATTTTATCTTAGCTTAGGGACTTCTGACATGCTGCCACCGCCAAACAGGCTTAGGGACTCCATCTTTCCCCTCGCTCCCTCTTCTCTCCTCGCTCTTACTCAAACCTTTGACACATCTTCCCCTTCCTCTGTGACAGCAGCATGTGCCCTGTCTGCTCTCCTCTGATTGGTTGCACATGTCATTCCATGGTAATGCTTCCTGGTTAGTATGTTGATAAGCAGTGCTGCATGCCTGGCCAGATGTTGCCAGATGGTTTGTGACACATATCCATCTGGGAAGTCGTCCTTGGAAACAGAATCCAGCTGTCTCGCAAGGTTACAACATGCCAAAAAAACCCACGACAAAGCAAGAAGTCATTCAGAACATCTGTCTATCTGTCTGTCTGTCTGTCTGTCAGCCTATCTCTCCATCCGTCCGTCTGTCTGTCTGTCTATCTGTCTGTCAGCCTATCTCTCCCTCCGTCTGTCTGTCTGTCTGTCTGTCTGTCAGCCTATCTCTCCCCCCCGTCTGTCTCTCTGTCAGTTTGTCTGTCTACCTGTCTGTCTGCCTGCCTGTCTGTCTGTCTGTCTGTCTGTCTCTTGGCATCTCACTACTCTCTTCACCAACACCGCTCCACAGAAACATGACGCAAGACCATCCATCCCAACCCAAGGCTCTCCTGAGGTCAAGCTAAAGCAGAGCCGTCCTCTGATCTGAGAGGATACAGGGGTTACGTCACCCTCTGTACAGCATCCTCTTCTTAGTAATCATGCATGAGGTCAGGTAGCAGAGAGGAAGGAGGCCCACTCTGATGACTCCTGTACTGTGTGATCATGGAAGACTGGCCCTTTGAGCTGGCAGGGAGATCACACACACAGGAGGAGAGAACTACGGTACAAAGAGACTGGGGAAGGATCTAGGTCTCTCTTTGTCTCTCTCCCTCTCTGTCTTGTCCTTACCTGTCTCTCCCTCTCTCTCTGTCTCTCTTTCTCTCTCTCCCTCTCTGTCTCTTTGTCTCTCCCTCTCTCTCTGTATCTCTTTCTCTCTCTTCCTCTCTGTCTTGTCCTAACCTGTCGCTCTCTCTTTCTGTCTCTATTTGTCTCTCCCCCTCTCTGTCTTGTCCTTACCTGTCTCTCCCTCTCTGTCTCTCTTTGTCTCTCTTTCTCTCTCTGTCTCTCTTTGTCTCTTTCCCTCTCTGTCTTGTCCTTACCTGTCTCTCCCTCTCTCTTCCTCTCTGTCTTGTCCTTCCCTGTCGCTCTCTATGTCTGTCTCTATTTGTCTCTCTCCCTCTCTGTCTTGTTGCTCTGTCTGTGTCTGTCTTTCTCTCTCTCTGTCTCTCTCTCCTCCTTTCAGTATCCCATATGGGGGATGTAAATTAACTCTCCGAGCCAAAGCCTAGATACCACTGTAATCTGTGGTCCTACAAGTTTCAGTTCATAATCTGGGCTCCTTATCAGACTCATGTGCTCACCAAACCACTTCTCCTGCATCCCTGCCCATGCACGATGAAGACCTGGAACCAACCAACCTGTTATATAATTAGTAGCTTCTATAATGAAACCATCTGGTGGAATGGAGAGACCAAATCAAATTAGTATGGTTGATGTCTGATTCTGAATTCACACCCTGTGCTTGGGGCTTGTGTGTGAGCGTGTGTGAGTGTGTGTGAGTGTGTGTGTGTGAGCGTGTGTGAGCGTGTGTGAGTGTGTGTGTGTGAGCGTGTATGAGTGTGTGTGTGAGTGTGTGTGTGTGAGTGTGAGTGTGTGTGTGAGTGTGTGTGTGTGTGTGTGTGAGCGTGTGTGAGCGTGTGTGAGTGTGTGTGTGTGAGCGTGTGTGAGTGTGTGTGTGTGAGCGTGTGTGAGCGTGTGTGAGTGAGTGTGTGTTTCCTTGCCCTTCAGCACTGACTTGGAGACAAACATCAAGGACATTCTCTGCTGCTATTCCACTGAGGCAGGGCAGAGGGTTCTTGTCTTACTGCTACTTAATCACCCTATCAGGAATGAGAACACACACAAACACAGACTCTCTCTGTCTCCTTTTCTTCATCCCCCCCCCCTCTATCTCCCCCTCTGGGACTACTTGTAGAGAAGAGAGGAGGAGAGGAGACAGCGAGGGAAAAGAAAGAGAAATACAGAAATGAGAGAGGGCAGAGGTCAGTGAAGGGAGAAGACGAGAGAGGAAACAGGAGACAAAGGAAGAAAGGAGGGAGGGACGGAGGCAGAGAAGGAGGCAGGGAGGGAGGGAGGGAGGCAGGGAAGGAGGCAGGGAGGGAGGGACGGAGTGAGGGAGGGAGGGAGGGAGGAAAGGGAGGAAAGCGGAGAGGTAAAGGTAGAGGAGAGGAGAGGGGACATCTGTTAGACTGGCCTAGCCTGCAGGTTCTCTTCAGCAGGTGGAATAGAATTAGATTAACATTAGGAGGCTGATAGCATACAAAGAACCACCCTTTGGCCTACACACACACACACACACACACACACACACTCAACCAAGCACACACACCAAACATACCCAAGCACAGAAACACCACACGCACGCTTGTAGAGGCACTCTGACCAAGAACACACACACACACAAACACCTTTAAGCTTGTCTGTTGTTCACACAACAGCAGTGAACTGCCTCCCTGTTTGAGAAGGATGCAGGACTGGGAACTCTGACACTGACAACTGTGACGAGCTGTTTAGCCTGGAGCTGGCAAGCTAAGAGTCCATGTCACAGCACCCACCCATCACACTCTCTTCTTCCCTCTTCTCTCTCCTCTGCTGTCTCCTCCACTTTCTCTCCTCTCCTTGCATGAGTCAGCTATCAGCCTCAGGTGATGTTTCTCACATACTTTTCTTTTCTCCTTTGCCTCCACATTTCCTTATCTTCCTCCTTGTCCTCACACCCTCTCTACTCCCTCCTCCCTCTCCTCTCAAACTCTCTACTCCCTCCTCCTTCTCCTCACACCCCCTCTTCTCCCTCCTCCCTCTCCTCAAACTCTCTTCTCCCTCCTCCTTCTCCCTCCCTCTCCTCTCACCCCCTCTCCTCCCTCCTCCCTGTCCTCTCAAACTCTCCTCCCTCCTCCTTCTCCTCACGCCCCCTCTTCTCCCTCCCTCCCTCTCCCCTCACCCTCTCTCCTCTCTCTCTTCTCCGTCCATCTCCGCTCCCCCTCTCAGGCGACAAGAGCATGGATGAGTACTACATGAGAAAGCACCACCTGCCCCTCCCTGACCTGACCAGCAGGGGGCCCACCCACCTGATTAAACTGAACTCAGAGCCCCAGCAGGCCCCGCCACAGCGCCAGCGACGCCCTAAGGTCCAACGGGCCATGTCCCAGGACCACGTCCTGTCTCCGGAACGGGCCCCTCGCCACGGTTACGGGCTCTCGTCCTACCCCGGCGGCGGCATGGCGCACTACGGAAGCTCCCGGATGCTCTCCGAGGAGCAGCTGCTGTCCGCCGACCGCCTCCAATCCCAGGATCCTTTGCTGTCGCCGGACAAGATGCTGTCCCTGCGGCGGTCCAACTTCCGCGAGAAGGCGGCCATGTCGCGGGCGCTGTCCCACACGGACATGTTTGTGCCCACCACGCCCGTCATGGATCGCTACGCCAGGATGCAGAAGATGCACTCGCACCCCAGCGCCGCCAGCGCGCTCGAGGCTTACTCCAACACGCTGACCGTTAACCAGAGCAACAGCAAGCGCCAGCAGTTCGCCAACCGCCGGACTCACACCGTCGATCACCTGCAGTACGTCTCTGGACATCAGCACAACCAGTACCGCACGGCCAGCAAGAACGAGGTCACCGTCTGATTGGTTGGTTGTGGAGGGGGAGGGTGGGGCGGGGTGGGTAGGGTAGCGGTGAAGGGGGGGGGTCAGGGACAAATAATTGTCAGCAGAGGAACTCGACGCGGCAGAGAACTAACCAATCAGAAACCACAGTCAGCGCGGTGTCACCTCTTGTGGAGGTGAGTTAGAAAGTCCAAACTCGTTTTGGGTCATCTTGGCAAACGACCACCTAGAGACCTCTCTTTGCTTTCAGCACATGAAACTCTGGTCCTCTTCTTCATTCCGTTCTTACTCGGTTTTCCGCTTCCCCCCTCCCCCTCTCCCTCCCCCTCTCCCTCCCCCTCCTCTCTGCCCCTCCTCCCTCCTCCCTCCTTTTCTTTCTCACTCTATCTCGCACTCTCCTCTTTCTCTCTTTGCTCTATTTCCCAGTGTATAACGCTTGCTCCCTCTCCTGTTAATCTCTCTCTCTCTCTCTGTCTCTCTCTCTCTGTCTCTCTGTCTCTCTCTCTCTCTCTGTCTCTCTCTCTCTTTCTCTCTGTCTCTCTCTCTCTCTCTCTCTGTCTCTGTCTCTCTCTCTCTGTCTCTCTCTCTCTCTCTCTCTCTGTCTCTGTCTCTGTCTCTCTCTCTCTCTCTCTGTCTCTCTCTCTGTCTCTCTCTCTCTCTGTGACCTTCGGACAGGGTCATGGTCATCGGACCTGACCGTGGCTCAGACGATCTGTAACTCTCCTCTCATAGAGCATAAGGGCTTTGCACGTCGACCCACGTTGTGAGAACACATCATGTGAAAGGATGGCGGAAGGACTATTTTTTAAGAAACAAAGATGGCGCATAACTGGGAAAGAACTGGAGCAAGTTTATAAATATATACATATATTTACTATTTGTATTTTCAGTCCTTGTTATAGCTTTAGAGATTCTTAATAAACTTATATACAGAAAAAAACATGTCTGCACTCAAAGAGGTGCCTCTAAAAAATCTCCCATTTCAATGAGGAGGTGGATATGTGGGTTAAAAAGCACAATTAATGAATCATTTCTTTTTCTTTTTCGTTTTTCTTTTCTTCTCCCCTTTGTTCTTTGATTCTTCTCTATGTGGTAAGAGACCCAGATGATGTTCTGGTGAAACTCTAGATGGTTTCTGCTGCATTCAAGAGTGTACATAGGCTTCCTTAGCAGCATTATAAACAGCTGGACCTCTGGGTTAATGGGGAACGACTTTTGTGTGTGTTTTTCACCCATAATATGATTCTTCAGATCTCCCGAACTTATACATGTACGCGAAATTTTACAATTGCCTGTGCCAAGATGTGAGTACTGTATTGTTCTGCTAGACTTTTGTATCCAATTGTTGCTTGAACGTTGAATGTGGGGCTACAGTAGGTGGCTAAGCCCACACTGGGCCAGTGTGAGTGAACTAGACCAAACCTTATACTAATGCCCATTTTGAATCAACTTTATTTACAGTTCGTTCACGCGTTTTAATTTCTAAAGTGTCTGTACGGACAACCGTCATGTAGAGTAGCGAGTAGCGTGTTTTTGACAGCGGAAAATACGTCTGCAGCCATCGCTAAGCATCAGTAGACTCGTCAAGACTCATCGAAGATTTAACAACGTCAGTGTCGGAAAAACTAGCAGTTGTCGTTCCGTCTGGTTACCTTGGTTACACGCAGACTTACTCTTCCCGGTGTAAACCAAAAAAAAAAGTTGTCGTGGTAACCGTATCTAAGCAAGGATTAAAACTGTGAATCCTTTGTCCAGATGTGTGTTAAAATGACATTATAATTATTATTATAATTTTCATTAAAGCAATGCCTTATTGTGTGGAATCTCATACGTTTGTGCTTAGGACAGTCTCATCCCCAACGCGTGTTGTGTGTCGTGTGTTGTAGCTGTGTACCTCAAGAGCATTGAGCCACATGGCGATCCATAGAGGATGGCAAGGCCATAACCACATGTGAGATACTGAGGTTTATAGTAAAAAAACAAACAAACAAGAAAACACACACATACTGTTAGTTATTTAGATAGTGATTTCACGTGATTTCTTTTCTGTGAATGGACCTCAGTAAGCGTGGATGTCCTGATAGACAGAACCAGCAAACTATACCAGTAGTGATGACAACAGCTCTGATCAATCTCTACAAAACCATGAGCTGTACCATTAGTAAATCTGCATCGTTCAAAAAGGTGGGATTTCACATGTGGTCAGAATACTATTTAATGTCACTTATCTGACATCAGGACGATTCGTCACACGTAAGAATATCTTAGCTCATGTCCTCTCGGCCCACCAAGGAAGTCCAAAGGAACTGAAATGGACTGATACTTTAGTGAAACTTCAAGATGGAGGATAGAAAGTGGTTGCCTTTGATTGCCAGAATCACCTTCCACCGAAACGTTGTTGTGTAGGTTATGTTGTAGAATCGAATGCTTCAAAACAGCTGCCATAGATTCGTAGATGTCCATAGATCCACCATCTTGTTCAGAAAGCCGTGTTGTGTTTGTGTAAACATATCAAAGTCTTCGATTTGTTACTTCTTGAATTTAGTCATTTCCGCAGGTGACGCTGAAATCTTTAACTATTACTAGTCTACATATGAGAATTTTAAGATAGCGCTCCATCACGCTTCCTGTTTCCTGTCAAGGAAGTGTCAGATATATCGACCTATCGTGACCTATGACCCCCTTCAATACCTGGGAACCTGTCCAGTAGAAAGTGAGTCCCATTTCGATTCCCTTTGTAGGAGTACTCCAGGGGATGCAGTGAAATTAGAGCATCTCTCGTCACACTTCCTTCGTTCTATGTTCCTCCACTTCCTACTTCCCCCTACCCCACACAATTTATGATGTCATTTCCCTAAGAACTTACCTTTTATATCCATGCGCGATAGTCCCCATCAGTTTCAGTGGATCCCATGCTGGTTAGCTTGTTAGCAATTAGCTTTTATTTGTTTGTTTATTCTTAATTGTTCTTTCTGAGAACGCATGTGCTGCCATGCCGAAGTCGCATTGTCTCTTTTCGTTCATGAATAGTTCAACGTTCCTAGTTTGCGTCGAAAGCGGTTCGAATGTGGTTTGAATGAAGCGTTTTGTGTTATTTTCCAACCAACTGCCGGGATCCTAAAAGACTTACTTGTTGTTACATATGACTGTTCCTGTGCAATGTTTTTGTTAACACAATAACCCATTAAAGAACATCCCATGTGTGTCGTATGACCCCGCAGTTATTTTCCTGTGTATCCTTATTGGTCAGGAGCTTTAATCCGGGAAGTGATTCTGTGTGCGTGTTTCCTAACCACCTCTGCGACGTTAAAAAGCCATCATCGATCAAACCGCTCAACTGTCTCTTCTGTTTGACGTGTTGATCGACGTGTTCAGAGCAGTCAAGTCGTTCTGTCACAGCAGCCTGTGAAACGTCTTCGAAGCTTAAGATGATGCAAAGCTCTGGTTCACCTTCGTACGCTGTTCAAACTGTTTCACATCTCTAGGAATCAGACAAACGCACAACAGCTGTAATGTTATTTGTTTACAAAAAACCCTGCTTTCCTCAAAGGCGAAGAACAAGGTGGGATTTGTAACAGCTGAGGTAGATGTAAGGGGGCTGAGTCTACCTCAGGGGTGGAACGTTTGATTGCAGGTCAGGAGATCACAGGTTACCCCTGCTAATCTATCAATGTGTTGCATTGATCGAAACAGCCTGCAACACGAACACGTTTGTTCGTGACCGTGATTAATCCCTATCAGTGTTTACGTGCATAGAGGAGAGGGAGGTGGAAATGGAGATGACGGAGACTTGTACCTCACAACGGTAAAAAACCGAGCGGTCGGAAAATGCCAGCAGACAAATATCTCAATGGGGAAATGGAGGCGTGTTTTCCTATTCTCGAGATCACGGCCATTTGCATTTAGATGGGAAAGGGTCCAGCCGAACACTAGAAAGGAAAGGCAAGGGTCTGTAGGAACACGAGGAGGGTGTTGAGGTACCAGGGTATCACCTATGTTAACGGCAGACAGTCATCACTGTCGTCGATTCGACCCGGTTTGATTGATTTATCCCAGTCTTACAAATCGCAACGATTAAGACATCGTTGTCGCCAGCGCTTTGCTGAAAGCGTAGGATGAAAGACGCGTAAATAACCACAGGCAGACGCTAGTCAAGCCTTCTATTCTATGTCAGTTAGTTCTGTATTCCCAGGAACTGAACCTGTCAAAGAGCCGCCAGTGTGAAGATGATGAGAAAACACACAAACAATAGAAACATGCTGTAACTATAGAAACCTGTTGTAGCTATAGCAACATAACCATAGAAACGTAACTGAAAGGTTGGCTTGGCTTTGCCTCAGGATGACAGATTCCAGACTTTGGGAGAAAGACGCGTGTATCACACACACACACACACACACACCCTCACACACACAGACACACGCTCTTTCAAACAAACACACACGGTCACAAGCACAGACACACACACACTCTCTCTCAGACACACACATACACTCAATCTCACATACACACACTCTCACAAACGCACTCACACACGTTACAAAAAACACTCATGTCTCTCATGCACACACACACACACACACACACACAGACACACACACACACACACACACACGCCTGATTGTTCCCGGTCTTCACCCATGTTCTACGTGACAGGACTCAACGACTTTTATTTTTCCGAAGCAATTTTTTTTTCCTCCCGTATGCTGATGGCCTTTTCCGTTCTGCATCAAAATGAAAGAAACACCCTCAGGGTAAGACCCCTTCAGAGTTCAGAAACACCTTGAGAAGGTCGACACACCACATTGCTCCACGCAGCTTTGTCCTGCGCATCGTTATGAAGCTACACTTGACTTCACTTCAGCAGGAAGAGACCACCTCACGCCACGCCTTCCTCTCCGCTGTCTGGTCGACCCTCCTGATTGCCATGTCAGTTACAAGTGTAGGTGAGAACGTATGTGAGGCGCGTGTAAAGGTTGGCGTTTGCTCCACGCGCGCTTGTTTGTTATTCTCAAGCGCCGGTCTTGAAGACTTCAGGGCCGTTGTGAAGACGTATACGCTTTATTGGGAGCACATAGATGTGGCTACTTAGGGAGTGTTAGTGCGCGTGTGTGTGAAGGTGTGTAAGGACTGTAAACACCCTACACACCACTATCTTTCTGTGAGAGAAAGATGATGAAAGCACCTAATGGGGCCAGATACACACTCTCGCACAACCCCCCTCCCCATACACACACACACGCACACACACACTCTCACACATCCCCCCCACACACACTCTCACACACACCCTCACCCCACACACCACCCACACACACACACTCTCACACATACACCCCCCACAACCACACACACAGCCACCCAAACAATGGCTCACACACACACTCTCAACATCCCCCCCACTACACACACACA
>BROE01000018.1:2567299-2570996 GCA_036571765.1 Plecoglossus altivelis | reverse complement strand
TACTACATCCACCCTCTTTCCATGTCCATATAGCAGACAATCAACAGCTACACGCATAGACTGGGGAAAAATCGACTCGTCACACCATCCCACTTATGGTACTCCCTCCTACCAACACAGCACTAGCCAACACACCAGCTAAAAACGACACTTCCCTCAACCTCTCCCACCGCACACACGCAAGTATATATCACTAACGAGTCATCCATCTGTCGATGCTCCTCACTTATGAGCAATACAAATGCGATAATCTGTGTATGACGCAGGCTTAAATGAAAGACAGTCAAGAGGTGCCTACTTCGGAGCCTCGCTGTAGGATGCTGATCGTACTCTCGCACGGAGGCGGAGACGCCAGTGAGGGATCAGGGAGAGAGATGGAGGAGGAGAAGGGAAGGAGAACAAGGGGAGGAAGGGAGAGAAAGAGAAAAGGGGAAAAGCCAAGGTTAGTTGCCTATCGTGGTTGTGTCTGACTCTTTGATTAGTCAGTCGTACGGTAACTAAAGTTTAAACACTGCCGGAACCCAATTCCAGTCTCTCCTCTACTAATGAACTGTTTTGACATTCAAGGTTCACTGGATTCAGGTCACCAGGCTCAATCGAACCTAGCTAATGTAAAAACCTAAATGGACATTTCAGGGATACAGCGAAAGGGAAGCTAAATCTAGCACAGCGTAGACATGCGAAACGCGTATCGACCGCTAGCTTGGTAGCTTTGCTATTCGAACCTGCTTCAATGGGATTCTGTGAGCATACGTCTGACGCTATCTAGGCTGTCAAATTGACGAGGTTTGTTTTGTTTTGTTTTGTTGTGAGCTGCTCATTGACTCAATTGTGCCAGGCATAACCAATGGAGCGACGATAAGTGTGTGAAAGGATTGGATCTGCGGTCTGATGCTCATCTAAGAGCGACAAGGAGGAGCGGGTAATGACACACAGCGGCGCTCCCATTAGATGCGTTTGATAACGAGGTCAGGGCAGCGCCGCTCTGCTCGTGCTGACGGGATATCACCTTGACTGTTCCTCGCCGCTGGGTGGGGTTAGCAGTTTGCTGGGTGGGAGGGGTGAGGGGATAATGATGATGATCACTGTGATTGCACTAATCAGACAGCCGTGATGGGAGCCGTCACCCCCTCCCCCCCCCCTCCGCCGTCACCCCCCCACCTCTCTGAGGACGTAGCTGTAGAGGAGCAGGGGAGGCGTTCACACACATCACCTCACGCGACCGCCACACCACACACACCAAGCGTCCGTTTGACCTCACCATCTGCTCCATACCTCTCTCTCTCTCTCTCTCTCTCTCTCTCTGTGTCTCTCTGTGTGTGTGTGTGTGTCTCTCTCTCACTGTGTGTCTCTCTCTCTGTGTCTCTCTGTCTCTGTGTCTCTCTCTCTGTGTCTCTCTCTCTGTGTCTCTCTCTCTCTGTCTCTCTCTCTCTCCCTCTCTGTGTCTCTCTCTGTGTCTCTCTCACTCAGTGTCTCTCTGTCTCTGTGTCTCTCTGTGTGTCTCTCTCTCTCTCTCTGTCTCTCTCTCTCTCTCTCTCTCTCTGTGTCTCTCTCTCTGTGTGTCTCTCTCTGTGTCTCTCTCACTCAGTGTCTCTCTCCCTCTCTCTTTGTGTCTTTCTATTCTTCGCTGTCTTTCTCCCAGTCTCTCTTTTTCTCTCTCCCTCTCTCTCTCATCCTCTCTTCATCCTCATCGGTGGATGTCCTCTGAAAGTCACTCTGTGTTGTTGTCACTGGGAATCAGCCAGTCTAATCACCGAAGGTCATGGGGTCACCACCAGAGATCATATTGACAGAGAGACAGACAGAGAGAGGAGAGGGAGAGAGAGAGAAAGACAGAGGGACAGAGGGAGAGAGACGCAGAGGGACAGAGAGAGAGAGACAGAGAGAGACACAGAGAGAGACGCAGAGGGAGAGAGAGACAGAGTGAGGTAGAGAGAGAGAGACACAGAGGGAGAGAGATACAGAGAGAGGGACAAAGAGAGAGAGACAAGGAGAGTGACAGAGGGAGACGCAGGGGAACAGAGAGAGACAGAGAGAAAGGGAGAGAGAGAGGGAAAGAGCGGGAGAGAGACATAGACAGAGACAGACAGAGAGAGAGAGAGGAGAGAGAGTTGTTTTGGTGTTAGTAGGGAGCCCGATTCCTGCTGTGTGCTGTCTGACTCAGGAAGCCATCAACAAAGGTGTGATCACTCTTCTAGAGGAGGTTTGTGTGTGTGTCTGTGTGTGTGTGTGTGTGTGTGTCTGTGTGTGTGTCTGTGTGTGTGTGTCTGTGTGTGTGTCTGTGTGTGTGTCTGTAGGCATGTGTGTCTGCATGTGTGTCTGTGGGCATGTGTGTCTGTGGCCATGTGTGAGTGTGTGTGGGCATGTGTGTCTGCATGTGTGTCTGTGTGTGTGTCTGTGTGTGTCTGTAGGTATGTGTGTCTGTGTGTGTGTCTTTGTGTGTGTGTCTGTAGGCATGTGTGTCTGTGTGAGTGTGTGTGGGCATGTGTGTCTGCATGTGTGTCTGTGTGTGTGTCTGTGTGTGTCTGTAGGCATGTGTGTCTGTGTGTGTGTCTGTGTGTGTGTGTCTGTAGGCATGTGTGTCTGTGTGTGTGTCTGTGGGCATGTGTGTCTGTGTGTGTCTGTGTGTGTGTGTCTGCGTACAGGTACATTACTCTGTGTGATATGTCATGTTTGAAGGTTTATAAAATGCTAGCACCACTTCGCACGCTGCACACTTGGAGGCTTTGAAAAATCCCTGCTTGTGTTGTCTTCCCATTGTCTTGAATGGCAGAGATGCACGTTGCTGTTTATCAAGAATCTTTCTTTTCACTTCTTCCCACTCAACCCTTCACACACACACACACACACACACATACACACACACACACACACACACACACACATACACACACACACATACACACACACACACACCAGGCAGGAGTGTTTAATAGTGGCTGCCAAGCAGGTGATTCCCAGAGGACTGCACTGTGGGAGAGCTGGTTCACACACACAAACACACACTTTCACATACAAACGCACTCGCATACACACATTCTCACATACATACACACTCACAAGCACACACTCTCGCATACACACGCACACACATACACACACTCTCACATACACACATACTCACGTACACACACACTCATTCACACATTACCCCACACAAACTCACGTACACGCACACAATGTCATACACACGGACACTCACACACACACTTACGACACACGCGCACTCCTACACGTAATTACTCAATCACACACACACACACTCTCGTAAACACTTTAAAGTGAAACAATAAATTCTCATCTAATGAGTAGTCAGCAGGTCTCACAGGCCATCTTCCATCAATCACTTTAATCAACAACTCCTCAATAGACAACACTGCATGAAGCCTGGGGATACCACACACACACTCTTACACACACACTTTTACACACACACACACACACACTTACACACACACACACTTTTACACACACACGAACCCACACTCTTACACACACAGACTCTTACACACGCACACACTCTTACACACAAACACATTTTTACACACACACACTCTAACACACACACACACTCTTAAACACACACACACAAACTTTTACACACACACTCTTACACACACACACACTCTTACACACACACACTTTTACACACACATACAGACATGCGGCTTGTTAGAGGAGCGTCCATCGTTGCCGA
>BROE01000018.1:2547299-2564799 GCA_036571765.1 Plecoglossus altivelis | reverse complement strand
GATTCCTCCTCTCTGTCGTTCTTTCTCTCTCTCTCTCTGTCTCTCTCTCTCTCTCTCTTTCTCTCTCGCTCTGTCTCTCTCTTTCTCTCTCTCTCTTTCTCTCTCTTTCTCTTTCTCTCTTTGTCTCTCTGTCTCTGTCTCTTTCTCTCTCTTTCTCTTTCTTTCTTTGTCTTTCTGCCTCTGTCCCTCTCTCTCTCTGTATCTCTGTTTTTCTCTGTTTCTCTCTGTATCTCTCTCTTTCTCTCTTTGTCTCTCTCTCTGTCTCTCTGTTCCTCTCTCCTTCTCTTTCTTTCTCTCTCTGTCTCTCTCTCCCCCCTCTCTTTCCTGTCTGTCTTTAATGAACACGTACATGGAAACAAGTCCCTGTGATCAAAGACTAGCAGTCGGCGAAGGCTCTCTCCTCCTCTCCTATTGGACGCCAACCTCAGACTGCTGAACAAACACTTCCTACAGAAGTGTGTGTTGTCAGCATGTGACTCCTCTCCCCGTTTTGGATGGCGAACAAACCTGTTTTCTCTGGATGGAGCGATTGAGGGAGATTACGCTCATCATCGTGGCAAACACGCTATTTAACACAGCGTATTTCATCAGCGCTGAGGCGGAGAGAAGAGATGGTGATTGGGAGTGCGAGCGAGCGTGCGCTCCCTAAGACAATGAAGATAGATTTGACGTGATTCTGTTTTGAAGCGTTACAGTGCTACTCTGGAAGGTTCTGTTGGTAAACAGGGGTCAGAGTTTAGTTGTGTCACATCACTCGTGCCACGCTGGATCAGACTGCAGTGCACCACTGCCCTCTACTGGACAGAAGCACTAATAGCGCTTCAAATACTTATACACTTCCATGTCATTGTAGTAGACTATATAAGTGAGCTTTTATGTAATAAATCTCACAGTTTCCTTCCTTCCTACCCTCACCCCTGCCTCGTTCTCTCTTGTTACCTCTCTATTTCTTGTCCTCCTCTCTCTCTCTCTCTCTCTCTGTCTCTCTCTCTCCCTCTCTCTCTCTCTCTCTCTCGCTACCTCTCTCTTTCTCTTGTCCTCCTCTCTCTCTTGTCCTCCTCTCTCTCTCCCTCTCTCTCTCTCCCTCTCTATCTCTCTCTCTCTCGCTACCTCTCTCTTTCTCTTGTCCTCTCTCTCTCTTGTCCTCCTCTCTCTCTCCCTCTCTCTCTCTCTCGTTACCTCTCTATCTCTCTCTTGTCCTCCTCTCTCTCTCTCCCCCCCCTCTCTCTCTCTGTCTCTCTCTCTCTCTCTCTGTCTCTCTCTGATGCTTTCTCGGTTCTCTCTCTCTCCTCTCCCCTCTCACATGATGACCCATACTGTCTATTACATGAGCTCTTAAAGGCTGCCTTATTGAGTTAGACGAGGAGATCAAGTACCAGAAATCAATGGTCACAAACTGTCACAATATCCTGTCTCTCCTCAGCAGACGACTCATAGAGACTACAAGAGGCACACGGAGGTAGAGGGAGATAGAGGCAGATGAGGTAGAGATGTATGGAGGTTGAGGTAGAGGCACACAGAGGTAGAGGCACATAGAAGTGTAGGGGGATAGAGGCAGATGAGGTAGAGATGTATGGGGGTTGAGGTAGAGGCACACAGAGGTAGAGGCACATAGAGGTAGAGGGGGATAGAGGCAGATGAGGTAGAGATGTATGGAGGTTGAGGTAGAGGCATACAGAGGTAGAGGCACATAGAAGTATAGGGGGATAGAGGCAGATGAGGTAGAGATGTATGGGGGTTGAGGTAGAGGCACACGGAGGTAGAGGCACATGGAAGTGGAGAGGATAGGGGCAGATGAAGTAGAGGCAGATAGAGGCAGGTGAAGTAGAGGCAGATGAGGTAGAGACGCATGGAGGTTGAGGTAGGGGAGGTAGAGGCATGCAGAGGTAGAGGCATGCAGAGGTAGAGGCATGCAGAGGTAGAGAAACATGGAAGTAGAGGCGATACAGGCAGGTTAAATAGAGGCACGTGAAGGTAGATACAGTACACTCAGAGGTAGAGGGGTGATGGAGGCAACACTCTGAAGCACAGGAACACCACTACACATCTACCTCTCCTCTGTCTCAGCCTCTGTCTGTGTGGCTGCCCATCCTGTCCCTGCATATATCACCACGTTTGTTCTCTGTCTATGTAATACTCTTTTGTTGTCTCTCACCCACTCTCTCTCTCGTACTCTCTCTCTCTCACTCTCTGTCTCTCTCTCTCTTTCTCTCTCTCTCTCATTCTCTCTCTCTCTCTCATTCTCTCTCTCCCTGTCTCACTCACTCGCTCTCACTCTCTCTCATTCTATCTATGTCTCTCTCTCACTCTCTTTCTTTTCATTTTTTTTTCTATGTCTCTGTCTCTCTGTCATTATCCACACTCACAACAGGAAACGCCCAGTTCATCTGAAAGGGCTTTCAGATGAGGGATGCCCTCCTCTCGCCCCCGCCCTCTTCCTCCATCCGTACACACACACACACACACACACACACACAACTCAGTCCCAGCAGTGTTCTCTGCTCCCATTCTTAGACAGACTCATAACCTCAACGTGACTGACTGCCTGTTCTCTTTCATCCACCCAGAAAACGTCTCCGTCCGCTGAGAGAGGCAGCCAGGGACAAGGATACCGAAGTGGAGTCCTGCTCTGTCGTTCCTGCCTGCCTGCCTCCACCCTGCCTGCCTCCACCCTGCCTGCCTGCCTGCCTCCACCCTGCCTCCACCCTGCCTCCACCCTGCCTCCACCCTGGGCCGGCATCTCCAGCATGTGAAGGGGGTCCATTTCTCTCGCTCCTGGACCTGGAGAACGTGCTGACGGTTGCTCCAGGGGCTTCAGAACAGCGGAGGAACTTGGAGTTCTACGGTGGGTGTGTTTTGTTGCGTTGTGATCAAGTCATTGCTGTGGACTGAAGGGCTTTGATACAACGATGTTCTGTGAAGTCTGACACATCTTCTACCTCTAGACCTCCCCAATGTACAACTTCTTGACAAGGATTTCATCATCCAATGATTGATAGTTTTTCCATTCCGATTTGTGCAAAGTGCTGCGAAATACAGAATGTCACCAATATTTCCATTAACATGGCAAGTATTCTTCAAGTGTTTCGTTGATATAAAAAAATGTAGTTTTTTTTGCAAGCAAACAGTTTGACACGTCATCAGTCATGTTATTGAAGTGGGTGGCACGTTGTGATGTGAGTTCGTTTTCTGCAAAGAGAAGCCCGATGTAGTCAGGGTGTTTCCTATCCCATCATCAACACGTTCAGGAGTGATACGAGGAGCGATACACTCAGGAGAGATACACCCAGACAAAGAGTGACTGTAGGTCTCTCCTTCGCTGCCGACACAATTGATCATCTTCTGAGACTGATGATGACGCGTCAGTTACAGACCCGACCACAAAATCCTTTTTAGCTAATTGTCTTCCTAGACGTGCTGTCTCTCGCAGTCCTGATGGGAAACCTTCTCTGAGAAGTAATAATAAGGATCATAAATATTTCTAAATATGTTCCTGATGTTTATGTGGTTCACTGCGATTCAGATTAATGGTGTTTTGTATTAGGTTTGCTTAGTCATTGCACAAGGTTCAAACAGCATCCTAATAAAAAGAATAGAAATTCTATATAAAACGTCTGTCAACATTTGGATGTAGACTACACCACAGAAATGTTCCAAAGCATTATTCTCATTCTGTTTAGTATGGTCTGGATACAAAACACAGAAAGGTAAGTAAATAGGGTAAATATTGTATTAGATTACTGAAAGTGCCATCCTCAATGCACATTAATCCCTCCACGCTCTGTTGCTGCCCTGTTCTAGATATAAGCAAGTGAGGAGAGGAAGAGGTGAAAGAGGAAGAAGAGGAAGAGGAGGAAGAGGACGAAGACGACAAAGAGAAAGGTAAACGAACCCTGTGAGAGGAGGTCGAGAGAGAAAGAGGAGGGTGAGCTCACCATGGCAACCAGCCCAGAAAACATCCCTTTAGGGGAGTGCCCGCTCTCCCTCAAGTCCAACGGCGCTCTGACCCCGGTGACCCCCGCGACCCCCCCGACCCCGGTGACCCCCGCGACCCCCCCGACGCCCCGCACCACCCGCACGGAGAGCACCATCTTCAGCCTGTCCCGCAGCCAGTCCCTCTGGGCCCCTGGCCCCAGCAACCGCATACGAGACGTCTACTGGTTCCCCATTCACCTCATGACCACCGGGGGCAGCATACTGGCCTGCGGCATGCTCATCAGCGGGCTCTTCTTCTATGGTCACAACAGAAAGGTGACCATTATCCTGGGCCCGGGGTTGCTGTCTATCGGTCTGATGGTGCTGGTGGTGGGGATAGTTCTGATCCCCATCACGAAGGATAATAGAAAGATGGCATCCATGAAGAGACCACTAAGCTGCTACAGGCCGCCGCTCTTCAACGTGTGAGCCGCAGCAGAGGCGGTTTGGGGACTGCTCGTACGAGCTGCTGGCGGTTAGAGGCAGGAAGTCAGGGGGCGGGGCTTTCGTTTGGTGACCTCTGCTTTCCGATGCCTCGACATCTGTGACACCTGAAATTATTGTCAGTTCCATTTTAGTCTTTCAACAGATGCTTTTGGGAAGTAACGAACAATTAGCTACACACACCACAAAAGCACAGAGGTATTAATCCTTGATTTCAAACTGGGACGCCTTTTCAAAGACTCTGTTGAACCGCTGATCCAGATAAAAACACATCAACATCGGTGTGCGTCAGTGTTCCTGTACACCCGTCTCTGTGTACATCTGCATATCTCAATACTACCGCTTGACACAAGTGTACAAATAGAAGATAGACTGTCCTCAGTCACCAATCAGAGACAGGAACGTCGACGTTAGTGGACTGTTACTGTAATGTTTTCCACTTCACCTACGTGTACCCAAAGGTTTACCTCTGCCAGTATATGCATGACCAGTCTAGAGAATGAACTAGGATGTTATAGAGCACAATAAAGGAAACAGAACTGTATGCAAATGATCATGATTGCAGTTGCAATGACCTCACTTCCTGCCTCCTATTGCATTGCATTACATTTCCCATTTCCTTCATTTAGGAAACGTTTCTCTTCACAAATAGTGCTATAGTCATTTCTGTTTAGACTGTGTGTTTACCACACAAAGTGCAAAGTAACCACATCGCAGAGAGAGCTGGTAGTATTGGTTGAGTAAGCGTTATCCCAGGAGGTGTGTGTGAGAGCTGTTTAGACAAGATGTTTAGTGTTGTGGCTCACTGGCAGATGAATAATTCAAGGTTAAGAGTAAAGCACTTTACATTCAAAACTGCTGCTGGGAGAGTGAGAGATTGAGAAAGGCAGTCAGGCAGACAGACAGGCAGGCAGGCAGGCAGGCAGGCAGGCAGGCAGGCAGGCAGGCAGGCAGGCAGGCAGCAGGCAGGCAGGCAGGCAGGCAGGCAGGCAGCAGGCAGCCAGGCAGGCAGGCAGCAGGCAGCAGGCAGGCAGGAGGCAGGCAGGCAGGGCTGGCAGGCAGGCAGGCAGGCAGCAGGCAGGCAGGCAGGCAGGCAGGCAGGCAGGGTAGCTGGCTGCAGGCAGGCAGGCAGGCAGGCAGACAGGCAGGCAGGGAGGCGAGTTGTCCTTGACCTGAACATTCTGATCTGCTTTGAATGTCCTCTTCTATAAAGGTTGAAGTATAAAAAGGCTGACACTTTTCATATCATTTGAATGTAATTTACTAGTACAGTAAGTACGAGTATTGAAAGACAAAAATATCAACAATACAATTTCAATTAATCATTATCGTTTCAATTAATATTTTTCATGTATTTATAGGCTCTCCAGTTTTATCAAAACTTTGGGGTGAAATTACGGCGTTCTGCTGCTAGTGTTTCTGATTGGCTGGTAGGTGGCATTTAAACTGTAGATCACGAGTAGCTCTCAACTGGTCAAAAGACCTTGGTGTGTCTGTGTCACGTCGTTTATGTAGCGGAACAAGTTATCCTTTACTTCCTAGCGCGAGAAATAAACGGTGTTGCGGGAGAATAGTTGAAATGCGCAAGACTCTGCATTAGATTTCAGAGCTCACGCGGTATTTACGTATCCAATAATTTATTTTCACCGGTTGTGTTCAGATCATTTTTTCCTCTTCATGTCACTCCGGGTGAATACTCAGGCGAATACTATTTTGACAGTCAAATTGTGTGCAACATGATTTGCATCAGTAGATGAGGTGAGAGCAAGCCGGATCTACAAAGTGTAGCTCAGTTCAACCGGGCGTCGAAGAGGTAGAAAATGTATATGCAAGCATAAGAGCGACAATGGAAAAGTTCAGCGACGTCACGAGTTGCTTCCTAGTTTGCAGGTGTGTCCTCCGCACAAACACGGGATAAAAACATCTTCCGTTATTCTCAGGTACACACCTATAAGGATGGAATTACCGTGCATCGGCGGCTGTGTCACGTTATTCTTCCTGGCTATAGCGTTTGATATTATTGGTTTTGTTGTTCTTTTTGTTGGCATATTTGGTGATTTGCGTAAAAATGGCATGTTTTATGGTGATTTTTTAATATACAGCGGGTCTCTTATAATTTTCTCCAGTCTAGCTTTGTGGCTTATGTGGTACATAGGAAATGTACACGTTTCAGAGGACAGTTTGGGGCAAATCTTACTGAAAAAGAAAGAAAGTATTGTGCGCTTGGCCAGAAAGTTATCGACGAGATTTTCAGCAACATTAAAACCGGATGATTTGGAGAAGTTTGCACCGGACAAACACGAAGAGAATGCTCAGTATCATCCACCTGTTCACGTCGCCTCACGGATCACCTGGGGGAAATCGGTAGTTTTCCAGAACGAAGGTTACGAATCCGACGACAGTGGCATCGACCACAAGCAGGAAAAGATTAAGAAGAGACCTGAAATTGATATCTCGGATCTAAAGAGTTCTCTTGGAGGTACAGACAATACGTTCTGCTATGTTGATCGGTTAATCTATAACACTATTACTTCCGTATTTAAAAAGATGTAGGTAAAAAAAGGATGACATATTTAATCTATGAAACACAGGTTCTCCCAATAACTTTCTGTGGCCAAACTAATATTCAATAGGTTTCCTCAACAAGAGTAGCCCTAGTTCGTTATTTCAAATAACTGTTTGGTTCGGAGGTCATGGAACAATAATATCAAGTAATGTTTGTCTGTGTAATGTTTCTTATTAAAGATCCCGAATAGAAGTGGATGACAAAGAAATATCTCCACACCAGAGGAATCCACGACTGGATGACCATCTAACAGCACATCCAAGAAGATTCTTGGCTTCTAATTCATTTTTTTTAACGTTTTGTATCATCCTCTCCAAAGACAGCTGTGGCTGCAACTGTGATGTGGTCATACAGAAACAAAAGTCCAGCCATTTTGGAATGACTCCAGTTTAGATGCTAAACAGCGACTGTTACCTGAGGCTGAGACAGAGTACTTAAATGGTTGTATTGTGTGAGCTCAGCATTGATGACACTGCAGACCAACAGTGAACCAACTGGTTTATCCACCCAGCCCTATGCAGCCACCTGATTGGTCAATTCACCTGCGTTTGAAGCCCTCAGCCAACCTATTGTTGACAATACTGGATTGTCAAGTTTGGTTTCATCTATATATTGACCTTTTCACAGACCTACGTGGCCTTCTGTAACTGACCTTACTGAACACGTGTAGTTGTGTGCTTTTGTAAAAACAAACTCACATAAGATTGACATGGTACTTTTGAAGGGGTAAACAGAGGCATTGGGGATGAATAGCATTTCTGCTTTTGGTTGTGTGCCTCACAATATAACTACTTTATGAATCATCAGGGAGGCAGTTGAATTGAGCTGAATTGACGTGAATATTGCATGTTAGACTAGCAGCTTTTTGATTGGTCCAAGAAGGAATGGGTTTGGTTAGCGAAAGACGAGAGGCAAGAAGAGATGGAGAGAGAAACAGGGAGAGAAACAGACTGGCAAGAAATAGGGAGGGGCAGAGAGAGAGAGAGAGTGGGAGGGACAGAGAAAAAGAGACTGGGAGGGACAGAGAGAGAGAGAGAGAGAGAGAGAAGGGGGGAGGGAGGGAAGGAAGGAAGGAAGGAAGGAAGGAAGGAAGGACGGAGGGAGGGAGGGACAAATGAGAGAGAAGTTGCCAGGGTGCTTAGTGTTCCCCTGTCTGTCCCATAGATGACGCTGTTCAGGTGACATCACAGCACAGTGGCAGGACCTAAAAACAGGTGCGGAATGTGGTTTACACACACGCATACACGCACACACACACACACACACCCTGCTCTTTTCTATATTTACTGCAGATTGTATCATTGTGACATACAATATTTTACACACTGATAAAATCCACGATAACGTGTGTGAGAACTGTGTAAACATAAAGTACCTATCTTAACCAGACTGATAGTATCTGTCACATATCAGACAGATCTACTGTCTCACATCATTTTCTTTTAACTTGACGGATGTATATAGAATGCTGATGACGGCCCATAATATGTACATCGTCCTACAGGTTTCAACTGGTTTCATTTTATAATCGAACATTCTAAGGTGTTGCATCACATTCTAAGGTGTTGTGCAAACGTTCTAAAGTGCTATATCGTTTTAGAACATTCTACCATTCTACAATTCTAGCCACTTTAAACCATTAAATCTTCAGAGGTGTCGTCAAGATATTGTAATAGTCTGTTGTCATTTTTGTCGTGGAGTTGTACGTTGTCATTTCACAACGTTCCCTTGGACTTTGGACTTTGGGTATATATGCAAAGTCACCCTGCAGTTGTGTTTATGAAGGAGACAGGAGAAGGTATGGTGAGGAGGAGGTGGTGTAAAGGAATGAGGTATTACCACAAGGGCTTTGTTCTGTTAATAGCACGGAAGTCAAAAAGAACTCCACCTGTCATATTGAAGGAGGGGAGACCAGTCCAGTCAGCTGAAGAGCTATGACAGCTATGTAGGGCAGTGCTCAAATGAATGGAAAAAAACATGTTAGCAAGCGTTTTCATCTAGTCTTTCTCAGTCAGTTAGTCAGCCTCAGTCACGCCAGATAATCATCCACAGAGAGACTCACGATAAGCCTGACGACCTGCCATCAACAAGCCAGCCTGCCAGCCAGCCAGCCAGCCAGCCTGCCTGCCTGCCTGCCTGCCTGCCTGCCTGCCTGCCTGCCTGCCTGCCTGCCTGCCTGCCAGCCAGCCAGCCAGCCAGCCAGCCTGCCAGCCAGCCAGCCAGCCAGCCAAAGACACTGTCCTTGTGGTGTGCGTAAGGACGCCCCCCATCCTGACAGCTGTGTCCTTCGCTCTCAGATTCCGGACCAGCCAACAAAACAGCCACTTTTCAGTGTGTGAAAGTGTGTGTGTGTGTTAGTACCATCCCTGCCATGGAACCTACAGACAAAGGTCGCTGTGCCCTCTTCCTCGCCCTGGCCATCATCTTCGACGTAGTGGGCCTCGTCCTCTTCTTCCTGGGGATCTTTGCCTCCTTCAGCTTCTGGGACTTCTTCATCCTCTCTGGGCCGCTCCTCATCTTCGTCAGTCTGGTTTTCTGGATCTTCTGGTACATGGGGGGCCTCACAGTGCCCTATGACGATCTGCTTCTGCCTAAGTGATCTCCCAGTGGGAACAGGACAGGACGGGTCTGGGAACTGGGACTGGGAACAACAGCGTTACGTCCCTCTAAGGAACCTGAAGAAGAAAAGTGGAGAACACCACCAACGCCAACCTCAACTGGGGTGCAGCTCAGTGGAACAGCACCCGATGACAGATGAACAGTTCTCAGGTTTGAATCCCCCCCTCGCCCTCCACCCTTCCGTTTGTCACTTTCGATGAGGAGAAGCATCTGGTAGATAAATAAGTTATTGTGATTATTATATGGAGTTATGTCCTCTTCAAATAAGCGTCTAGTTTTTATCAAAAGGAAGGGTTCATTGCTGAACCACCTGGAGTTTGTGCTACTAGAAGGTGAAGCTTGAAGTGTAGCATAGGCAAGTTTCTGTGCTATTGTTTACCCCCATGGAGGACACCTCTGTAAACCAGGACTCAAACTATAAGCAAACACAAATCACACCAGGACTTGACCCGGAATTTCACTGAAATCAGTCAACGAATGAAGCCGGATTCACATCAGCAATCTGTCTTGTGGCTCTGAGAACTCTTGAGTTTGTGTTTACTTAGGGAGGTCTTCCCCCCCACACCTTAGAAGACAAGGCCAGCTGCTATGATAGACGTGTAGCAGGGAGTGGGAGCAATTTCGTTTTCATGAAGAGTAAAATGTGTATGTTTGTGTTAGTGTTAGGATGTTATTTTGTTAGTATTTGTGTTAGTATGTCTATGTGTGTGTGTGTGTGTGTGTTTGTGTGTGTGTTCGTGTGTGTGTGTTTGTGTGTGTGTGTGTGTTTGTGTGTTCGTGTGTGTGTGTGTGTGTGTGTGTGTGTGTGTGTGTGTGCGTGCAGCGAGTTATGGATGACTGTATCAGGGTGAAGGATGGACAGTCATTCTTGGCTGCACTGTACTGTTCTGTGAGAGCACTTTACAGCTCGGTAAATGACCCGAAAAATACATAGAATATACCGATCAAGTTTCTCTAAACCGCTTAATTGTGAAAGTGAAATTGTTTTTTGTCACTTTTTGTGTTGTTAATAAATAAAAAAAGATTTCAATGTTATTTCTTGTCTTATTTCTGTTTAGTTGTCTCGCATGAATTCAGAACTTTACAGATCAAAAAGATGACAGGAGTCCTGAGAACAGAGTTTCTTGTTTGTTTAATTTACTTACCGCTTGTCTGTGACCCACTGTTGGGTTTCAACTGCTCTTTGCGAGTCCCTTTAGTCCACCCTTTGTGCGACGTCTCGTGGAACCCGTCTATCAGGAGTTGCGTGTGGCTGTGGGACGATACAGTAGGTTACACCCTCTGGCAAACACGATGACGTCAGCATCCCATTTGTCACCTGCCAGACTAATGGCCGGCCTTCAGATGTGGCAGAGGATGTAGGCGGGGCTTAAGTGTGAAACCCTTGCTAGGCTTTATAAGGGTTACATTGGGCAACATAGCATGGAGGTTCGTAAGGGTACGCAGGGGTACAAAGGGGCTTTATAACATGTGGATATATAATAATACATTGACTTGGGCTACACCAGTTTCCCTACTATTTCACTCGTCATTTTTCTCGCACCACCCCCATCTTTCTCCTACAATCTCTCCCTCCATACTTCAGTCCGCCAACCCTCATCCCAATCGCTCTTCCCTTCTCTCAATCATCTCTCTGTCCCCCATCCTTCCATGTTTCTCCCCCCCCCCCCCATCTTTTTCTCCCCCCTCCCCCCTACTTTACACTGTACTCCAGGAACCATAAGTTCATCCTCAGAGTTATTCGCACACTGGAGACCAGCTAATGTTTCCATTTAGAGGAAATGGAGCAGAGGCCTAATGTCATTCCTCTTCTCTCCTCCACCCCACCTTCTTCCTCCGTCGACCTCCATTCATGTTCCTATCTCTCTGTCTCTTCCGCCCCTCCCCCCTCTTCCTGTCATTCACTTTCACCTCTCTAACCACAACTCTTCTGGTCCCTACTACATCCATTTCTCTGCGCTTTTTCTCTCCGAAATGTTTCTTTCTCTCCGTCGCTCTTATATCTTCCTTTCTCTTGCTCGCTTTCTCTCCGGTTTTTTTCTCTCCAAAATATATCTTTATATGTGTACCTGTCCCTCTCTGGGTTGCCATGGCAGTAGGGGGAGTGGACAGGTGGGAGGAGATAAAGTCTTTAGCATGAACATTAGGTTGTTGTAAGCTGTACTGGGTTCAGATTCCCATATTCAGCTATTTCAGTAGAAACAACTAGAACAAATCTACAAATCTTTTTTTCCCAGCAGACTCCATGTTCACTGTGTTTTAACTGTGTTTTGTATGTTCACTGTGTTTTAACTGTGTTTTGTATGTTCACTGTGTGTGTGTGCGTGCGGTTGCCCACTACTCACTGCTGTGTGTGCACTTGGATGGGTTAAATGCAGAGGTAAATTTTGAGTATGGGTAACCATACTTGACAATACGTCACTTCACTTAAGCTTGGAGAACCTGTCTATGCCAGTCAATGTTTTGTGTTCAAATATCCAGGGTTGGGGAGAGCAAGACAGCAAGAGAGTAAGCGAGAGAGTGAGTGAGAGTGAGAGTGAGAGTGAGAGTGAGAGTGAGAGAGAGAGAGAGAGAGAGAGAGAGTGAGAGTTGAGAGAGAAGAGAGAGAGAGAGAGAGAGAGAGAGAGAGAGAGAGAGTGAGAGAGAGTGAGAGAGAGAGAGAGAGAGAGAGAGAGAGAGAGAGAGAGAGATAGAACAGACATGGGGCTTCAGTGGTCTTGTGGAAGACATCATCATCATTAGATCATTAGACATTTCCAGTGATTTTCCTACATGGAGAGAAAAAGCTTTTGAATGCAATTACTACTCATGAGCAAACTGTCATGGAAATATGGATAAAAAATAATACTTTTAATCATTTGAAAAACCTGTGTGTGTGTTTGAGACACAGAGAAACAAACTGAGAAATTAGGAGAGAAACATATACAATGACTAGGGGAAATATTATAAAAGAGGTATGTACTATTCTACGTGTATAGTGTTCACTGAACTAGCTAATACAACTTCCTTTTGTAAAGCGTGTTTTTCTTTACATGCAGTCAAATGTAGTGACAGGCTAAAAGGTGTATGTCTCCATCTAGTGGTGGGAAAATGTAATGACATGGTCTTCAAACACTGCAGGTAGACTCGTTAAAAGCAGACTGCCAGCTAGCAGGGTTGATATCGTAGTTCACCTTCGGTACACCTGGAAGAATGACTGGTTAGGAGGGCAAAGCGGAAACGAAAGGGCAACACACGAAAGATAAGCTACACCAGTTGCGTGTACTATGCGTAATACCACCGACGCTAGAGGACGTTTGATGAACATCAGTCCAGTTGTTAATTGAAAGCTGTTGCTATGCTGTGTCGATGGCATGACCGGTTGTCAAGACGTGTTAATCTAACATCCCCCCTCCTCTCCCCTCCCATTTCTACCGGTGCTCTGTTTACAAACAAGCGGCCTAGGAGAAATGGGGGGAAGAAGGGGGGGTCTCGCCGATCAATGACGTCAACTCCGAAAGCACATGTGTTAGACAGACACGTTCTACTACGTCTCAGCACGAGCAGGGTTTGAGCTAATCTAAAAGGATCATTGACATAATTGATTGGATGACGCTCGACTTGACTGAAAATTGACCACGGAGATATTAAACACAATTCAATGTAAATATTGTAATGTTCTAGATGATGTGACCTCCATGGTTTCAGCAAGTTGCTGCAAAACGTTGCCTAGTTCAAATACAGGAGTGGAGTTTGGAATGGTGAGATTTATTTGGAATGTTGAAAATACTGAAAAGTGTTCCACTTATTTTGCCTGACTTCATTCTATAAAATATTCAATGATGCTAGATGATTTATCAACATGATATTTATTTATTTTCTAATTACAGTTGTACGAAATAAAGGATCTGGTTCTGCGTTGTAAAGAAAATCCGTGCCATGTTTTCAGTTTGCCACACTACACTCGTTCGCTTCCGCTCAACCAACCTTGAGCTATCCACCGATAAACTGTACTTGCGTATGATTGGTGGTCCTTGATTTGGCTAGAAGGCATGTCCATTTTTCATTGGTGATAATGGTTGTCAGTCACATCGCAGCTCCCTATAGCGTTGTTTGCTTGGATCCTTTCCCTACCCTTTCTCTCGGCGGTGGGTCGGAGCCGCTCTCCCCGGTAAAACACGTTCCCCTCTAAATTTGTATTTTTCTTTTGATGTCCCTTTCATAGATTCGGCTAATTGAGACACAATAGAAAAGTCCTGCACGGCCGTTCATATACCGGTCTTTAGTAACCACAAATTTGGCATTAATCCCCTTTTTATTCCTTAACATGGCGATGGTGAGCGGGTCGTCTGGGCCGGTTGCCCGGCTTGAGGGCCGAGAATTTGAGTACTTGATGAAAAAGCGATCGGCGACTATCGGGCGGAACTCGTCTCAAGGTTCAGTGGATGTGAGCATGGGTCATTCTAGTTTCATTTCTAGAAGGCATCTCGAGATATTTACTGTCACCGACGATGGCTCCGGTGGAGGGGACTTTTATTTGCGGTGTCTCGGTAAAAACGGGGTGTTCGTGGATGGGGTTTTCCTCAGACGAGGGGCGCCACCTTTGCAACTTCCAAGAATGTAAGTGTAACGTTTAAAAAATATTGCGTGAGGCTGTTACAAACGATAGCCTCCGTTTACTGTTTTTGTTTTGAATTGGCTACCACTGAGCACGTGTTGTTCCCTTCTCCTCTGTGCAAGCTGCCATTTCCTCGCTCTGCCCACCATCATCTATGCAGCATGAGTTGGCTGGCCAGGAGAGCCATGACGACCTCACAGACCAATGTTTACATTATGTTGAGCGTAACAATCAGTCTGGGTGTTAGTCAACACGTAACCAAACCATTTCCAAGTCCTCATTCCTTGCTTGATTTACAGAATTATAGTGTTTTCTGACATGTTGCATTAGTATCGGCTATAGATGAATGCCCCCCCCCCCCCCCCAACCGTCACCGCCAAAATAAATAAAATAAATAAAAATCGGCTCCTCATGCAAACGTGTTGTGAGATGGATCAGAACGTTGCTAAGCGAGGGGGAGAGGCATTCGTTTTGTTTACATTCTGCTGTTAGTTCTCGAAGGGTCGCGATCTGGAGGTGTTCGTGCGATGTTTATGACCACAATGGATGGCAAGTTAGTTTACCCGGAGCTGTAACGCATGAATACTATGGTGACAACGAAAGTGGCGGAATGTTGAAGTTTACCATCAGAACTTTGACTTCACGTCGCAGTTGTAGGCCCCCAGCCAAATGTATACAAATAAATAACCTGATGTCTACCCGTCCTCAGTCATGATAATTTTTTACTAAACCTGTCTGGGTAGGTCGCTATTGAGTTGTCTGAGGGTGATTCCTACCTGCGTATTAGCAGTTTCAACCTCATTTGTGAACTTCATATGCAAGCCTGGTCTTGTAGTCTCAACAAGATCATTGTTGATCAAATTATTTGCCCTCGGCCTCAGCTTAGAAACAGTATTGGTTTTAGCTCTTCTTATTGTGTATTCAACTGCACTAAGGAAGGGTCTTAAACATAACATGGTTGTATTGCATTAAAACTGTGGAGGAATCTTTCATTTAACTGACTGGTTACCGAATAGCTTTGCGTTATAAGATCTATAGGATGTTGCTTATCTTCCTGTGTGTGAGTTCGCCTCATGTTGGTTCATTGGTTCTTTGATGCCATGTTTTGGTCTCTGATGTGTTTCGGTTCTGGATCTGGCACAGGAAGTGGGTGGTTGGTGGGACCCGATCCAGGATGGTAGTGATAGTTGTTGTGGTTTTCAGAGAGAGTAATAGAGAGAGAGAGAGAGAGCTTGCAGAGGCCCAGTCGATCTCGACTCACAAGAAAAAGGAGAAAGATTTGTTGGGCTACACGCACACACACGCACACACACACACACACACACACACACACACACCACTCTTAAGGTTGTAAAAGCAGTGTGTACTGCTGGCTTTGTAATCCCTGGCCGTGCACAGTGAGGAATGTGACGTCAACCAAACATAGCATTCCTAAAGCCAACACACCCCGGTGGCTGTTGGGACACGACTGTTGGTCGGGACCCCTGACTGCGGCCGCCTGCATCTGGGACACCGCTCCTATCAGTGTCAAACCATATAGCCCACACCTTCTGGAGTTTACTGGAAGTCCTCTTATACTGTGCTGTCGCTTGTCAATACAGTTTGAACTGCATCAAAAGCCCCCCCCCCCTCCCTCTCCAAGGACAATTAGGAAAAGGACTTTGCAAGGACTGCCAGTTTAAGTCTCTGAAACTCTTATTAAGTCTTGCTTGGTTTATCAGCGCCTAGTTAGCATGTTTAATAAGGGCCGTGCGCTAGTATTTGGGTCGTGTAACTTGCATTCGCGGTCTCTTGAATGTTCAGTCCACTTAAAGTCCTGGCTGGTGTATTCAGAGCAGTAGCGTTTGCCAGTCCATTTTATTGATTCATACAATTTAGCTTTGTAGCTACCAAGCCTCAGGCGTTGTGTGAGCTAGCTAGTTAGCCAGTTTTCCCTTGAGAGAGTGAGGGTGTGTATTTGTAATTGTAGCTACCTGTCTAGCCTCAGGCCTTGAGAGAGTGATAGATGCGTATATAGCGTTTTAGCTAGCTAGTTAGCCTGTTTCCCCTGAGAGAGAGTGTGTGTGTGTGTGTGTGTATAATTGTAGCAAGCTACTCAACTAGCCTGTTGCCCCTGAGAGAGTGAGGATATAATTGCAGCTAGCTTGTTACCTAGCTAGGCTGTGTTACCCGTGAGAATGTTGGAGGAACATGAGCATTCATTGAAGTGTTTGTCCTCAAGGCTGGCTATCAGCCCTAGTGTGTGTGTTTGTGTGTGTGTGTGTGTTTGTGCGTGTGTGTGTTTGTGCGTGCATGTGTGTGTGTGTATGTGTGTGCGTGCATGTGTGTGTGTGTACAAGCGTGCCAGTTTTGTAGGAGTTTGGCAAGCTTTTGTTTGCACTGGCATGCTCAGTACTGAGAACAAGGCCCTTCCTTCCTCCTTCCACTATACAACTGCTTGCTTCTATCCTACTGCCACACTACAGTGATGCTGGCTTGACATTGGAACTAATAAGCAAGGTTATCTCGGTATGTGCACTGAAAATGAATCGGTGCTTTTTTTTAACCTAGTCTAGTGTTTATGGATAAGTGCCACTGGATTGAAAAATGTATTTGAAAATTGAATTACACACTCGTTTTGAAATATTAGTACTCAAGAGTTGAAAGCTGTATGTGTAAAATTATATTTCAAATCATCCAATTCAGTTTGAACCTGAAATACAGTTGAACATGTTGCATACAATAACGAGTTTAAATATTTCAAATAACAAACTATTCAATTTAGACAGCTTATCAGACAGCTCTTCTCCTCCTCGTCTACACATCCCTCTCCTCCTCCTCGTCTACACACCCCTCTTCTCCTCCTCGTCTACACATCCCTCTCCTCCTCGTCTACACATCCCTCTCCTCCTCGTCTACACATCCCTCTCCTCAACACATCCCTCTCCTCCTCATCTACACATCCCTCTCCTCCTCGTCTACACTTTCTTCTCCTCCTCCTTGTCTACACATCCCTCTCCTCATCAGCACATCCCACTCCTCATCAGCACATCCCTCTCCTCCTCATCAGCACATCCCTCTCCTCCTCCTCATCTACACATCCCTCTCCTCCTCCTCGTCTACACATCCCTGTCTTCCTGCTCTAACCGTCCTTCCTCTCCGCAGGTGCACATTTCGTTTCCCCAGCACCAACATCAAGATCACCTTCACGGCATTGTCCAATGGGAAGCGAGTGAAGCGCGAGGCGCCCGAGTCTCCGGTGAAACCCGTGCAGCCGCACATCGCCCCGCTCACCATCAACATCCCCGACAACATCGCCC
>BROE01000018.1:2504799-2542299 GCA_036571765.1 Plecoglossus altivelis | reverse complement strand
TGGCCACGGTGGCCCCCAGCGTCAAGCGCCTCAAAACGGAAGAGGCCGGCGGCGAGGGCGGCGGCCCCCCCGCGGGGCCCCCTCTGGGCCCCCCGCCCACCTCCACGGCAGACAGCACAGACACATCAGTGACCAGCGACCTCAACTAGGCCCCTCCCCCTTCCCTTACCCCACTTCCCTCCTCACACACATACAGCAGTGCTGTCTTCAGTTCCTTCACCCATCATCCCTTCTATCCCCCATCCCCATGGACTCTTCTCCTTCCCATCTATGCCTAAGGTGCCAAACAAACCAAGCACATCGGTGGTTGAAGAGCCACTTGGATTGGAACTGCTGGTCACGGAACATCTCTTGAGGGAGGAAGAAAAGAGAGGAGAGGAGGAGCTAAGAGGCAGAAGAGACTAATTGAAAGTATCTCTCCCCCCCCCTCCCTCCCTCCCTCCTAACTGTGACATCACCACTGAGGAGGAGGAGTCTGAACACAGGAAGCCTTAACAACAACTAACCTTATAAGGAGAAGAGGAACTATGAGGCTGGGCTAGGAGGTAGCAGTTAGCTCCACCCCTCTGGCTCATTTCTCAGTTTGTGGTTGGGGGAAGGCAGGCTGCTAACCTATGAAACCTGAGCTACATAAGGTGCGCTTGGTTTAGACGTCCAACGTGCTACGGAGAACGCGCAGCTATCCAAGAAGGTTAACCTCGGTATCCAAGGCAACAGGAATCACAGCAGACTTCCTCTACCTTGAGTTCGTGTGACACTACCAACATCTCCGCCCCCCTCCTCCGTACATTGGAAGGAAGAGCCCTATAGACCTGTTGCGGGTGGAGGGGTGGGGTGGGGAGGGGAGGGTGAAAGTACCAAGTGGTATGCGAACCCTTGGTGCATCAGTCAAAATGAAACTTTCCAGGAGGGGGGGAGGGGCATGAGGTACTAACTGATACTCAGCCTCCACCCACTACCCACCCATATTACCCACACCCCCTCCTCCACACCTGCATATTCTCCACCCACTACCCAGACCCCCTCCTCCACACCTGCATATTCTCCACCCACACCCCCAGACCCCCTCCTCCATACCTGCATATTCTCCACCCACTACCCACACCCCCAGACCCCCTCCTCCACACCTGCATATTCTCCATCCACTACCCAGACCCCCTCCTCCACACCTGCATATTCTCCACTCACCTACCCCTAAATACTGATCTCCCCGTCCCCCCAAGGCCTGCCCCGTCCCCCCCTGTCCGAGACAGATCCACACTTTGTGAGTGGAGCTGAGGACCCAGCCTGCCTCTAGATGGTTCAGAATAATAATAATAATAAGTTAAGTAAAGGAGTCCTTACGAGTGGAGTCAGTGGCATTTCAAAAAAAAGAAAGAAAAAAAAAAAAAGAATTTACAAACAAAAAAACACTCCACCATAAATTTAGTAACTCACTTTTTTTTCTTTTTTTTATATGTGGACTTCCTCCTCGTTGTGTGTGTCTGGTGACACCATTTCTGTTTTTATAAAACCCGTCAGTGGAGTGTTTGGTTAGATTTTTTTTGTTCTGTTGAAATCCTCGTTCTGTCACATATGTATGAAATGTCTTTGTTTATACCTACCTATTTTACTACTTGCACAGATATTAATAACCAATATGACAATTATAAACATATGAATCATTTCCATGTTTGGTTCTCCAGAGCTTGCATGTATCAGACAACAGGAGAGTCTGGGGTTGTTGATGGTAAATGTTCCCCTGGCCCCTGCTTTAACCCTCTGACCACACCTGCACTTGACTAAATATTCCTGTTTAGTTCTCTTTTCTTTCCCTCCCTCTTTCTCTCTCTCTCTCTCTCTGCCCTCTTTTCTCTTCTCCCTCCCTCTCTGCCCTCCTTGCTCCTCTCTCTCTCCTTTCCTTCCCTCCTTCCCTCCCTTCCTCCCTCCTAGGCTGTGTTGACGTAGTGGCGTTGGTTAACCTTCTGTTCTTCCGCCTCCAAGGCCAGTCTGTCTCCAGACTCTACACGTTCCTGAACCATAGAAGAAGAGAAGTGATTGATGTTTGTTCTGCTTTAGTGGATAAAAATGCTTTTTTAAATAAATTAATTTAAACCCGTTTCTGGAGTCTCTCTCTCTCTCTCTCTCTCTCTCTCTCTCGTCATGTCCCCCCCCCATCCTCTTCACCTCCCTCCACAAAAGGTGAAAAACTGATTCAGTTTGGGTTCCACCCTGCAGGGGTCAGTGTTGAGCTGTTCACTGTGTGGTCGCCCTGCTGTGTGGCGCTCACCTGGAGGGTGGGGCAGGGTGGAGGGGGAGGTACGTACAGGACACTGGAGACACCTGGAGGGTGGGGCAGGGTGGAGGGGGAGGTACCACCAGGACACTGGAGACACCTTGAGGGTGACATCAGAGGTCAGAAGGATAGAGCTACTTTGGTTTCACAGACTTGCGTGTGTAGATGCTCGTTTTACAGGTGATGACGGTAACCTGAACAGGTGCAGTTAAGCGTAACTGGTCAGACAACACACGAGAGTGTAACACACACACACGAGAGTGTAACACACACACACGAGAGTGTAACACACACACACGAGTGTAACACACACACACACAAGAGTGTAACACACACACACACACGAGAGTGTAACACACACACACACGAGAGTGTAACACACACACGAGAGTGTAACACACACACACGAGAGTGTAACACACTCACACGAGAGTGTAACACACACACACGAGAGTGTAACACACACACACACGAGAGTGTCACACACACACACGAGAGTGTAACACACACACACGAGAGTGTAACACACACACACACACGAGAGTGTAACACACACACACGAGAGTGTAACACACACACACACACGAGAGTGTAACACACACACACACGAGAGTGTAACACACACACACGAGAGTGTAACACACACACACGCGAGAGTGTAACACACACACACGAGAGTGTAACACACACACACACGAGAGTGTAACACACACACACGAGAGTGTAACACACACACACACACGGTGAACCGCAAAGTCTTATTTGTTTGTCGCTCAAATGAAAGTTCGTATGGACGAACCTCTACTACGCTGGTACGGTGTCGGTTATTTGGGAGGTGGACTTGAGAACTGTGCGTCTGTACACTCTAGAACTGTGTTGAAGACCTACTGTAGGTGACACGTCTGCAAACAACCACAAACACAATCCAGATGTCACACAGGCTTGTTTATGGGAACGCTGGTAGGTTTCTTATCAAGCAACAGAAGTCCTACCTCCTCTGTAATCGCGTAGGAGGCGTCTCCGCGGCAACCGGGAGTAGCTGCGCGGAGGGAGTCTTGGTGCGTGTGCGTGCGTGTGTTTGTGTTTGCAAGGGACAGACTAGATCAAGTCTAGAGGAAGAGAGACAATCCTTGGAGGTTTGTGTCATTGTTTTACTGACTCAGTGGAAATCCAGATCAGTATGAATGCGTCATTGAGTCATAATATTGAATGAAACTTCCTCGTTGTACTCTTGGTCATATTTTCTGCTGAGACAGAATGCAGCGCTGCCCTGAAATGCACCCCTTACGAAACTTGTGTTCTGTACATCCCAGCGTCACATGATTCTTAAAGTGCATTGACGGGTATAAATACTTATGATTAAGCAGTCAGTGTAATGTAAGTATGGTAAGTATTCGTACAGTTTGGTAAGTGTTCGTACAGTTTGTATAGTTTGTATCCTGTTTAGTTTATGTATAGGAAAATTGTTATATTTATTTTAAATTGATTGTTGTTTGTCCGTACTGTTGTATGTCTGTACTTATGTAGCACCGTGGCTCTGTGAGGCACGACATTTCGTTCCACTGTATGCACCCGCATGTAGCGGAATGACAATAAAGCACAACTTGAACTTGAACTTGTATGTGCCACTTTCCTAGTCAGAATGAACAGAGGGTGCATTTCCTGGCATGACTGAATGCTGGCCTGAAAATGTATTTATGGCTCTGCGCTGAAATTCTTTCAAGTCGAACTTTAACATAACAGTGGCAAAGGCAATACACATGATATCAGGCTGACTTTTCACCTGATATAGTGTATATCCTTGGCCATGACATGCAAAGAGTCTGTCCTACCATCAAGTAGTTTCTTTTCCGTGGTCTGTTGGTCACAATGAACAGTCTGAGATCATCTATAAAGAGATCTGCTCTTTTCTAGTGTAGTTACAGAGGGGATACAAATGATATCACAGATGCCTTTTCACCTGACATAATGTGCCAGGTGAATCCCCTCCCCTAACATGCTGATCCAAAGAGACATCTACAGTTTGCCTCAGTATAATCTCACCCTTCTCTTTCTCTCTTCCTCCGTGTTCTCTCCATCCCCCTTTTTCTCTCTCCGTCTCCATCTACACTGAGGAGTAATCCTGCTATTTTTACGGTTTACAATCCTGCTAGCCACTAATCACTGGGAGTCTGTTGAGAAATAACGAACGCGACATGAATGCTTGCTTTTGTGAGCACAAGTGTAATTCACACAGGAATTTACGAAGATCTCTGCGAGACTCACATGCACCAACACAGTGGTTCTAACGCGCTCCGCCGATTATATATTATGCAACTACATTCCGATCATTAATAAAAGTCGATGGTCAAACTTGAGTACGGACAAGCTCCGTCTGGGTGCATTTGTTCCCCTCTTGGATCGCTACATCCTTCTCATGACTCTTGTTTGTATTTCGAATGAACTCGTGTAGAAAGTGTTTGGCGTGAAAGTGAAGGCGCATTCCGGAGTTGCAGTACCACCTCACGCCACTGGATGACAGTGCAGAGCCAAGAGTGTGAGATGCCCCGCGTTGAGACTAGCTTTCGTTCCGGTCTCCCTGTCTGTGGATGCAGAAACACACTTGTCATATGTAACTCCTCATGTAGCATCTCATTTGTGGCCTCTCTCCTAGATTTTAATTCATTTCAATTTAAGAAAAAAGGTGGAAAAGACTGTATTGGATGCTTGTGCAGTCAAAAACAGCGAGATGTCTTCATGTTTGGACTGAAGTTGAGAGAGATAGAGGGAGACAGGTGAGGGTATTTTTCCAGTGCTGAGTGTAGAGAGATTTGTGTGGGTGTGAAGGGCCATAATAACTGAGCTTAGGAATCTGACCTATCATGAAGATGAGCTGAGATGAGTAGAGCTGATCTGCTCTTGGCCTTGAGAGGGTTGATAAAGGCACAGCACCTAAACTGCTCTCTCTCTCTCTCTCTCTCTCTCTCTCTCTCTCTCTCTCTCTCTCTCCCTCCTCTCACTCCCAGCTCATCTGCAATGGGCGTGCCCTGTTCTTTCAAAGATATTCATGCATAATGCGCTCAGATTAGGGAGCTAATTGCTAATGTTCCCTGAGCTAACCCCTGCATACGTTTTTAATTGGTCTCCTCATTGCAGCTATTGAACAGGCTCTTCAAGGTAATTGGCTGAGACTGACAGGAACCATGAAGCCGCAGGTCCTCCTGGCTGTTAATTGGTGGGAATCATTCTGAACGGGGTCGCCGGGGGATAAGATCAGGGGTTCAGCCTTCTGTCAACAAGGAAATGGACAGAACTGTCAAGCCTCTCTGCTTCTCTCTTTCTCTCGCTCCATCTCTCATGTCGACTGTCGGTTTAATTTTGGAAAGTGTAATACTACATGAAATAGGGGTGTTTGTATAGGAGATGTCTGGTGTGGTGAAACTGCTGGGTGAGCTGGCAGTTCTGACTGCCCATTAAAGGTGCTTTTAAAAGTCAAAAATCTCTCTGCTTTTCGCTCTCTCGTGCTCTCTCTCCGTCTCTTAGCTTCCCTCTGTTTCTCAGCCACTCTCTCTGACTCTCTCTCTCTCTGACTCTCTCTCTCTCTTCCTCTCTCTCTCTCTATTTCAGAACTAATCATAAAATAAAGCAGCAACATTGCTATGTCCACAGGCAGGTAGGGAGGGGGTCAGATCTCCTGCTGAACACACCTGCACGGTGGAGTGTCTCTGAAATACAGGCTCCGCTGCTTCTGTCTGGCCAGGCCTCTGCATCGATCCAAGCACTCAGTCTGATGACTGAGGTCCCAGGTTTAGCAGGGGAAAGGTCATCCACAGGGGTCGCAGGTCAATACACGCGTCTTCTACCCAGGCAGTTCCTGCTGCTTAAATATGCACACACACACACACGTGCGCACACCGTACACACACACACACACACACACACACACACACACACACACACGCACACACACACATGCATTCAAGTATGAATGGGAAGTAAGAAACAAACTTGGCCAAAATATAATCTTGCCAACCTGGTACTCTGGCAACTCAGCATCCAGGACTAGAACAGGCAAGCAGACAAATCTGAGAGGAGAAGACTGAAGAGAGTGAGGAGTGATACGAGAGGAGAAGACTGAAGAGAGTGAGGAGTGATACGAGAGGGAAAGTGATTGAAAGTGGTAGGTTAAGAAGAGCAAGGGAGGTAGAGAGAGAGAGAGAGTGAAAGAGGGAGGGAGAGAGAGAGAAAGAGGGAGAGAGAGAGGTAAGGAAGGATGGAGAGAGAGAGGTAAGGAAGGCGAGAGGGCGAGAGAGAAGGAATGGGGAGAGGACAGGGTAGGAGTGTGTAAAGGAGGCTTGATGGCATGACATGTGAGGCCCTGTTTCTGTGAGGTGCATTCCTGGCGCAGGCAGAGGGCCAGGCCAGGATATTCTGGTGCTGCGTGTTCAATCACAGCACAGCAGCCTGGAACACCAGACGCGGATCCTCAACTGCTGGGCCGGAGCCACAACACACTCACGTTAAATATCCTTCCTGCGACTGGAGCTTAGACACACACACACGCACGCACACACGCACACACACACGCACACACACACACACGCACACACACGCACACGCACGCACACACACAGTCGTGAGCTCCCTTCTCACTCTGTTGACCCTACCTCCCCTGCTTCCGTTCCAGAAGAGTCCGCTCCTGGTTTTGTGTCTTGCTTGTTCCCTGCTTCAGAAACTAGGTCAGTGTTTGCTTTGTATTATTCAGGAACTGGAGTGATTGTGCTGGCAGGCCGGGAGGGAGGGAGGGAGGGAGGGAGGCAGGCAGGCAGGCAGGCCAGGAGGGAGGGAGGGAGGGTGGCGCTCCTCACTACAATCTGAGGGACATACGTTCTCACCAGCGTTCACGCCAGCATTCATGGCAGTGTTTGCACACACAGAGGACGGTGTGGGACAGCATGTGATTCTTTGACTGTCAGTCAAAGACCAACACAACCATAGTCACGTCTCGCACAGTCACTCGCCGTCACACAATGGAGTCTGGATTCAACACACACACACACACACAAACACACACACACACAAACACACACATACAAACACACGCACACAGGAAACTGAATAAAAAGGTCAAAAAGTGGACGAAAATTTGATTGATGTGAACGGTTTAGTATGTGTGAGTTATGTAACATGGAAGAGTTTGCATGACCTGTAAGAGTAAACAGTGGAGCTGTCTGTTGTCTCTCAGCTCCATCCAGCAGAGGTCAGGGAGGTCGGGTTACCTGGATGGACCAGGAAGTCATCTACTGGGAGTTTTGAGTGAATAATCAGGAATGCCTTCCACGTCCTCTCGGCACAAGTCACAGTCTGTTTGTTATTTGTTTACTGATCGTCCCTGGTAACCAACTCTCAACTTCCCCTTTGCAAATACAACCACGCCAAGCAGATGTGTTGGCTGTTTCCATGGTGACCGACGACAGCAGCAACGAGTTGGATTTTTCATTTGATGAACTAACTTATTGATATGAGAGTCAAGGGACGGTATTAAATATTTTGTTTCAATTAAGAGAGTGAGAGTGAGAGCAGAGGAGAGAGACACAAGTGGGTAAGAGGAGATGTGATTGTAAACGCCCGCTTCACAGATGACAGAATGGTTACCTGTTGCTATGACTACGTCCTTCAGAGCAGTGTGAAAAGGTGGTACGACTGTAACCTCTCAGGATGGAGACAAGCTAACGAGGAACCAGACTGGATCAAACAGGAGACCAGCGTTGCCATGACAACGTGAACCTCCCTTTGATGTCTCTGATTAGTTACCAAGATGCTGCCTGGATACAAACGAAAGGTTGTGTGTGTGTGTGTGCGCGTACGTGTACATGTGTGTGTGTGTGTGTGCGTGCATGTGTGTGCGTACGTGTGTGTGTGTGTGCGTGCGTACGTGTGTGTGTGTGTGTGTGTGCGTGTCTGTGTGTGTATTCCAGTAGTATGTAGCCTCACAAGATTACAGGATTTTGTTCTGGAACCCTAATAGGTTCCTTAAACAGTCTTAGGATACAGACGCATCCAAAACAAAACTAACCCACAGGAATCATGTTGTTTATACCAGAGCAAAACACCATTTTTCACCACATTCAAACAAACCTTTTTGCTTCGTCAGGGGACACACACACATACACACACACACATTCACACACATACACACACACTCACACACACTCAAACACACATACACACACACACTCTCACACATACACACACATACAGACACACTCACACACACACCATGCTTATCTCCTCCAACATCAACAAAGAAGTACCATTCGCTGAAAAAAATTCAACTGATTCTCAGTCATTCATCTCTGCAGTCCAAAGGTGAGGGTCAATGAGTGTGTGTCTATGTGTGTTTGTCTTTGCATGTGCCATCTGTTTGGGAGTGTGTATTTCATGAGTGTGTGTGTGTGTGTGTGTGTAATCGTGTGTGTGTGTGAGCTGGTGTAGCTGTGTCAGCATGTTCAGGCATGCCTGTCTGTGTGTGTGTGTGTGTGTTTGTGTGTGTGAGTGTGTGAGAGTGTGTGTGTGAGTGTGTGTGTGTGTGTGTGTGTGTGTTTGTGTGCGTGAGTGTGTGTGAGTGTGTGTGAGTGTGTGTGTGTGTGTGTGTGTGAGTTGGGCGTTGGGATGGCCAACACTGGGCAATGCTGGCTGATCTTCTAGCACCTTCTGTGACAGAGACATGGGGGGCTAGAGAGGAGGGGGAGGGGAAGAGAGTTCAGGGAAGGGAGGAGGGAGGTATGGAGTATCGCCCTCTGGCACAATCTGTTCCTCTAAGACCTCAGAATGGCCTGGCTCAGTCAGGTCTGGGGTAGGTCAGGTCTGGGGTAGATCAGGTCTGGGGTAGATCAGGTCTGGGGTAGGTTAAGTCTGATGTGTGTGTGTGTGTGTGAGTGTGTCTGTGTTTCAGCCTCCATCAATGTTATCTGAAAGGTACTTAAATCTACATTATACCTGTCTATATCCAAGAAACTGCCTCATTAGTAAGTAAGACTCAGCCTTTTGTTCATAATGGTGTCCCCACTCAGACACACAGGCACACACACACACACAGAGGCACACACACACAAAGGCACGCGCGCGCACACACTCAGGCACATGTGCGCTCGCACACACACACGCACACACACAGGCACAGGCACACGTACACACACACACACACAGGCAATTAACTCAAGAAAGAAAAAAGAAGAAAAAGACTATCAGCTGTCATTATGAGGCACCTATTGATTGCCAGGTTCCAACTGATTGCAATCGTGGGCTCGCACAAGCAGCGTGGAGTCACCTGAATTAGTTAGCACAACAATGCAACTGCAGGTCAATACAGCACCACAGAGAGAGGGGGAGAGGGAGGGGGAGGGGAGGAGGGGAGAGGGGAAGGGGGAGAGGGGAGAGGAAGAGAGAGAGGGGGTGAGAGGGAGGGAGGAGAGGAGGGGGAGAGCGAAAAGGAGAGGAGAAGAGAAGAAGGGAGAGGGAGAGGGAGAGGGAGGGGGAGGGGGAGAGGAAGAGGGAGAGGGGGGGAGAGGGAGAGGGAGAAAGAGAGAGAGGATCTGAGTCAAAGGGGAAGAGTGAGAGAGTGATTGGGGAAGGAGAAGATTAGAAAAATATCCAATTACACTCATAATCAACCTTCCCCAAAAAACAAACACGCTGGAAACGCTCCATCTGGCATGTGAGGTGGTTCCAAGTAGACACACCCTCAGACCTGTGTGCGTGTGTGGCCCTCCGGGGCCCCAGGAGGTGTGGCTCCTGTGTCACAAGGCTTCAGGTGTCAACAGACATCAGCCAGCGTGCAGCCGCAGCTTGGGATGGGAGGTTGCTATGGAGACGAGAAGCCTACACGCTTTACAGGAGATGGCCAGCTGCTCTGGATTACTGGGGGAGAGAGAGAGAGAGAGACAGAGAGGGAGAGAGAGGGAGGGAGAGAGAGAGGGTGGGAGATAGAGGGAGAGAGAGGGAGAAAGAGAGAGAGACAACAGAGGGAGAGAGAGGGAGAGAGACAGACAGAGGGAGAGCGAGAGATGGAGCATGAAACAGAGATAAGGCGAGGGAGGGGGGGCGGAGAGAGAGAGAGAGAGAGAGAGAGAGGGGGAGACAGAGACAGAGATAGACAGAGTTAGAGACAGAAAGAGCCAGAGATGGGACTTTGTGTCACGTTTGTTTAAATCCACTGATATCACTGTAAGGGGGAAGGGTTACCAAGGGTTACCAAGGGTTACTGGGGGTAGCCAGGGGAGGCTGGAGGTTACTAAGAGATACCAGGAATACCAGGAGATACCAGGGAAGAAGGAAGACTAACACCAGAGTTGAGAGGAGGAGGATTAGGGTTCTGAGTGAGGTCAGATGTCCCTGTAATCTGATGACCTCACAGGGTTCCATTCTAATCTTGACAGAATAATGATTGTTATTAAGCTTGTATCATACAGATGTCTACATATATACTGTGTATATATAGTACACACCCTCGTAACACTAACCATCTGTGCGATACATTACCCCCTACTGCGTGAGCTCAGCTCAGATATTAACACATGTACTCACACACTCATGTACACACACATGTACACACACACCCATGTACACACTCATGTACACACACACCCATGTACACACTCATGTGCACACACCCCCATGTACACACATGTACACACACACCCAGGTACACACACATGTACACACACACCCATGTACACATACCCTTGTGCACACTCATGTACACACACACCTGTGTGCGCACACCCATGTACGCACACACCCATGTACACATACACACCTATACACACACACACATAAACAGACCCACACTCCACACAGCTTGCGTGTTCTCCATCCCAGCACCGCCCAATCTGATGAGATGCGGGGAGGCGTCCGTGGTTGCGTGTGTCCAGACCCCCAAGCAGGGAGGGTCCTGCAGGGGAAGGCCAGGAGACGTGGGTTGCGTCATAAACCTCTGAAAAAGAGATGACTGAGAGAGAGAGAGAGAGAGAGAGAGAGAGGAAGAGAGAAATAAGCGAGGGAATTTGATGCAGTCATAATCCCAGAGTGAGCAGCAGGCCTGTGGATTGAACACACACACAGACACACACACAGACACACACACAGACACACACACACGCAGACACACACACACACACATGCAGACACACACACACACACGCAGACACACACAGACACACGCAGACACACACAGACACAGACACACACAGGCAGACACACACGCAGACACGCAGACACACACAGACACACACACACACGTACGCACACACACACGCACACACAGACACACACGCACACACAGACACACCCGCACACACAGACGCACACGCACACACAGACACACCCGCACACACAGACGCACACGCACACACAGACACACCTGCACACACAGACACACACAGACATGGACACACACACAGACACACACACACACACACACACAGGCATGGACACACATATACATACAGAACATGATGAATCATGACATAATAGAGCATGGTTTTAACATTACACATGCAGATGTAAACGCACCATGCTGTTGCAGGCGAAGGACCCAGGGTGGAACAGGAAGAGGAAATGTTGAACATGGTTTCCTCCCTGCTCCGGAAAACAAGGCGTTTCCTAGGGTTCAGGAGGGTTCACAACCTCTCCATCACTGACTGTTTCCAAAGACCTCATCGCTATGGACAACCTCCAAGGCAACGGAATCAAATGAGGTCATTATAGAATAGCTGTGAATCTAAAGATTCTAAACTCTATTCTTTTGCATTGGAGAAAACGTTTATGTAACTCTATCTGTCTATATATATATATATTATATATATATATATATATATATATATATATAATATATATTGGTTGATGTGTAGGTTGATACATGTTGCAGACGTGTAAATACTCACATTTTTTATTTTGGGGAGTTAGTTATGTCAACACAAACCAACATGAACCCTGAGAACGTGTGGCTGCAAATCCACCATACACGGAGAAGCACGCGTTGGAAGTGTTGACATTTTAGAGGGAATATTAGCGCTTGGGTTTTGGCAACATTTGGCAGATGTCGCTGCAAAACGAAACGGTTGGATTTACAGTGTGTACGTAAACAGACGCACATGCGTACAAACGAAGGGCCAATGACACTGTCTGACCCAGCTGTGTTGATGGCAGAGGTGGTAGACACGGGGGCTTTCACTTCTACGTACACTTTCAGGAGCAATTTATAGGTCCACAATCGCTGACTAAACTTAAGTTGAATTTAAGACAGTAAGCTAAGCAAACAATGCCGCTTGTCTGCAAAACATTGTGTTTTTGTAGATCAGATCACTCTGATGTTCTACTTTGTGTACTATGGTTGAATGACTAAATGGCCGAGAATGAAATATGGCCTGCGACATTCCCGCGTGGCCGGTTTTCAAGACCGTAGTATGGTAACAAGCCATCTGAAAAGAAGTGACTCGGGCGTTTTTCCATGGGAGGTCGAACACACGCAATCCAATGTGTCCTAGCAGAAGAGACTGGAGACAGTTCGTCAACAGCCATTGGTTAAAAGTAGGTCAACTCGCTATTATTCACGTGACCGACTTTTCTCTTGACGTTTCTTTAGTCTACGCTTCCTCCGTGCGCTAAAACCACGGTATAAGAACGTCACGCAGACTTCATAAATGATGACTAGACGCAATAAACCCAAAATAGGACAGCTATTGCTTAACATTTGTAACATGCACGGCCAAATTATTTTGTAAATTTACCTTTTGTAATTATCTCACAATATAAACACAAACTAGACGCACTGCTATGCGTCCAATACACTTGTACGAATGCCACAGGGTGAAGGAGTCATTTATCGTTTCTCCTAATTGTTTCAACGGTTTACAAGTGGTTACTGATCAATGAACATCATCAACATCAATTAAAGTGTGAAATAACAAATAAATCGCGTTGGAAATGATCAGCGTTAAACTAAGGACACCTGGAATCTACGGCACTTCTCGATCTCTTAGCTGACTCTCTCTAAGGGTGAGTTTGGCCAACGGTTTGACGTCAGTAGCCAAAGACTTTGCACATGGGACAGTCCGTCCCATTAGCTTCAAGCTCCACCTCAGATCTGCAGCAACAAGCTCTCTGGCGTCTTTAGCTGTTGGAGACGTTCAGCGAAGATAGTCTCCTTTCGTTTCTGAGCGGATATCCTTTCCTTGGATTTCTTACGTCAAGGTTGGGTCAAGACGTTCAAGCTTTTTTGACGGCTCGATTGACATTTTTTTGGACGGTTTGGATTAAAAGGTTTTTTTTTAAAGCGTTCTATCGTCCCAGACCCATGGAGAAAATGGCCAGACCGCTGTCTGTAAACCCAACTTTCCGTCCACCAACCCATGGCGTGCTCAAGTCCCTTCTCGAGAACCCCATGAAACTACCATTTCAACAAGATGAAGGTAAACGGAAATAAGTCAAGGGTCGTATTCGCATGAGTGTATCCCACCAGCTCGGTCTGTTGTCGCGCTATTTGTATCATACCGTAAAGAGAAATCGTATAGACTACGTGCTGGGGTCTGCATGAGTGCGCGCTCAAGTCCTTTCGCGCCGGTCAAGGATGTATATGATGTAGAGTTTATAAGTTACATACACACACATTGCGCTTTCGCGGGATATATGTTGTTTGTATGTCCTATAACGAGTGTCTCAGTCCACCGTGAGACGCCTCCGTATGACCTGGAGAACTGATTTGGACAACCGCACAATCTTTGTGGGATCAAATCGTTATACAGCCTTCTTCAATCTAAATCCGAAGTCCATTACAAACACACTCGCTCGCTCATTATCAAACAAGTTATTTATGCGCGTAGATAAGGCTTATCGCGCCACTATAGGAGGTTGGTTAGGTATTTCGACGCACCGTTTGCAGGATCAGAGAAATGCGATCACCTGCGCTTTAGGAGCGAGTAGCTGCGTTCTGCGCAGCTCTCCGCAGAGGGAGCTGTTTCCCGCCACAGACAGCCAAGATCCACAATTTAATTGACTAATAATGTAACAATGTAATGTCATTATTTTTTCCCAAAGCGAGTTCTTGACCAAGTACAAATCCTTTCCTTTTGGTTCTTTTCAACGGCTCTCAGGTCGGGAAAACTTCGTTTCCAGACACGATCTGGAGCGAAGGTGTCAGAGCGTTAACATAAGCATCATTCACTGACAGAGACAAGACACAACCAAAGTTGGAGACAGGGGGAAGCTACAACTAGAACAATAACATGTATGTGGGATGAACTTCTATTTATGTCAGCTGGGACTACTCCCTCTGATCCTGCTGCTCCTCATTGGACCAGGCTGATGGGGTGACAGGGTGAGGGTAACAGGGTGAGGGGGAATGGATGAGGGGGACAGACAGATGGTGACAGGGTGAGGGGGTCAGGGTAAGGGGGACAGGGTAAGGGTGAAAAGGTTAAGGTGACAGACAGATGGTGACAGGGTGAGGGGGACAGACAGATGGTGACGTGGTGACAGGGTGAGGGTGACAGGGTAAGGGGGACAGGGTAAGGGTGAAAAGGTGTTGGGTGACAGACAGATGGTGACTAGGTGACAGAGTGAGGGTGACAGGGTGATAGGTGACAGTATGAAGGTGTCAGAGGGATGCAACATGGTATCATGATGACTGACAGCTGTGCTCTCGCTCCGAGTATCTCCAGGAGACCAGCAGCTCTTTGTAACAGGGGCAGCAGGGAGGTCATGATTGCCTGGCTTTAACCCTAACCTCACTGTTCTTCCTGGCTGCAGCGTTCAGCAAAGACAAGGTGAAGGAGAAGAACCTGGAGGATGAGGGTTCGACTGCTCATCCTCCCCAGTCAGCCTTCCTGGGCCCCACGCTCTGGGACAAGACCCTCCCTTACGATGCCGACAACTTCCAGCTGGAGTACATGGACCTGGAGGAGTTCCTGTCCGAGAACGGCATCCCCGCAAGCTCCACCCAGAATGAGCAGGGGCCCCTTCCGGCCCCCCAGACCCCCGCCCTCCCGGCCCCCGCCCCGGCCCTGACCTCTGTGGTGGATCTGAGCAGCAGAGCATCGACTTCCCTGCACAGCAACACACCCTCCCAGACGCTGCTGCAGAGCCCTGCCAGACCAGGTACACACACACACACACACACACACAGGCACACACACAGACAGACACACACACACACACACACACACACAGACAGACACACACAGGCACACACAGGCACAGGCACACACACAGGCACACACAAGCATACACACACAGTCACACACTCACACAAGCATGCACGCACACACATACAGACACACACGCACGCACAGGCATACACAGGCACACATGCACACGCACACACACACACACAAACACAAGCGCACACACACACAGGCACACACACACACAGGTACGCACACACACAGGTACACATAAGCACAAACACACACAGGCACACACACTCATCATACTTTACGCATCATAGCTTCTGAACACGCAGGCAGAAAACAGAGGGCACACCCCGGTGTACACTTCAGACACACCCTGCCAACCAAACCCTGCCACCATTGTCAACTAGAGAGAGAGAGAGAGACAGAGAGAGAGAGAGAGAGAGAAGGAGGAAGAGAGAGAGACAGAGCGAAAGAAAGAGAGAGAAAGAGACAGAAAAACAGAAAGAGAAAGAGAGAGGAATAGTTGCACCATCTGCAGATGTTTCTTGATCTCTTACATTTCTCTTGCCATCCTCCTTTCAAATGTCTTCTCTAATTGGTTTAGATGCACGCACACATTCACACACAGTGAAAGTGAGAGTGTGAAAGAGAGAGAGAGAGAGGACGAGAAGTAATGAGAGAGAGAGAGAACAGGTATAAAGAGAGTAAAGAGAGAGAGATAGTGAGAGGATAAATAAAGAGAGTTGAGGAAATGCATTACTGTGGAATAAAACAGCCATATAGTAGGATGGCTGAGTGTGACCCTCTCTCTCTGTGTGGAGCAGGGTTAGAGAGACGAGAGATGGCGTGGTGTGAGAGTGCTGTACCGTAACACTGGCTGGCAGGTTGCCATGGTTTCGCCGTGGAAATGGAGGAGGAGGAGGAGGAGATGCTGTAATTATGGATCTGACCCTGGCGAAACGTACAGTCGGTACGCGCTTAGTCAACAGGCTAGGTTTAAGAATCTGGGACAGGCTGGTTACAGGCTGTGCTTGGGCTGCCTACAGGAAGTGGTTAAGATGGTTACAGGAAGTGGTTAAGCTGGTTATCTGCTGTGGTTAGGCTGGTTATCTGCTGTGGTTAAGCTGGTTACAGGCTGTGCTTGGGCTGCTTACAGGAAGTGGTTAAGCTGGTTACAGGAAGTGGTTAAGCTGGTTACAGGCTGCGGTTAAGCTGGTTACAGGCCGTGTTTGGGCTGGTTACAGGAAGTGGTTAAGATGGTTACAGGAAGTGGTTAGGCTGGTTACAGGAAGTGGTTAGGCTGGTTACAGGCTGTGTTCAGGCTGGTTACAGGAAGTAGTTAAGCTGGTTACAGGAAGTGGTTAGGCTGGTTACAGGCTGTGGTTAAGCTGGTTACAGGCTGTGTTCAGGCTGGTTGCAGGCTGTGTTCAGGCTGGTTACAGGAAGTGGTTAAGCTGGTTACAGGAAGTGGTTAAGCTGGTTACAGGCCGTGTTCAGGCTGGTTACAGGCCGTGTTCAGGTTACAGGCTGTGTACAGGCTGGTTACAAGTCTCTTAGTTTCCTTCCGAAGGTGTCCAGGTTAGCTCTATTGTGATGTGGGATCTGGAATCTAGGTTGCAGCAGCCTGCAGGAACAGAGCTGCACGTTTGCACGTTTTCATCGATTCCATGGATCAGGTACCACTCAGCTGATAGAGATGCGGCAAGATTGAATTTCTCTCTGTGTGTCACTTTCATTAGAACGGTCTGCTAATTGTTTAATGAATGTCATTCAATTAATGAATGGATACAACCAGCAGTAGAGAAAGATAAATGTTTCCTAAACGCTCCTATTAGAAACACACATTGCCTCTCATTGTGGAGGTCAGTATTGAACTGTTTATCATCTTTCCAAGCTTTGCTTGTCACTAGAGACAAGACCTCAAAGGACAGGTCTCACTTGATCTGTTACACTGAAAACATATTTACCTGTGTGGCTACCTGTGTTACAGGCTAGTCACACACACACACACACACACACACCCTTACACACAAATACACACACACACACACCCTCACACACTCACAAGTACACGCCCTCACACACTCACACCCCCCCCCCACACACACACACACTTACACACCTGGTCGTACACAGAATGCAGTCAGGTCTGGAGGGAACACACTATCAAGGCAGGAGAGATAGGAGTGTGCACATGAAGGGGCCTCTGTGTGTGTTTTGTTTGGGATAGTTTTGCTGGTGTTCCCCTCCCGCTCCCTTCCTGATAAGCTCTCTACATCTGTCACGTGTGTCTCCATCCTCCTCTCCAGTAGGGCCATGTGACACACACATGCTGGAGCCGTGTGCCTTTTCACTCTGCCCCCTCCCCGCTCTCCTCCTCTCCCTCTCTCCTCGCTGCCACTATCATGGGCTTGTCACGCTATGAGCTCCGCTCTATACCCCTCCTTTTTCTCTCAAAGCCCCTCACCCCTCCCTCTCTCTCTTTCTCTCTCCCTCTCCGTTTCTTTCTCTCTCTCTCCCTCTCTCTCTGTCCCTCGCTCTCCCTCTCCGTCTATTTCTCTCACTCTCTCTGTCCCTGTTTACCTCCCTCTCCCTCCCTCCCTCCCTCCCTCTCCCTCCCTCCCTCTCCCTCTCTCTCTCAGAGCCAGAGTGTTGGTTCAAGCACAGAGTGTTCTCTGTGGACATCACATGTCTTAGGCTTTCTCTCCTGTCACGTGTACGCCATGTCCTAACCTAGCTTAGCATGTGTGCACACGCTCGCACACGCGCGCACACACACACACACACACACAGAAGCTGTGAAGGTAGCGTAGAAAGTAGTGTTGTGTTTACTGCAGCTGAGTGTAGCTGCAGACCATATCTGGAGTGCCTTGCAGACAGGAGTCAAAGGTGTGTGTGTGTGTGTGTGTGCGTGTGTGCGAGTGTGTGTGAGTGTGTACGTGTGTACGTGTGTACGCAGTACTGCATTAGCCATACATATCTCATATTTGTTCTGGATGTTGTTGACTAACCAGCAACCCTCCCATAATGCATTGCATGCATGGTCTTGCTCTCCCAGAGTCCTCTCTGAGAATGAGAAATGAGGAAGGTTGAAGTTCTCATAGAGATGAGGAGACCTGTGATGTCACAGCCAAGCACTTGGTCTGTGAAGTCACAGTCAGGTATGAGTTCTGTAATATTACAGTCAGGTCAAGTTCTGTGATGTCACAGTCAGATACGAGTTCTGCGATGTCACAGTCAGGTCGAGGTCTATGATGTCACAGTCAGGTCAAGTTCTGTGATGTCACAGTCAGATACGAGTTCTGTGATGTCACAGTCAGATACGAGTTCTGCGATGTCACAGTCAGGTTGAGGTCTGTGATGTCACAGTCAGATACGAGTTCTGTGATGTCACAGTCAGGTCGAGGTCTGTGATGTCACAGTCAGGTCAAGGTCTGTGATGTCAAAGGCTCCACGTATATCTGGGGCTCAGGGTTGTTTATGTGACAGATTGTGTGTGTGTAAGAATGTGTGCATGTGTGTGTGTGTGTGTGTCCTCTCTCTCATCCTTGTCCTGCTGTGTCCTCGTTCCGACTCCACATCCAACCTATCGCTATAAGATGTTCCAAACCTTATCTCTTCTGCTCTCAACACACACACACACACACACTCGCCATTGAATACACATATGGGTCAAACTCACTGCTTGACTCTAAGCCCACCCTGCCCCCCCTCTATAGAAGTGTCCCCCCTCCACAGAACTGCCCCCCCTCCACAGATCTGCCCTGTGCCCTCTTGCCCTTTTGCTCTCAGTGCCGTCTACCTTGGGGGTATGTTGTTATGTACACATGTTAATCTAATCCAACCTGACAGCTTGTGTCCCATTTAACCCCTTAAGGAGCTTGGAGTCTATCTTAGTGATAAGATGCGGTGTGTGTGTGTGTGTGTGTGTGTGTGAATGGTCTTGTCTAACTACCTTTCTGAGGACCAGACGTGAACCAAGACCAAAAAAAACATTAAGCATTATTTCCAGGGCTATTTAGGGGAGGGGTTAGTGGTAGAATTAGTTTTAGGGTTAAAATTACAATGTGTGTTAAGGTGAGCGATTACAAGGTTTTAAATAGGAGTGAATTGTCTGTCCTCACCTGGTTAAACGCACCTGCGTGTACCTGAGCGTTTGTGTGCGTATGACCAGAGGGCAGGTGGAGTACATGTAAGACTCCACACGCAGGTGTCCCTGAGAGATCTCTGATCTCGGTAGCTGTGAGAGAAGTAGCTGGAAATAGAACAGTGCTCTGTAAGCGTGTGCCAGTATCCTGGATTTGTGTACTTGCATAATGGAATCGACGATCTTCAGGACAAAGAATTGCCTTATCGTCTAAGTTGAATTTGTGTCTGTGGCTTCGTCGTCACCGTGGGCAGGAGGGGACCACGTGGGGACAGCAGTCAGTCGTTTGTAATTGCTGTCTCGTTTGTGGTTGTTACTTCTGTTTGGGAAGTGCAGTCTGTGCAGTCATTGTCCTTGTCCCTGTCGATGTTGTTGTTGTTGTTGTTTGTTGTTGTTGTTGATGATGCTGCTGATGATTCAATGAAGTGTCTGACACGGCCCTTCAGTTCAGTTCAACACCCCAGCTCAACCCGGACCCAGGTGAGCTAGGGACAGACTGGAGAGCGCGTGACCTCTGTGGGAGATCCAAATCCATCAGAGGTTGCGCAGGACAGATTAGTAGCCTGCAAGGGAGCCATGTTGACACGGCTTGGCTAGTCAATAATCAGGCCTAGCCCTAACCCGCAGTAACCTCCACTTCATCCAACTGTCCCAATCAAATCAACTGACTAAACCACTGATAACATCACTGCCGTACGCGTGTGTGTGTGTGTGTCTATGCATATTCACTATAAAATAGCGTCCCTTGGTGGAGGAAATATGAAACTACCTGTGTTTTGCTTTGGAAGACACGTGGAGACTGTTAGTGAGTTGCATTCACATGACGTGGTTCCACAACAAACTTAATTACGTTCTAGTCTCTTTTGACATGGTGGGGTAAGTGGATAGGAGAAGGAAAGAGTAGATGTGTTGGAGAGATATGGAGGAGGGAGCACGTGAAGTTGCCACAGCCTCGTGATCATCTACCTCCCTCTGGGACCATCAGCCTGATTAGACAGAGTTTCTAAAGAGCAGAAGCCCTGTCCTCTTCTGCTCTCTTCTCCTCTCCCTCTCTTGCCTCCTCCTCTCTCTTTCTCTCTCCAGCTTTCTTCCTCTCTACTTACTCCTCTTCACCTCCTCTCTTCTCCTCCTCTCTCCTTACTCCGCTTCACCTCCTCTCTTCTCTGCTCCTCTCTCATCTCCCCTTTCCTCTCCTCCTCTCCATCTCTCTCCTCTCTGTCTCTCTCCTCTCTCCTTACTCCTCTTCACCTCCTCTCTTCTCTGCTCCTCTCTCACCTCCACTCTCCTCTCCGTCTCTCCTCCTCTCCTCCTCTTTGTCTCTCCTCAACCCTCGTCTCCTCTTCTCCTTTCGATCCTGAAGCTTCAGAACCTCCTCACTACCAGGCTAACCTCTCTTCTTCCTCCTCCTCCCCGCCCCAGCCCCGCCCTCTGCTGCCAGGAACACTCCCAGCCCCATCGACCCAGAGTCCATCCAGGTTCCTGTGGGTTATGAGCCCGACCCGGCTGACCTGGCGCTGTCCAGCGTGCCCGGCCAGGAGATGTTCGACCCCAGGAAACGCAAGTTCTCCGCTGAAGAGCTCAAGCCTCAGCCCATGATCAAAAAGGCCCGCAAGGTCTTCATCCCAGAGGACCTCAAGGTACGAAACAAACGCACCTACAGGGGAGGCAGGGCTCAAGCATGAAACCTTCATGGCTGGAATAACAACACATGGTTATTGACGGTTTGTTGTTAAGGATTGATTCGGTTACCATACATGCCTGCATTTGCGGGTCTGTTACCATACAATCTTTCTACGTTTGGCTCATTAAACAGACGCTTGTATCCAAAGCGTCGTTGCACTTTGAGCAAATACAAACTACAGCAGAAGGTTAAGAATCCATTCCAGAGGGTCAAGAACGAAATAGAATCGCTTCGTCCGCCCATACTCCCTTCTGTTCTCTTTGGTTCTCCTGTCTCGGAGCGGTTACGTAAGCTGTGGGAGGTCTGCGGAACAGGATGTGTTGGAAATAGCGGAGGCAGCACTGGCACAGACCCAGGGAACCTAAACTCTGCTACTCAGAGGAACGTGTTCCTCCCAGACGCACAGAAACACACCTGAATATGTATGAGGACACTAACTAGGCGTAGAAGAACAGCGTTCTGATTGAGGCTGTTCTATATGGAGCGGCGGGGCTGCTCTCCTGCCCGCGCGCTGGCTGAGAGCGCGGAGGCTGAGAGCGTGGAGGCTGAGAGCGCGGAGGCTGAGAGCGCGCTGGCTGAGAGCGCGGAGGCTGAGAGCGTGGAGGCTGAGAGCGCGGAGGCTGAGAGCGTGGAGGCTGAGAGCGTGGAGGCTGAGAGCGCGCTGGCTGAGAGCGCGGAGGCTGAGAGCGCGGAGGCTGAGAGCGCGGAGGCTGAGAGCGCGGGGGCTGAGAGCGCGGAGGCTGAGAGCGCGGAGGCTGAGAGCGCGGAGGCTGAGAGCGCGGGGGCTGAGAGCGCGGGGGCTGAGAGCGCGGAGGCTGAGAGCGCGGAGGCTGAGAGCGCGGAGGCTGAGAGCGCGGAGGCTGAGAGCGCGGAGGCTGAGAGCGTGGAGGCTGAGAGCGCGGAGGCTGAGAGCCCGGAGGCTGAGAGCGCGGAGGCTGAGAGCGCGCTGGCTGAGAGCGCGGAGGCTGCCGTGCATATTCATGAACACATGTCGGATAGAGCAGTGCAGCAGCTGACAGGTTTGCATGGCGTTCTGTCAGCTGCCAATCAAAACCTTTCTCCTTCTCTTTCTTTCGTGTGTCTGTCTGTGTGTGTGTGTGTGTCTGTGTGTGTGTCTGTGTGTGTGTCTGTCTGTGTGTGCGTATGTGTGTGTGTGTGTGTGTGTGTCTGTCTGTGTGTGTGTGTGTCTGTGTGTGTGTCTGTGTGTGTGTCTGTCTGTGTGTGTGTGTGTGTGTGTGTGTGTGAGCAGGACGACAGGTACTGGGCCCGGCGCAGGAAGAACAACGTGGCGGCCAAGCGGTCCCGTGACGCAAGGCGCCTGAAGGAGAACCAGATCGCCATCCGAGCCGGCTTCCTGGAGAAGGAGAACACTGCTCTGAGGATGGAGGTGGCCGACCTGCGTAAGGAGCTGGGCCGTTGCAAGAACAGTCTGGCCAAGTACGAGGCTAGACACGGGCCCCTGTGAACACCTCCTCCTCACAGGCCCCTGTGAACACCTCCTCCTCACAGGCCCCTGTGAACACCCCCTCCCCCTCCTCCTCCTCTGCCACACAGAATCTAGTGAAAACCACCTTCAGCTCTGCCCTGCCCCCCACTGCCCTGCCCTCCACTGCCCTGCCCTGCCCCCCATTGCCCTAGCCAACATGAGGCCCAGTGAATCCCCCTGCCTCCAACCCTTTGTCCTCATTCTCCTGCCCCCCCATCCCCCATGATGTGTGTCCTCCACACCCCAAGGACAGTGTGGTTCCCTTTTGGAGGCCTCCCCCCCCCCCCCGTCTACCTCTTATCCCCCCCTCCCCCCACCTACCCTTGAACATAACTTCATCATTCAGCTTCTGCGATTCTCTTAATTCAATTGTCATTGTCAGACGGCATCCCTTCCTCCATTTCTCCCCCTCTTCTCTTCCTGTTTGTCAAGCGAGTGCGTGCTTGTAGACGGACACACACTTTCAAGTTCTCGGAGGCGTTCCGAGCTTTGACCCGCCGCCATCTTCTCAAAGCTCGTTCCTCTCGGAAGAGATTCCACAGCGTGTCACTTCCTGTCGTCTCCTCCGCGTTCGATACGGCTCTTGTAAAACGTTACGGAGGGCTTCGACTACCTGTAGAACGCCGTTCTCAGACCTCTGCTCTCCCCTCACAAGTGGTTGGCAGCTGTGTTCCGATGGAGTCTTTGTATCGTCTGTTAATTCCGATGGTTCTTTTATTGACGTGTATGTTACTGTGTTTCCGTTTTCACGTTGGGTGTCTGTTCCTCTCTGAATGCTCACCAGCTGTTTGCTAACTTTTTGGAGCTTCTTTGATGTCAATATTAGCTTGTGAGCACATACCCTCTGTCTGGGGGGCGGGGGGGTGACAGGGGGCTAAATTCAGGATGAGGGTTCCTTCTCATTTAAACCCTCTAACCACACATCTCACACTTTCTGGTACAATACCCCTCCTCCCCACACACACACACACACACCGACACACACTAACCGACACCGACATACACACACATCGACACACACACACACACACACCGACACACACATCGACACACACACACACTCTTCCTCTCCTCTGTCCTTTACTCCTCATCCTCTCTTCTTCTCCCCTCCTTACATCTTTCTCTTGACCTGTATTTATCAACCTTTATACTTTCAAATTGAATATTTTTATTTTGAAATCATTTGTTGTTAATTGTTATTGTTACTACTACTGCTACTACTATTATTGCTGTTTTGGATCTTATGGTTATTATTCATATTATTCATATTATTATTATTATTATTATTATTACTATTATCATCCCCTTTGTCATTTGTAGATTTTCAGCATGATCACTTTCCGAAGACACATTTCTAACCAATTTCAAATCGTTGACTACGTTTTTTCTTTTACAAAAACGGAATCATTTGTATCTTTTCTTCTCTTTTTTCGTGTCTTTCCCCCTCTCTTAACGTGATCAGTCTTGGTTACTATAAGTGGATCTCTGGTTCACACGCTGTGTATTTTTACCGACCACCGTTACCAAACTAATTACCATCCTAGTTACCGTACAGTGTTTTTGTCAACATATTGTGCATTCATACAGCAAAGTTTGCTATCTCTATCGTGGGAAAACTGCCGAAAAATCAGGTCGTACGCATGCGTACAGACCTAGAAGTTGAACTTTGATCAACTTCAGCATCTGCATGCGTGTCAAACTCAAACTTACCCATGCATAGGAATTGTACCGAAACAGAACGCAGTCCGTAAAAATATGTAAACAGTGTGAACCAGCTGTTAGACATGGATACAGACATGACGTAGCCTACACAGGGTGTACAAACGTATGTATCGCTGTCGCCATTTTTGTGTGTTTTTGTTTTTTTCTTTGTATGATAGCTGTATGAATGTAAAATATGTCGCAGAAAATATAGGCTGGTGTTGTCCTGTAGTTCACCCAATCAATGTGTTTCCTACAGACCAAAATACCCCCCTCAGAGACACTATATTGGTTATGATGATAAGAGCTATGTTTATAATACGAATATATTGTATACGTTCTTCTTTTTGTACAGTACTTTCCTATACATTACTGACTATGTTCGTAAAAGAAAAAGATTAAAAAAGACACCGCAGATACAGAATATTATTAAAGAATACAAAGTATATTACTAAAAATGCCCGTTATGTTTGTTCCTGTGGCACCTGTCGGGTTAGTCGTTACCGTGAGGGGGCGTGGCTAATAGGTACAAATGTGAGCCACTGTAGAAAGAATGTACGCAACTGATCACTGATTGGCCAATCGGATCCAGCAACCTGTAGTTCCACTCCCTGCCGTTGGGTGTCACTGTAGATATGGTCATAGACGTATACATGAACTTACATGACAGGACGCAGGTGTCTCCATAGGGTGTTGCCCTCGTAGATGACTCATCTCCACAAGTCTCCGATTTATCCGCGTGAAAGGTGTTCGTCCGAACTTTCAGACGAAGGTCTTACATTAAGCTCTTCTTCGCCGTCCCACGCAAAAGTATATTTTAAACAGAAAAAAGTCGGTCTGCAAAACACTTCGCCTAACCACACACACACACACACATAGCGACATGTACGCCGCCTACCTCGCACACACCCCAGAACACACCACAACACACTACCACCGATCTCAAACACAGTGCCTTACACAGACTTCATCGCAGTCTGTCAACAACTTCACGTCAACACAATAGGCCCAGCATCTTGGTAAAGACTGATATAAACACCCAACTCGCAACGAATGACTACTACGATTCTAATTTGTTATTTTATTGTATGTTTCCTAATCATGAAAACACGGCAGGTAACTTGTTAATCATCATCCTCATGGCAACTGCAACAGGAAATGTTGAGCGACGGGAAAAAGAATGTCAGTGTTAGTTGGTTCCGGAGATCAGGCCCTGTTCCTTTCTCAGTCGTTTGTATTGTCTAATAAAGTCTTTATCTTATGTATTCTCTTCACGTCTCCACTTGTTAATTCTGGAAGCATCTGACAGTGTTTGTATTGTGTACATTTATTTTTAATCACCGAGGTTTTTTTTTACAAGAAGACTTCATGATCGCTAAATAAGTAGATTAATTTGATTGATTTATACGTTCAAAATTAACACGTGGTTAAGGATAGAAATATTTTCAGAAAAATAAGAAATTATTAGCATGCACACACACACACACACACACACACACACACACACACACACACATCAATCAAAACCAAAATAATATCTTGGGGATGCCTGGTCACTATAGCTACAAATAACCAAGCGTAACACAGACATGAGAGTAAAAGCAATTTTTAATAACAGGTTAGAAAGAGCCTATGTACGGTGGTCCGTAAGGGTCATTACATTGCACAGCACCATCCAAGCCAATGAAATCACCAGTAAGCAGACCTGCTCTTAGACAAGGCCAGCACAGCCTCCACAGCATGGTCTGAAAACAACATGTGACAAACATTACAAAAACATTACAGTGGTCAAGAGATTAATACGTTTTTTTTGTTGTTTTGTTTTTTTTTAAATACGCGACACATTTCCCTCAGCAAACTCCCTCCTAAGGGGTAGTAGAAGTCTGTGGGCTGATGGGAGCGTTTCGTCATCACAGGATCAACACGCTCGTTTGAGACGTCCGCACGGTGCAGGATGCTAGCTGAAGATGAAGGTTCTGGCTCCACTCAAGATGAACAGAAACCTGGTCCCGACCCGACCTGCTGCTCTGTCACAGCCATGCGGACGCACCAGCACATGAACTTCCAAAAACGCTCGCGCACACACAACTACCATCTTGTCGTCTTCCACCCCCCCCCCATCACGCACCCCAAACAACCCTCTTTCCCTGCCCAATCTCTCTCTCCCCCCTCCCACTCCCTTGTACACACTGAGGTCTGTACACTGTAACTCCTCCAGATCATTGCAACACAGCTATGTGCGACAGTGGTCTCAAATGATGAATAACAAATAACAAAAGAAATGAAAGATCTTTCCGGAGAGACAGTCATCTCTTGTCCTCCTTAACCCTCTCCTGCTGGTGCTACAATCACACCAGGAGCTGTCCCCACCCCCCCCCCCCCGTCTGAGGATTCACTCCACGCAGGAAGACGTCATTGTAAGTGCTTGGATTACGAACCACCTCCTCTACAGTCCCTTGCGTACATGTCCACGTCAAACGTGGGCGTCTTTAATACCTCTCCCACACTTTACAAAGTCCCTAATCACACAGGGTTCCACCTAGACACACACACACACACACACCCAAACCCAAACACCACCCCTGAACGCGATGATATTCACACACGTTCATTCAGTCTATGGACAGGAAGTCCAGAGGATTTCCCATTATGTACAGCAGTGTATCATCTTTTCCTCTTTTTTGGTATGAAAAGTTCACGATATACCAAAAAGTGTTGGAAATGTAAGACTGCAAGACAGACGTTGGAACAGAACAGCTTTTCTGGATGCGAGACGTCTACTTCAAATCACCTCAACAACACAGGCGACGAGTCACTGTTCACTGTCCATCACTATGAAGTCGTCTATGGAATGTGAAATTCTCAGTGGTACGAAAAACAGACACCATCACTGCTCTCACATTCGGCAGAAAATAGAGATTAAATGTACAAAACCACAACTAACTGCAAAGTTGTTTTTCAGGGGGCGTTTGTGATCGTGTTTTTTCATCAAATTGACTAAAAGCTGTAGAAAACTTGGACACAAAGTTGTCTTGGTTGAAGGGCTGTGTGCCGTAGGGAACTAACGAAATGACTGTTCTTCACATAGAAAACAGTAAACAATACATGGTCATCGTGGTAAACTTGATCTGAGAACACAGAGGGCCCTGGGGCAGCAGACATGGGTGGGACACTCCAACTCCCCCTTAGAGTCCATTACAACTATCAGACACTTAAGGTGCACTTGATTTAGTTCACCCGCTACAAAACACATGTGGCGGTCTTCCAATGTCTGAGGCGTATCAAACGCAACTTAAGCTGTCTGTTGTCATGTGATTGGTATACCGCATGTCCTGTGTCCACCTCAGCTTTGCCAACAGACCTCCATCCCTCCCCTGGGAAAGGGGCGGTGCAAGTAGGGCTGCAGTCTCCTAACTCCACCCCCCCTTTCCCAACACCCACTCCTGCTGTGAAGAGATTTGAGACACACCCTTTCCCTCTGTCGCTCTCTCTTCCTCCTCCCCCTCCTCCCTCTCCTGCTCTTCCTCCCTCTACTCTTCCTCCACCTTTTCCACCCTCTCCTCGTCCTCCCTCTCCTCCTCCTCTTCCTCCTCCCTCTCTTCCTCCTTAAGCATCTCGGAGTGCATTCACATCGCTTGTCGTCTTGTACAGATACTTCCAGATGGCATAGTAGTGCACAATGGCGGCCAAGGCCACGAACACGTGCCAGATGGCGTGGGCGAAGGGGATGACGCCGTCCGACTTGAAGAAGACCACGCCCAGGCAGTAGATGAGTCCCCCAAACGCGAGCTCCACAAGCCCCTCTGTGTTGCTCTGAGAGAGGGAGAGGAGGAGGAGGTTGGCAAAGCAGCATAATGCAGCAGAACACACAGGCTGCATTATCATATACCCACCACCAGGGGGCAGCAAAGACCACACAGCAGCACTAATGAGACTAGCAAGTCTGACATGTAGTTTGTAGAACCATATGTTTACAAACTACAGTCTAATATATGTGCACCTATGCCAGATATCGATATATGACTAGTTTCTATATGTATGCATGCTACTGTGCTGTAGAGAGAGAGGCAGAGAGAGGCAGAGAGAGAGAGAGGCAGGCAGACAGAGAGAGAGACAGGCAGACAGAGAGACAGAGAGACAGGCAGACAGAGAGACAGAGAGACAGGCAGACAGAGAGACAGGCAGACAGAGAGACAGAGACCAGTCACAGAACTTTACCATTGATGTGATGACCAGTGCCGGGAAGAAACCCATGGTGAGGTAGAATGCCAGCTCCACTAGCTTATACCTGCAACAAACACACAATCAATGACAACACAGTCACAGAGGGGAGCCTTGGTTGATGAAGGTTAAATACCTGGACCTTTCCCCAAGAAAATATAGATTTTACTTCTAGAACACAGAGCTTACTTCTAGAACACAGAGCTTACTTCTAGAACACAGAGCTTACTTCCAGAACACAGAGCTTACTTCCAGAACACAGAGCTAACTTCTAGAACACAGAGCTTACTTCCAGAACACAGAGCTTACTTCTAGAACACAGAGCTTACTTCTAGAACACAGAGCTTACTTCTAGAACACATAGCTTACTTCTAGAACACAGAGCTTACTTCTAGAACACAGAGCTTACTTCTAGAACACAGAGCTTACTTCTAGAACACAGAGCTTACTTCTCATGGTAGTAGAATACATAGACAGTCCCTGCCACGGCCATGAGCCACACGAACCAGCGCATGTGAGCGGCCACAGGCCCCAACTCTCTGAGGTTCAACCTGGGGGAGGATGGGAGGGGGGAGGTGGAGGGAGGGGAGAGGGGTGGAGGAGGGAGAGGGGTGGAGGAAGAAGGAGAGGGGGAGGAGGGAGAGGGGGAGGAGGGAGAGGGGGGAGATGGAGGGCGGAGGAGGGAGGTGTGTTTGGGGGTTCAAGTTAATTTGCCACGTGCATCACGTACAAGTACAGGTAGATTTTAATTGCAATGTGTGTGTCTGTGTGCATTGGTGTGAGAGTAACAGTGTGTGTGCGAGAGAGGGTCTTACCAAGGTGTGTAGGAAGCAGCAATGAAGAAGTAGATTACTACTCTGTCACACATGTGGAAGCAATGCTCCATCGACCTAAAACACACACACACACACGCACGCACACACACTACCTTTACCCACAGTTCCTTCACTGCTACAGACCAACACTAACAGTACAAGCTCTTAAGATAAATATGGCTGCCCAAATCTATCACTAACTAGGTGTTGTGACAGATCTTGCATCCCTGGTCCAACTAGAGGCAGGTGACAGATCTTGCATCCCTGGTCTAACTAGAGGCAGGTGACAGATCTTGCATCCCTGGTCTAACTAGAGACAGGTAACAGATCTTGCATCCCTGGTCTAACTAGAGGCAGGTGACAGATCTTGCATCCCTGCTCTAACTAGAGACAGGTGAAAGATCTTGCACCCCTGGTCTGACTAGGTGTTGTGACAGATCTTGCACCCCTGGTCTGACTAGGTGTTGTGACAGATCTTGCACCCCTGATCTCTCACCTCATGTGGCTCTTCTTCCAGGTGATGATGTGGAACACGGTAGAGACCAGGAAGAGAGCACACAGGCCGAGGCCGTACACCAAGGCAGTGATTTTCTCCCAGCGGTCGTCAGACAGGCGGTGGAGCAACGCCATGCCAACGAAGGCTGGTACAATGAGGAGCTGAAGGAAGGAGATTAGGAAGGAAGGAAGGAAGGAAGTGAGTAGGAGAAGCACAAGCAGCATATTAGTCATATAAACTCCCTATCGTTGATTACTGAATTTCATAACACTGTGGAGACTACAGCCTTCTAGCAAACGTTAGATGTGACTCCAGCAGACTGACTCACCGCATGAGTGTAGCAGTTTGCAGCGTGCTCATAGCGGGTGGGCTGATAGCGGCAGTTTGCAGAAGCCCGACGGTTCATAAACCTGGAAAACATGGAAAACAAACCTGTTGACTCGTGTAAAACAGACGTAATGAATAGGAACCCGTCACAAGTCATGTAAAACATGACACGCATTAAATCGTTATGACATCAACCTTGTTATCATGACTGCTAGACTTTCCAACCGTATATTTTGCGCCAGTGTTTTATTCAACATTGTCACTTCTATACAAGCATTATGGAGGTTTGGGGGGCACCTGTTGAGATGAACAAGTTCAGCTATTCCAAATTACACGAGCCTAATCATAAAAATGCGACAAAGGCTCAGATAACGGAGTTCACTCGTCATCAGCCACTGCATTCTGCAATTACTTTACTTCCTCTAAATCCTGTGTTGGAAAACACAGGAAACGTTTCGGTGCGCTGTCATTGACAGTAGCTCTTCATGCATCGATTCATAGTTCGACAATCATCCATTTCTGCTTATATCAAAAATTAATTAAGCTCTAAAACAAACCAGTCAGGCTAGCTATAACGTTAGCCAGAGAAGGTACATATTTTACAAACACATGATATCCAACATGGATCTAAGAGGGGTTCGCCGGTGGGATATTTCATAGATTATCTTTCAATACAACAGCTAGCCGGCTAGCTAAACTAGAGTCAGGCTGTACGAGTCTGGCAGCAACATGTCATCTGGCAGACAGCCACGTTACTTAGAAGAAAACTTACCTTTGAAAGCTGTTCATTCTCTTCATTTTAGTGCCAGACATGTTTTTCCGCTGAGTTTACAAACGAGCAAAGAAATATCTCGCCAAATGAGCCAGCAAGCAAAATATCAATGAAAGCCGCTTTGGTTTTCTGTCATCCACTAGTCTAGCAAGCGCATCAGACCACTGTTAGCGACATTTTCTCTCTCTCTCAAAAAAATCCAAACATTACGCTATTTTAGTCTTTTCCTTATCATTGTGCCGTAAATAAGTACAATCATAAAATCGCCAAATCAAATCTGTCCACGAAGCAACAGCAACAGCAGCACTTCCATCAGATCCGCCCAAGCAAGCAGCACCCCCGTTAACAGGATCCTCTCACAAACCACAGGAAAAATGGAGCTAGCCTGCTAGCTTAAAAAAAAAAGAAAAGAAAAGGAAGCGACGGCAGAAGATTTTGATTGATAGACATTTTCACCAATGAAAAGTCTTAAAAAGTTGGCTTCGTTCCCATCGGTCCAATCAATGATCAGGTTTGACATTGTCTGTTAATTTGCGTACTACGTGTGTAGTGACGCTGAAAGTAAAGTGGAAAGATTTGCTGCTAAATAATGTAAATGGTAATCCATCAACTGGACAAGGCTACAACGTTGTTTTCCATGTCAGTCTAACAGGACAAATCTTTAACTGCTCTCGAATGACGTTCACATCATATCAATTGTCCTTTCTCTAGGTTTATCGTCATCGGTGTGATACGTTGGCAACTGTAAGTGCAAAAACTATATAGCTCACTCATCATCCAACTCAAAAATATAAATTAAGTCAAGGTCAATAAAATCTTGATAAACCGTTTGGTGTTTCAAGTGACTCGTGCAATTCTTTTCATGATCAAAACATCATAAATAACGTCTTCTATAAACACATTATGTTCAGAGATGGCTCAAGCGCACACATCCTACATTGAGATGTATCCAACAGATAAGCGTGTGAAAGTTCAGAGACGTTAAAAAAGAGGTAGTTAAAATAAAGGAAGTATGGGCCCTGAGGCGTTAAGACCACTTAGTAAAAAGTAGCTTTTACTAGGACCTGTTGGACCTCAAATCATGTTATTAGCTTCTTTAATATAAAAATACAAATTATTCGTCAGGAGGGCCTTTTGACGCTGGCAATTTCCAACATCCCCTCATATGGCAATGGGTCATTAAGAATGTCTGACGTCGACATCTCGCCAACTCCCTGTCTCATCAATAACGAAGCCTTCCTTTCCTTCGAAAATATTTTTGAATCCTCTCGAAACTTGTTTTCAACATACAGTGATATGAAAAGAGTTTAAGAAGAAACAGACTATATCATTTCGACTTTTTGAACCTTTTTCCAAAAACCTTTTTTTTTCTGTGACACATTGCACGACACAAATACGTTTCTAGTTCTTTCGAACGCACGCACGCACGCACGCACGCATTCACTCACGCATTCACTCACGCACTCATCGAACATTTAGAAGGTGTCTTTGTAAGCCTATTGCATAATGATTCTGCAACTGTAAGTCAGTATTACATAACACTCTGTGTTCATGTAGGGACTATACGTTTAATAATACATCCTGCTGTTCTTTTTTCTATCAACCATTCAACTGTCTATTTTGATGTGAATTCCGCAATGAATCTGATGGCAGTCTGCATTTCCAGCATGCAGATTTGCGAGTCTTTGAGGAAATGACGGCATTATCTTAATTCCAATCCCACTGTGTCACATGTAGTGATATATACAGTAGTGATGTAATCTCATCCGTCACTGGGAGTGCTCGTCAGTATTACAAGTGTCAGAGTTCGACAAGGATTAGAGAAGCACAGTAGGTCTAATCTATATTGTCGTCAGAGAAAGAGAAATGGAGAGAGAGAGAGGGAGTGAAAAACAAGAATCGTCCTACTCTATGAATGTACCATTGTGTTGTGTATAAGAATTTTAGCTCACATCGGATTAGGATTATTTAGGTGGAAATTAATCTTCAAAACCATCTAGGATTTAGGTTTGAGCCTTTGAAACTTGTAGTCCAAACATGTAGCCCACATTTGGACCTGCTGCTGCAGTGGAAACTATTGCAGGATGTTTGTCTTAATGTGAGACTGTCCTCTTGGCAGTAATGAGTGGGCGATTTCTCAGAAGGAAGATGGATGAGACTGTTTAGTGGAAGAGTTAACCTGTGGCTGATCCAGAGATAAAATGGGACTGGGTCACGCAGTATATGGGACAGACTCAAAGCAGAGGAAGTTATGGAAGAAGATCAGGACTGGAGAGGGAGATTTATTCACGTCGAGGGGATCGAATGTTAGAGAGACAGAACAAACGGAGACAGATAGACAGATCCGAAAATAAATATACAGATAAAAAAATAAAGACAAAGAAATAAGAAATACAGAAAGAGAGAAAGAAAGAGAGAAAGAAAGAAAGAAAGAGAAAGAAATAAAGAAAGGAGATGGACCAAAGCAAAGAAGGAAAGGGTGATAGAAAGCAGATAGCAAACCACCGTCTGACTGAAAGGGAAAAGAGAGGTGATGGCTCTCATTGTTTACAAGTTGGCAAGTATGCAGCACTGGTGTTGGCGTCTCTCAGGGTGATTTTGAGAGGGTGATATTAGCAGGGACCACGGGGGGGGGGGGGGGGGGAGGTGAGACACCATATGCCAGCTTTGCAAGTGTCTGCCTGTCTATGCCACAACTGAGTAACACTTCCTGAGGTAGCACACTCACACACCCAAAAGCTTTTTAACTCCACTCTAGACTTGCATCTTGGCAGTAGGACAAACACCGTTTTTTTTGAAGATCAGAAGTAGTGGTTCGATTCCACGATCGGCATGGAACTCATACTGCTTCCTCGGTGTGGATAGTCAGTCCAGGAACAAACACACAGGGTCTATGAACACCTGTAGCGGTGGCTCTCAAAATGCCACACACACTACACCCCTCACCCCTCACCCACCACCCCTCACCCTTCACCCCTCACCCTCCACCCTCCCCATCCCGCCCACACAGGGGAAATTGAGACAAAGGTGAGAGTGACGAAATTAGCATTCATAGAAGTAGGTTCTGGATTAGGATCATCCTGTTTGTGCCAGTGGGATGATAGACCACTAAGGTTTTACGGTGTTGGACACAGACAGGATCACCTCTTCCTGTCACCCTTGGCCTACATGTCTCCTTGACCTACAGCCCCGGTGGTGTGAAGCCGTTCGTCTCCGCGGAGACGCGAAGCTAGGCTGCATCGTTAACATGGCAACCAGTTTTCTTGTGACACACCGGGAGCAACCCTCCTCTCTCATCCTCTCCAGGATAACAGCGGCTTTGTTGAGACACGTGACACAGTTAAACAGCTTGGTAATTCGTTTACAGTTTCAAGCCGGGGTAGAAAGAGGCAGCTGTCTGTAGGATAGCGGGCGGGTCTGGCTAGGCTAGCATGACGATAGCTTTCAGGAAAATGGAGTCTGATGTAGGCCTGCCTATTGTCTCATACAACTAGCTAGTTCTGACTAGTTCCTTCTACTGGCTGCACATGTGGTTATGCTCATACGAGTATGGGTCACCATACTTGACAATACGTCACTTCACTCACTCATACATCGCAAGCTGTGAGGCGAGGCAGCATGCTACAGGCTTGGCTAGCTAGCAGGTGGCAAAAGGGAACTATGCAATTCTGATAATGGTAGAGCAAGTTAAGTGCAGGCCATAAGGTTCTGGGTTCAGATCCCACTTTATATGGCAGCACTGGATTCATGTTATTTGATTTAATTCGTTTCTCTGCTCAATGAATACATGAATGAATACATGACGTTGACATGTACAATACTCTATGCACATGCACATCGGTAAGTATTCGTACAGTTTGTATAGTTTGTATCCTGTTTAGTTTATGTATAGGAGAAATGTTATATTTATTTTAAATTGTTTGTTGTTAAACTGTACTGTTAAATGTCTGTACTTATGTAGCACCGTGGCTCTGTGAGACACGACATTTCGTTCCACTGTATGCACCCGCATGTAGCGGAATGACAATAAAGCACAACTTGAACTTGAACGTTGCACTTCAGTTAGAGATCAGAGTTAAGTGGTGGAACAACAAAATACGCCGGCGTGTTTTCGGATGCCAGCGTGGAACATCACTTAGTCGTGTTTGGAGTTGATGACTCGAGCATGTGGCGTGTCATCAAGTCAAGACCTGGAGCCAAGGGGAAACAGAGGACAGAAATAGCCTCTTGCTATCACACAGCCACTAGACCAGTCTATTGCCAGATTAAAATGTCCTGAACCATGTTACAGTCGAATGTAGTTGTTCTTCAGTTAATGTTCCCTTACCAAGTAAGTCACATAAGTCAGGATAGTAGATGTGCATCCATTATACCCTTTAGTAATTATATCTTTCTGTCCACTTGACATATATTTGTCTTTTTTGTTGATGTCATAAACATTTAAACAACCTCAGGAATGGGCGTGTAATTCCGGTGAGTGAATTGGGAGATAAAACTATGTGGCAATGTTTCTTGTTTATCCAAAAGCTCATGTTATATAAAATACAATTTTGCGGTAAAAGCGTATTTTTAATCCGGGGATTTTCTCGTTTATTGTTCTTTTGGATCCACCTTTTATTACGCAGATATCTGGAAGGCCTTAGTACAACACTCTTATTTCTTATTGTGGCTTCCACCTTCTTTAAGCAGGTCTTTGGTCAACACAGCCTCGGACGCAAACTGAAGGCTTACAGAGTTCCGTGGTCCCAATCAAAAAAGCGATTTACAAATCTCCTGGATGGAAATGCCTTTTAGATTCTAATACGCAGTTTAACATTGTACAGAGCAGATTACCGGAGATTACCGCCTGGACACTAGGTCCTTCCAGGTCCCAGATAGTGATATCAGCTTTTGTTTTTTTTGATCGCTGAAAAAAGGACACATACGGGTAACAAATCACGTTCTCACGGTAACGGTCAACCACCTGGTTGACGGAACAAACGTTCGTTCCGTCTGATCGACCGAACGTTAGCAGGGTCACAGAGCAGCGGGTGTTGACGTGTAAGTAGACGGTAATCTTTTATTTGTGGAGAGACAATCGAAGATCAGTTGCATGTGTTGGAGAGGTAATCACCGAGAGCTAGTCTTTCTCAGTATGTAGGGAGATTAGACACACCATTCAGGTGTTTGTCCTATAGGTGAGATCCTGGACCATCCTATTTCAGACCGCTGGCATAGCCTGCTTCTGTTTTGGGCTTCTGGATCAACACCGGGTCAATCTTTCTTCTGGGTTGTTACATCCGTTTTAAAGGCTGTTGGATTGAGTCATTAATTAATTGGCTAAATGGTTAATTGGTTGCGACACCTGATATGTTGTGTATTTACTCTTAACCGCCGCGGGGCATTGAGGTATGGCTGTCACAGCAGCCGATGACACGCACCTGCCTTGGCTGGTACTGTCCATGTCCTCCCTAACGGTCTGTTTCCTCTCCTCCTGTGTGGGGGCCACTGTGTGGGGGCTCCTGTGTGGGGGCCCCTGTGTGGGGGTTCCTGTGTGTGGGACCCTGTGTGGGGGTTCCTGTGTGGGGGTTCCTGTGTGGGGGTCCCTGTGTGGGGGCCACTCTGTAGGGGTCCCTGTGTGGGGGTTCCTGTGTGGGGTTCCTGTGTGGGGGTCCCTGTGTGGGGGCCCCCAGGGATCTCCAGTCCCCGTAGGTGAAAAACGATGCAAGACTCTAACGCGTACGATCACGTGTGGTTTGATTGAGCGGTCCTGGCATCACACGATCACTTATGTGATTAGAATTTAACCAGCACAACGCCTACATATGACCATATGATCGCTTCCAGTAATCAAATTCTGGAACAGCTGTCGATCATTTGAACACGTGTGTGTAAGTAGGTTATGCAGGGGTGGACAGTGGGGGTGGGGGAGGAGGGGAGGAGAGGAGGAGGGGAGGAGAGGAGGAGGGGAGGAGGGGAGGGAGGGGAGGAGGAGAGGGACAAGCAGGAGAAACACAATGTGACATGATTTTGTGACTGCACAGTGTTGGGGAATTTGAGCTGTCAAAACAATCTAGCGCTGGCGTACTGCATGTCAAGGATCAGTATGTTCAGTAAACCTGCTCATCTGGTTTTGTGTTATGAAATAGTTTCATGCAGGACTATCCCCCTTGATGATTCAGATGCAGTTTAACTGATTTCTGAATCAGGCCGTTTTCAATGCTGGGACCGGACAGTTCGATGTGGGCTGGCACAGCACCATTGGGCCCCCATGCCCTCACTGTCCACCTAGTTTGACCCACAAGAACAGGACATTCAGGTCACATACAGAGGATATCTCATCAGCGAGGTGTTCTGACAACCTCCTGACAGTCTTGACCTCCTTTTACTCTAAGAGTCTCACTAACTTTATATCATTCATCGGACGCAAA
>BROE01000018.1:2492207-2504753 GCA_036571765.1 Plecoglossus altivelis | reverse complement strand
GAGAGGAGGAGGGGAGGAGGGGAGGAGGGGAGGAGGAGAGGGACAGCAGGAGAACACAATGTGACATGATTTGTGACTGCACAGTGTTGGAATTTGAGCTGTCAAAACAATCTAGCGTGGCGTAATGATGTCAAGGATCAGTATGTTCAGTAAACCTGCTCATCTGGTTATTGTGTTATGAAATATAAGTTTCATGCAGGAATATCCCCTTGATGATTCAGATGCAGTTTAACTGCATTTCTGAATCAGGCCGTTTTCAATGCTGGGAACCGAGACAGTTCGATGTGGGCTGGCACCAGCCCATTGAGCCCCCATGTCCCTCACTGTCACCTACAGTTAGACCACAAGAACAGGACATTCAGGTCACATACAGAAGGATATCTACATCACAGAGGTGTTCCTGACAACCTCCATGACAGTCTCTGACCTCCTTTTTACTCTAAGAGTCTCACTACTTTATATCATTCATCGACGAACGCAAAACACATTCCTACAGGCCAGAAGGTTAAATGTGGTTGTGCTCAAAAAGGTGCCCTACACATGTACGGACAGTTGAAACAGGAAAGGTAGGATTTGATGTCGAATTTGAAACACGTATTCCATGGTCTTGTAGTGTTCTATGATTCCAGCGTTGCTTTGTGTGCAGTGACAGTTCCATTGTTTGGATCTCTGTTGACATGGCGACTGCAGGGTGTAATTCGTTCTCTGTCTTCACATCTGACTGTGGTACAACAAGTTCTCAGTGAAAACAGTCAGTCTGTTTGCCTGCTTGTCTATCTTTTATCTTCCCGCTATAAACAGTCTGCCTGTCTATAGCTTACGAACCTTATTATTTCAGCCTGTTAATCATTTATCTAACGACTGAACGAGTGAGCGACTTCCAGCTACAACTACTTCCTGCTCTGTGCTGGTCAGGTAGAGAGCTTATCCCAACAGACAGAGTATCAGATAGAGCAACATGCACTTTACACTTGTGTTGAAAACACTTCCAGGAGCATGGTCACTAGGATCAGGATGTGAGGTTTATGGAGGTCAAGACCTTCATGACAGAAACAGATAACTTATCCTCACCTGACCTTTGACCTTTGGTACCTTTCCAGGGCTGTGACCCTTACCTTGTCTCAACATGCTTATGTAAGACATTGCTGTTCTGATAAAACCCCAAACTATGTGCTGGGTGACAGATTGTGGTCCAAGCTGCAGACTGCATTGCAACACACTGCACTTTACACCACATAATAAAAGCCACATGACAGAAAATCCTGGATACACTGACAGACAAACAGACAGAAATACAGATAGACAGTCAGATATACAGACAGACGGTCAGAAATACAGACAAACAGTCAGATATACAGACAGACAGCCATACAGACCGACAGTCAGAAATACTGACAGTTAGAAATACAGACAGTTAGACAGACAAACAGACAGACAACCAGACAGACACATAAACAGACAGACAAAAATACAAACAGACAGACAGAAATACAGACAGACAGACAGGTAACTCTTACCGTCTCAGTCTTGTCTGGTGGAGGTCAAATCCTAGCATAGCCCCGCAGGGTCCAAACCCGTCCACACACACAAAAACAATGTAGTAAACGTCTTCAAAGTAAAAGGAAAAAGGTGACTGTATAAATAGATGATGTATTCGTTTAAAAAAAAAAGATAAATAAAGATAAAGATAAAAACTGAAATATGTACAAAAGCGAATCCCTGTAGTTTAGGCTTCAGAGGGAAGTTCCAGCAATAGTGAGTCTCTCTATTTATATCTCTCCGCCTCTCTCGCTCTCTCTCGCTTAGCTCCCTCCTCCTGGACCTTTAGACCATGGTGCTCTTCTTCTCTCTGAAGTCCTGAAGGCCAGGGCTGGCTGGTTCATGGTAGGTGGTGATCATGTTGGAAGTGTCCCAGCGAGCGGGCGCGGAAGCTGGGGAACTCTGCATCACTACCAGCCTGATGGGAGACTGCGTGGGCTGTGGATCCGGAGCGTACTCCTTGGTGGGGTCCTTCCCCCGGCAGTCGTACATGATGCAGGAGATCAAGAAGACAAGGAGCAGGATGACGTAGCTGGCGATAAGGATGCAAAGGTTCAGAGTGACCGGGTCGATTTCTTGGTAGTTTTCCAGAAAGCCCATGGTGAAAGGGTCATACTGGGAGGCCCACGGGCCTGGTGCAGCTGGAGGAGGAGAGCTGGAGGGGAAACGAAGAGACGTGACGGACGACGTATCCGGGAGAGAACGGCTACTCTGGAGACTGGATGACCAGGCTGGCTGGTGACAGCAGGGCTTACTGTCTATCCTCTAACTCTCTAGATCCCCTCTCTCTCGCTCTATCACACACACACACACTCTCTATCCTCTCCCTCCCTGTGCTCTGTGTCACACCCTCTCCTGCTCTATCCTCTCACAGTCTTACTTTCTCCTTTTCTGTCTCTCTCCTCTTGCGCTCCTCTTGCTTGTGCGCTCCTCTCTCTATGACTTTCTGCTTGCTATCTCCGCGTCCTTATCAATCAATCTCAACACTTCCAATCTCACTCACTGCATGTCTTTCTCTCCCTCTGTCCGAGTCACTCTCGCTCTGGTTCTCTGTCTCAGGCCAGTGGATGTGAGGCTTTACGGTCAAATGACTTGATGTCATGCCACTTGTCTGCCCTTGACTTCCCTGAGATCAATGATTATGGCAGCTCAGTTTAATAACTAAAGCCTCGGTTGTCATATCAACTGCTGACGCACGCCAGAGCCTGTATCCTCCACAGGGGACACCAATGGAGGGCTGCCCATCATCATCATCATCATCATCATCAAAAAGCTTACAGAGGCCATATTCATTTCTACAAGAGCATGTGTTCATGGAATTAACTAGGAAACATTTGTGGGCAAAGTCTGTTAAATGGAGCATGTGTGATGTGTGTGTGTGTGCGTGTGTGTGTGTGTGCGTGTGTGCGTGTGTGCGTGCGTGCATGTGAGCTGATGCTTGTGTGCCTGTGAGCACATGTGAGTGTGAGCTGAAATGTGTGTGTTCATTGGTGTAATCTTAATCTTGATTGTGAGTGAGGATTGCGAGTAAGCCATCTGGCTAAATAGAGAGCAGAGAGAATGAATAAAAACTCCCGCTCAGAACATGGTAGTCTTCCCTATACGTCTGTCCGTCTGTCCGTCTGTCCGTTCTCTTTCTGCAGCCGTTTCTAGTTCCGTGTCTGCTTTCTGACTGGCCTCTATCTTCTGTAGTCAAACAGTAGTTTGATTACTTATTAGGAATGTTTGCTGAGTCAGATATTTGTAGGCATTTGTGTCAGGTCGGTGAACACAAACACGCTCTTCCTCTTTCTCTCTCCCTTTGCTCTCTTCCTCTTTCTCCCTTTCCTCTCTCCCTCTTTCTCTCTCCCTCTCCTCTCTCTTTTTCTCTCTCTCCCTCTCCTCTCTCCCTCTTACTCTCTCCCTCTACTCTCTCTCTCTCTCTTTCTCTCTCTCCCTCTCTCCCTCTCTCCCTCTCTCCCTCCCCTCTTACTCTTCCCTCTTCCTCTCTCTCTCTTTCTCGTCTCTCTCTCTTCTCTCCCTCTCCCTCTTTCTCTCTCTCCCTCTCCTCGTCTTTCTTTCTTTCTTTCTCTCTCCTCTCTCTCTTACTCTCTCTCTGCTCTACTCTCTCTCTCTCTCGTCTCTTACCTCTCTCCCCTCTCTCTCTCCCTCTCTCCTCTCTCCCTCTTACTCTCCCTCTCTCCTCTCTCCCTCTTACTCTCGCTCTCTCTCTCTCTCTCCTCTCTCTCTCTCTCTCCCTCTCCTCTCTCTCTCCTCTCTCTCCTCTCTCGTACTCTCTCTCTCTCTCTCACTCTCCTCTCTCTACTCTCTCTCTCTCGTCTACTCCTCTCGTCTCCTCTCCTCTCTCTCTCTCTCTCTCTGTTACTCTCTCTCTTCTCTCTCTTCTCTTTACTCTCTCTCTCTCTTTAACTCCACATTAGCGAGCTACATGGGTTAGAGAGGTATCAGGATGGGATTATCACTCTCAGCCTGCCCCCCCCCCTCTCCCCCCCCTTACCGGTACTCCCTCCCTCGTTCTCTCTAGTCTATAATCTGAGTACAATACACACTTCTTCATGTACTCTCAAACATGGTCGTTGCGAAAGTATGCGCCCTTACAGGTCCTCATACATACGTAAATGCTATAGATCAAATAAATAAATCAGTTTGTGTATACATTTATGTACCGTACATAGAAGTAGGCACACTTAGACACGTTAAGACCGAACATGGTCAGTATCTCTGCCTTAGCTGCTACTTAGTGGTCAATGGCTCTGTGGAGCAGAAAGTAAACACAGACCCCAGTAGCAGTAACCCTGAATGACCAGCAGAGAGCAGTGGAGAACAGTGAGCCATGATACTTAAGCAGCCAAGGATTGTCACCTTTGACCCAGAGTCCAAACAGGGGACAAGCACACCGGCAATACTCTGGATACAGGGCAGGAAGACACACACACACCTACACTGTGATTCCCCACTCACACACTCCCCCGCAAAACAAAGTCACAAACAACAGAAATCTCTGTAGATTCCAGAAGGAGAGGATGAGGGGAGAGGAGAGAAGAGAGAAGAGGATGGGAGGGAAGGAGAGGATGAGGGGAGAGGAGAGGAGAGAAGAGGATGGGAGGGAAGGAGAGGATGAGGGGAGAGGAGAGGAGAGAGGATGAGAATGGGAGGGAAAGAAAGGATAAAGAGAGAGGATGGGAGGGAAGGAGAGGGTGAGGGGAGAGGAGAAGAGAGAGGAGGAGGATGGGAGGGAAAGAGAGGAAGAGGTGAGAGGAGAGGATGAGGGGAGAGGAGAGAGGAGGAGGATGGGAGGGAAGGAGAGGATGAGGGGAGAGGAGAGGAGAAGAGAGAGGATGGGAGGGAAGGAGAGGATGAGGGGAGAGGAGAAGAGAGAGGAGGAGGATGGGAGGGAAGGAGAGGATGAGGGGAGAGGAGAGAGGAGGAGGATGGGAAGGAAGGAGAGGATGAGGGGAGAGGAGAGAGGAGGAGGATGGGAGGGAAGGAGAGGATGAGGGGAGAGGAGAGAGGAGGATGGGAGGGAGGGAAGGAGAGGATGAGGGGAGAGGAGAGAGGAGGAGGATGGGAGGGAAGGAGAGGAGAGGATGTTTTGCTGTTGTGTTCCTCAGGAATGATTAGAAGGGAGGATTTGTTTGGTTTGTCTGTCGGTGTCGTGCCCATGGGTGGAGTAAATCCCGGCCCTATCAGGAAGACAGATCTTCCCCGCTGGCAGGAGCGGTGCCAGGGTGTCTCCTGAGGGGGGTGGGGCGTGTCTGGGGTGCAGAACAAACCTGCATGGGAGAAACCAGCCCCCGTCTTGACCTCCCCACTAAACACAGAGCGACGCTCTCCACTGTAAACGTACATACGTAAACAAACACAGTCATTTGGCCTTCGACAAGTGGGTGTAGCTTGGTGGTTGAGAGACTCGACTCCAGGGAGAATACAGCATCGTTACTCCATCTGTTCCCCTCCATGATAAACGAATCATCCCTTGATGAATACATTACCATCCATTTTATAGACCGTATATATCATTTATAGACCTGACCCAGCCCATTGAGCGGGGCTGAAGTCATTGATCAGTTGATTATTTTAACTGTCAAGTTACGCTCTCGCTCACTTTCTCTTTTTTTTCCTTCCTTCCCTCTCTACCACTGTTTCTTTCCCTCTCCCTCTCTCTCTCTCGTCCCGCTCGCCCTCGGTCGCCCCCTCCTCTTGAAGAGAGAAACAACTCCTCCACATGTTTGTTTATCTTCCCAGCGTGCCCCTCCCTGCTCACACACATCCTGACCACCTCACACACACACACAGCAGTCTCGCACACTCACACACACATGCACACAGAGACACACACACAGACACACAGACGCACTCACACACACACACAGCAGTCTCGCACACTCACACACACATGCACACAGAGACACACACACAGACACACAGACACACAGACACACACACACACACAGACAGCAGTCTCGCACACTCACACATACATGCACACAGAGACAGCAGTCTCACACACTCACACACACATGCACACAGAGACAGCAGTCTCGCACACTCACACACACATGCACACACACAGACAGCAGTCTCGCACACTCACACACACATGCACACAAATAGCAGTCTCACACACGCACGCATGCGCACGCGCACACACGTACGAACACACTCACACACACATGCACACAGAGACAGCAGTCTCACACACGCACGCACGCACACGCACGCACACACACAGTAGTCTCACTCGCACACACATGTACACACACAGCAGTCTCACACACATGCACACACGTACAGCAGTCTCTCAAACAAGCACACACACACACACACACACACACACATACAGCACTCTCTCTCTGTCAAGCACACACTCACACACATACTCTCCTTATCACACACACACACACAAATCCAAACAAATCCAACCGTGCGGGCCTTCCCCACCTTAACACACCAGTCTTCTTGTGTGTCCACACAACAGCCCCTCTTTTCGTCCTCCATACGCAGAGCCTAATCCCCCTCTCTCTGACAGGCTGCAGCGAAATGCACTGGGAGAGGGAAGGCCAGTTTACTGGACATGAGGGAACTATTAGTCCAGGATCCATGTGGTACAGTGAGAGGGAGAGCGGGAGATAGGGAGAGAGAGACAGAGAGACAGAGAGAGAGAGAGAGAGAGAGAGGAAGTGTGGAAGAAAGAGAAACATAGAGAGAATGAAAAAGAGAGAGAGAGAGAGAAAGAGAAAGAGAAAGAGAAAGAGAAAGAGAAAGAGAAAGAGAAAGAGAGAGATGGACAGAGGGACAAAGAGACAGAGAGAGAGAGGCAGTCCCACCATGTGTTTGTGGCTTGGAGGGGAGAGAGGGGCCCTGTTTGCATGTGTGTGTGTTTATGAGGCACGTGTGTGCCTGTGCATGTGTGTAAAAGAGAGGGGGACTAGGCACAGGGTGGTGCATGTGTTTGAGAGAGCGAGAATGTGTGTGTGTGTGTGTGTGAGTGTGTGTGTGTAGCTCTGAGCAGGCCTCATCAGTTCCAGTGTTACGTTAGAGGAGAGCAGTTTAAGCAGATGCCCTGACTGTGTCCCCTAGACGTGACATGGGACGGCACTCGCACTCACACACTCACACACGCACTCGCACTCACACACACTCGCACTCACACACTCACACACGCACTCGCACTCACACACACGCACTTGCTCACACACACGCACTCACACACCCACACACCCACACACCCACACACCCACACACACACTCACACACCCACCCACACACACTCACACACCCACACACACACACTCACACACACGCACGCTTGTGGCTGCCTTGCTAGGCAGCGCCTGGAGGAATGTCTATAGAGGATTAGGGACGTACTCAGTAACGCCTCCAGACCCTATTAAAGACACACACACACACGCACACACACACACACACACACACATCGCTCCCATCTCCCTCCCTCTCTTCTGCTCTCTGTGTCCAGCCCTTAACCCCCTCTACCCTCCTCCTCTTCCTCATCTCCTCTCCCTTCTCCCTCAGTCTCCTCTTCTCCGTCAACTCTCCTCAATTCCTTTTCTCAACCCCCTCTTTTCCTCTCTTCTCCTCCCCCTCCTCTCCCTCCTGTCCTCTCTTTCTCTCCTCCTCCACCCTTAAAATGGAAGCGCTTTGTCATTGTCTGTCAGGACTGTCAGCGATTGGACATTCTCCTGCATTCCCACAAGCCACGCAGAGTTCCGTGAGCATGTCAAAACCATGACGAAATATCACTCCGGAACCCATCGATGGCTCGTTCCCATGGCGACCTCCAGATCAGACATGGGCTTGCGGGGCTTGCGAGAGGAAACCTGCCAGACCGAGTTTCTGTTTGGGTGAAGTCGTCCAGCTGTTCAGATGAAAGCAGCTTCTTCTCATGACATCACGGCGTTCGGAGCACGACCTACGCCACGAGGGCTGAGGACACACCTTTTAATTTCCTGTAATTTCCTGTCCTGGCCTTCGCAGTGACTCGCTTCATTTGGAAATGGCCACTTGCGCTTGCCAAGATGTTTCTTGGCATAAAAGCAGGAATACGATCTTGGAAAGCCCGCTTGGAACACCTTGGTTTCCCTCGCTGGAGTCTAAACCGATAAGAAATCTTCAGTTTTAGTTGTGCTATAGCATTAGCTCCATCATAGCGTTAGCGGCAGTGTAGCATTAGCTCCATCGTAGCGTTAGCGGCAGTGTAGCATTAGCTACCGCGTAACTTTGAAAATACCGTAACTTTAATTCGACTGTTGGTAAACTGTAGTATACGGTAGCGTTAGCAACGCTGTAGCATTAACTGCACTGCATACTGTAGCTTTAACGGAACTGCATACTGTAGCTTTAATAGTACTTTCATTTATAAGGATGAGCTAGCCTTAGATTCTTCAGCACTGCAACTTTAGCCATACTGTAGCATTAGCTGCAGGCCTTTGTGTCCATTAACAATGATTTGGGCATGCCTCAGTGGTAGATCACAGGTTAAAACCCACCCTGTTCATTACTATGGATAAAAATGTCTGCACTGAAAAACATTAATACTAAGGCTTCTTTGAAGCTGAAGCTGAACTCAAGCGGTTAAGTAACTGACAGTATGACATGTCTTTGTATTTGGCATGTGGTGTGGTATCAGTCATCTTAATGGTTTTGGTCTTGACATTAGGTGTATCATTAATCAAGTGACTGATTATCATGTTTTTCAGTGGATTTTGGAAACACACGACAAGTGTAATTTCAACAGCGTAGAGGGTGGAACACTCAAGGTTTTGCCAAAATGTTGCAAACAAGTCAGTCGACTGCAGCCAATACTCAAGCGAATATTTGAGCGTGCGTGCGTGCGCATTTGGTAAACGTCAAAGTGTGTTGGAGAGAGTGCACAAGTTATTGTGTGTGTGTATGTGTGTGTGCTATGTGAGAACATGTGTTGGTGTGTTTCATGTGTTACAGATAGAGAAAGCGAGCAAGAATCTGCGTGTGGTTATCAGGGGGAGATGTTGAGGAGGAACATCAAGACCAAGAAGCGATGAATCATTGATTAACAAACAGTCCCACCCTCTGTTTCCCAAGACTGGGCGTTTGGAAGTACAGCTGACAGGGCAGAGTGAAAGCAGATTTCCTGGAGGGGAGGCAGGGAGGCGGGGAGATGGGGTGGTGGGGAGGAGGGGAGGCGGGGAGGTGGGAGAGGTTCACAGCTATTCCTGCTGGAGTCTGGGTCCTGACACCAAGCAAGTGGGCCAGTAGCACCTCTGGCTGACAGCAGTGATAGCTGGGCTGTTTTCACAGCCCGGGTCAGAGGGATAAGAGGTTATGAACAGTGGGAAGAGGGAGAGGGGGGTCTCTGTGGGCCTGTCCTAGTCTGTCCCCGGTCCCTGGAAGTGCTCTACAGTTCCAACTGTTTTGTAGAACTAAATAGAAAGTTCTAAACTTCTCTTAAGGTCTAGACGGAGCTTAAGAGGGAGTTCCAAAAATCTCATCGTAGTGTTCTAGAACAAGCTAGCAGGAGAGTTAACCAAAAGTGTGTGTGTGTGTTCAAGTAGGAGCTGGGGAGTTCTGAGTTCTCCAGATGGGTTTTCCTGGAGAAGATAGCTTGGAGACATCTGCAGTTCATCTAACAAGGCAAACTGTCAAACAGGCTTTGCTCCTCTAAGAAAAGATGCCAATCTGTACTTTTGAGCATTTCTGAACGGAGCAGGTTAAGCGTGCTTGATGGACGCCTCAGGAGGAAAAAGCCCCTGAACTACACATCAGCCATCGAGCTAACAGGAGGTGCATGCGACGACAGAGAGACCCTGCCACACTCGGAGACTTCCTGGCCAGGAAGGGAGGTCCAGCTGGGTGGGCAGGAAAGACTGGCTTCTGCCAATCCAACACAGGCATCGGACAAGCAGCCCCAGAACTGGGCCCTACCTCGGGCTGCGCGGGCCGGGAGTCTGGGTTTAGGTTTGGTTCAGCAGACCCTGATAGGAATCTGGATCGGGGAGAACGTTTCTTCTGAATAAAAGGAGCGGAGGGGAAGGGAGGGAAAGGGAAGGGGAGGAGAGGGGAGGAGAGGAGAGGGGAGGGGAGGGGAGGGGAGGGAGGACATCTGCGGAGAAGTCTGGAGGTTGTTTCATCTATACAAGGGAGGAGGATTTGGAGAAGCTGGAGTGGTCTGGGGAGCTGTGGCGAAACATGGTCGTGTGGGCGCTTCTCGAGAGGAGTATTGGAGCAGCACGTCTGGACGTGATCTGATTAGGAGTTTGGGAGAAGTCTGGAGTGGCTTTCGAGAGGCGTCCTTTGTAGGGGCAGTTGGGCAGATGGAAGCGGCTGGAGAATGCAGAAGACTTCTCATCACGCACGTTGAGTCAGGGCATTGGTAGGTTTGGTCTGGGAGAAGTCGGAGGTGCAGCAGGCGTGAAGCGAGCCGAGTTGGCTGAAACATACAGTACAAACATAGGAGCTATAGGCGATTGCTAGCGAGTGGCAGCACAACGGGATTCTCTGGGATAGAGTTTGGGTGGTAGGTCGGGTAGACGAACCTGCGAGACTTCCTTTGGCCAGGAAGGGGAGGTCCAGCAGGGTGGGCGAGGAATGATGGTTATAGAGAGATCTCAGACACAGGGCAATCGGAACAGCAGGGCCCGGGATGGAACTGGGGCCTTAGCCGGGTCGGGGGTGACGCGGCCGGGAGTGCTGGGTTTTTCGGTTTGGTGGTCGCAACCTGATTGAGGAACTGGATCGGGGAGCACGTTTTCTTCTGAATAAAAGGAGCGGAGGTGTTTTGGGAGGGAGGGGAAGGGGAGGAGAGGGGAGGAGAGGAGAGGAGAGGGAAGAAGGGAGGGGAGGGGAGGGGAGAAAAAGACCAATGGTGGGTCTCATAGTGTGTAGAGCTGGAAACCCAAACAATAGTTTGGGTTGTAAGGGACAGATTTGAACTAGATAAAGTAGGTAGGTAATGAGAACAGGACAGGGAGGGGCTGGCAGGCAAGCCCCAGGAGAGGCAGTGGGCAACACTTCACACATCCTGAGAACTGGCACAGCAACACAGGCTGGCACTAACAGGGCTCCACCAGAGGGTGGGAAACTTCTAGGATCAGACCCGGGTATCTCACTCACCAAGCACAGGGTCTAATGCAAGACCAAGGGGACCTCTTCATCCTGAGGACTCCCAACCGCCTCTGCTACATCTGTGGACTGAAGTAACCAGGACTTCACGTAACCAGGTAACCAGGGTGACCTCACAGGGAGGTCACCTCACAGGGAGGTCATCCTGGTTACGTGACCTCACAGGGAGGTCACCCTGGTAACGTGACCTCACAGGGAGGTCACCCTGGTTACGTGACCTCACAGGGGGGTCACGTAACCCTGCAAGTTGTTCTGTTCCGGGTCGTTTGAGGTAATCGTGCAAAACGGAAGCTTTCTCTGTGGGTTTGTGGAGTCTAGAGGAATCTCCAGCTGTTAGGCACATTCAAGTCCTTCTCTACAGTCTCTCCTGTTTCTGGTCAAGTTCAGATGACTCTACGGGATCCCTGGAACATCCAGCTCATTATGTTTAATTATGCTTATCCTGTCTTGGCTCCAAGTAGACGCGACCTAACCCCACGTCCCGGCTAGAGTTCAATTCAATTAAAATAACTGACTGTGTTAGGAGTTTCGGGATTATGAATTGAAAAACACCATACCTTACTCTCCCTCCTCCCTGCCCCTCTCCCCATGTTTCCCAACTTCCTCCAGCTCTCCCCCCTCCTCCCTCTCAGGACTCCCCCTCTCCCTCCTCTCCTCACCCACCGGGTCCCTCACCTTCCCCCTACAGAGGCCAAGCCATGTACGAGTGCTCCTCTTACGCAAGTCTCTCGTGTAGTTGTAGTGTCTGGTGTCACTCGGACGCATAGCAACGCAAATGCTGTCTATTAATACACCCTCCAGGACCTGGTTATTTCTGAGTCCAACAGGAGAGGTCTTCCTCATCCTCTTACCTCCCAGAACTGTGTGGAGTAAAGGGGCCTGCTTATCTTTGTCTATCTCTCTTCCTCTGTCCCTGTCTCTCTCTTCCTCTCTCCTGTCTCCCTCTTCCTCTCTCCCTGTATCTCCCTCTTTCTCTCTCCCTGTCTCCCTCTTCCTCTCTCCCTGTCTCCCTCTTCCTCTCTCCCTGTCTCCCTCTTCCTCTCTCCCTGTCTCCCTCTTCCTCTCTCCCTGTGTCACTCTCTTTCTTCCTCTCTCTCTGACTCCCTCTGTCTCGCTCCCTGCCTATCTCTCCCTCTCTCTGACTCCCTCTCTCTGTCTTGTTCTCTGCCTGTCTCTCCCTCTCTCTGACTTGTTCTCTGCCTGTCTCTCCCTCTCTCTGTCTTGTTCTCTGTCTGTCTCTCTCTCTCTGTCTCGCTCTCTCCCTCTCTCTGTCTTGTTCTCTGCCTGTCTCTCCCTCTCTCTGTCTTGTTCTCTGCCTGTCTCTCCCTCTCTCTGTCTTGTTCTCTACCTGTCTCTCCCTCTCTCTGTCTTGTTCTCTGCCTGTCTCTC
>BROE01000018.1:2472636-2489488 GCA_036571765.1 Plecoglossus altivelis | reverse complement strand
CAAAATAAATAGAAAGGTTCTACTGTCAGTAACCGGAACGGCATGTTCGCTTTGGCTTGCAAATGAAACTGCTGTCTGGATGAACATATAAAATAAAAGCGTGAACGTAAAGTGAATTTGTGAGAGGCTGAATAGATTGGTGTAGCTGGGATGAGTCCATATGTTAAGACACAAAGCACAGACGTACTAGCTGCGATAAGACAGACAGGTTTGAGCCAGTAGAAAAGGAGAAAAACCACAGCATTAGTCCATTTGTTATTTACCTGGCTATCTTGAAATAGAAATACACTGCAAATGTTTTTTTTAAACCTGTCCACGACTTTCAGTCAGTCAAAACAATTGACAAAGCCCAGAGTCAGTGGTGACTGTCTGGACACACAACAGAGCCCCTGGCTGGGACTGGGGTATGAAGTGTGCGTCACTGCTGAGACTAACAGCTTCCTTCCATTCAGGGCTGAATGTTAATGTCACAGCCACACACACAGCACAAAGACACCAAACCCACAAACACACATCCACGCACAAACACACACACAAAGACACACCACCACCAAGGACAACACACCACAAAGATAACAGTTCCACCAACACACACACAAAGAACACAAACCACACACACACACAAACGACACTTTTCCGCACACACACACACAAAACCACCAACACACACACAGAAAACAGCTAACACAAACACAAAGACACTGTCCCACCACACACATACACACACACACAACTTCAGGCCGTTGATCAGAGAAGCGATCCAAGTTTTCCTTGTCTAACACAACTCGACATTAAAGTTTTTATGTAACAGCATGACCAAGCCATTTCTCAGCTGAGCTCATTCGACCAGTGGGGATCAAAACTGAGTTTCCTACCTGCCAATCAAATGTTTACCTCTAGATCCCAAAGAAGGGGTAAAAAAAAAAGGGGCATAAAAAAAACCCCATGGGGGGGAAAAAAAAAAAAAACCCCAGAACCCCCCCCAAAAACTATGGAGTTTTTACGTATGCTAAAGCTATCAAGACACCATCCACAGTGACACCGGAGACTAATTAAACTGTTAAATATTGATGACGGTTTATTGAGCCTCATGATGAACAATTAACAATTGATCTCATTTCAATCTAATGCCATCAGAGAAGGACGAAGACGAACAAAAGGTTATAGTAAAAATGGAATTCAATTTTCTAGACGGGTTGAAGCAACTGTCAAAGAGTGAATTGATACTGTGCGGACCATGTTGAACACGAAGGACAAAAACGGTGAACGTAGTCGGTAACGTGGAATACAGCATTGTGGCGAGAGTGCGGTTCAAAGTGCATACGGAGAAGGCTAACTCGCATTCACAACTTTGATGATTTCTCTATGTAATACTCACACATACATTTTATTTCATGCATTCTAAAGTATGTACTGTGTACCATACACACAGCTTGTCAGATTGTATGATAATACATGTATAGAATAGACTTGAAACAAATACAATGTATATGTGTCAGTGATAATCTTATGATGATCTCATGTAATAATATATTTGTTGACAAACGCTTATGTCCTAAAGGGGGTAGGGAGGGCATTTCAACCCTGCAACCTCTTGATTTAAAGTGAAATGCTCTAACCACTGAGCCAATGACAACAACAAATATATCGACAGATGTACCGCAGCCGTCATGCAAATATCCTCATACAGTAAAAAATATGCATGATATACTATGTAACAGTTGTGTGCCTATGAGGAATCCACTATACAGAGATCTGATTCCTAGTCTGGGGTTTTCCCATTCCATTTTTTTTATTTTTTCCTTGAGGATTTCAAACCCACATTGTCCAACCCCCCCCCCCCCCCTCTTGTTTCTCATAGTGCTTCCAGACCTGCATTTTGCAACATGACATCAATGAGTCATTTCCTATTGAAGGCTTTGTTCTACAGCGATCCCTCTGATCATGTCAGGAATCTGTGTGTGTGTGTCGGTGTGTGTGTCGGTGTGTGTAGGCGTGTGTGTGTGTGTAGGCGTGTGTGTGTGTAGGCGTGTGTGTGTGTAGGCGTGTGTGTGTGTGTGCAGGCGTGTGTGTGTGTAAGCGTGTGTGTGTGTAGGTGTGTGTGTGTATGTATGAGTGTGTGTGTGTGTGTGTAGGTGTGTGTGTAGGTGTGTGTGTAGGTATGTGTGTGTAGGTGTGTGTGTAGGTATGTGCGTGTATGCGTGTGTTTGCGTATGAATTAAATGGGTTGGGTTTCCCACATTCAACTCAAGATCTTTGAACTGTGCAAAGTTCATATTTTGCAGGTGTCCTTTTCACGATCCAACAGAGTGCAGCAAGCATGTTTGTATGAATTTAGCCTCATCAGTTGGTTGTTTCGTCTTAATTATGCAAATGAGATGCAGAAATTACAAACTGTTTTACAGTCTTGCAGAGCGCAAAGAAAATATACAAATGTCTATGTAAACACAGAAAATGTAGACTCTTAGACAGACCTGCACAAGCAAACGCTGTGTGGTAAATTCGCTTCACAATCATGACAACCGGCCAAATCACTCTGCATGTAACGGCTTCTGTTATGTACTAAATGTCTAGATGTTTGTGGTGGTACGACACCTTAGAAGAGAACCTATAAAAGACATTTTGTTCAACATGACAAAAGCAATTGATAATGTAGGAAACAGCAGACAAATGAAGGCTACATTGTCATTTGCATAAATGTACAAGACCATTGGCCAATTTGTTTAAAATAATGGGAGATTTTTTTATGTCTATAAGTGACATGAATAGATATTGTTGAACAAATTCTTCAGAGATGACAGAATTTCAATTTGTGATCTCAGAAATATAGGTACCAAAGCCAGTAAGAATTGTCATCACCAGCTGCATCATGGGCACTGTGACCTATCTGTAATTCCAGGAATTGGTAGGTGTGTGTGGAATATGTGTGTGTGTGTTTGTGCGGGGGTGTGAATGTGTGTTTGTGGGGGTGTGCGCCACCAATTTCATCATAGACACTGTGTATTGTCTATAGTTCAAGTAATTTGTATTTGTGTGTTTCACTGACAATGCACAAACTGCATCATGGGCACTGTGCACACGTTTGCCATTATTCTGATAAATTCATTTTGGCAGACTGCCCAGATGGCCAGATGTGGTCCAGCCGCAGTCTGTGAGCCAAGTTGTAGTCTGTTAGCATCGCTGAGGACAGTCTAATGGGCTATCTTCAGTCTGTTAGCATAGCTGTAGTGTCTTAGCCTAGCCATAGTATATTAGCTTAGCTGCAGTCCGTTCGACGGGTGTGACAAAGAAGGCAGATTGTAGGACTGTAACCTTGGAGACAGAGTCCGCGGCACACTCCGTCAAGACACAGCTTCACGGTGCGCCATGACGACATTTGTTCCAGCTGTTGAAGGATTGCCATTATGACCTCATTCAGAACAATCCTCAGAGGTCCGACAACAAGTTCAGGGCCTCCCGTTCTTATCACTGCATTTACCCAGCTGTGTGGATATCACGTCTCTTCCATCTCCTTTCTCCTCTCTTTGGGTTCCTCGTCTTCAACTGACACCGCGTCATTTTTTTTAAACAAAAGAGTAGATAGCGTGTTTTTTTTTTTTTTTTGCTTCCTCGCCACCTCGCCTCCCCCCTTCAAATTTCAACAAACTTTACTAACTTTTCTTTGTCCTCACTCAGGCGAAGAGGATTCTCCTGTGAGCGACTAAGGCGGTCTGGCTCTCCCTCCGCCTCTCCTTCTTCCTCTCCATCCTGGCCTTCCAGCAGACCACGCTAGCCGCCAGCAGAACCAGTCCGGCGGAGAGGAGCACCAGACCAAAGTAGGAGATGGTAGAGCCATGAGAGTTGAAGCTGTAGGCCACGGACGTCACCACCACGCCTGCGATGAGGATGACCACGCCGAACGGCACAGTGCACCGGTAGCAGGAGAGCTCCGCCCCTCCGGTGGCGGCGGTCAGCTGGATCTCGTTGACGAGTGGTACGGTGGCGGGTGGCGTTGAAGCGGCAACCGGGGAGGAAACGTCGTTAGAGCTTTCGGTCGGCTTTTCCACAAGGACTCTCTCGGGGGCGGAGGGAACCGTCATGGCGACGTCGTTTGGGTCCTCGGGCATGGTCACGTCCAGCATGGGGGTGTGGTCGGGGTGGAACCCTCAGATGGGTTCTTTGTGGCTGTTCTCGAGGTCAGCAGGTCACAATCTAGGTTGAAGATACGGGGTCAAGTTAGGTACTGTGGTGTTAGGCCAAGGGTTCAGGTCAGGTTTTGTAAATGTGGGTCAAGGGTCAAGTTATGTATTGTGGAAGGAGGTCATGGGTCTGTATTGCAGACTTAAGTCAAGTTAGGTATGGTGGAAGGAGGTCATGGGTCTGTATTGCAGACTTAAGTCAAGTTAGGTATGGTGGAAATAAGTCAGAGGTTCAATGTTTCGGTTTTCCTCATGTCAAAACCCAGCAAACTGTGTAACGCAATCCAAAAATCACTATGGTGATCTTTCTTATTAATTTGAAATAAATTGTGAAATGATTGCTTCACATGTTACACCCTGCTAGCCGTCCACTCACCCCCCCCCCCCCCCCCCCCCCCCTCCCACCCCCCCCTCAGGCAAAAATGGTCCGGATGACGCAGGAAAGTCAGCGCAGCACGAGCTGCCACATTCCCTGGAGAGCGCGGGAGATGACATTACAAACTGCTGGGTGAAACGCGAGAGGCTTCAAAATCATCTGCAATTTCACAAGCAGACGTGGTTCCTACGCTAATTCCGCAAACTTTTCACTTGTATTCCCTTTGTGTAATCGTGCTACCCGTGCATCGTTAGTAAGTCCATGAAAGCATGCCTATAAAAGCAACGTGCAACACTCAAATGCAGATCTTCAACTTAAGAAGTAAACCATTTTGAACATTTAGGCTATATCCCCTGAATACATTTTCTTTTTTTCAGGTCTGAAAGTTTTGAGATGGCCCGTCTAAAGTTACGAATAGCTACAACAGCATTCTATTCCATTCTAGAATGTGTGAAATCGTTTTTGGTGTTTTTTCGGCGATACGTATGGGATTCTAATTACCATGGTAACCAACCGGTGGAAGGATAACTGTCCTAAACGAGAGAGAGAGAGTTATGACGTTGTTGACAATGTTATCCCTTTGTTAAATGGGCTACTTTAAGTCTTATTGCAGCATGTCAGCACTGACTGTAATGATTTCACCGATAACTGTCTATTTATAATCGCCACAATCTGTAAACATTGTTATAACACTAACAGACCAAGCATCATGAAACACTTATTATTAAACTATGCACCCTTTATCTCCAAAAGACGTTGGCCTGTGTTAATTTCCAATGTGTAGCTTCGAAAGTGCACACATGGATAACGTAGAAAATGTCCTGTTTTAATTGTCTTAAAAAAAAATGCAATTACTTGACAGACAGACGTTTTGGTTAAAGTCAATTTACCTCGGCTGCGTTTTCCATCACACGCTGTTCCACAAAGTTGATCAGCACATTGAAGATTGAAAGTCTGTCGAATTCTCATACCAAATCAAAGTTCATAGATGCATGAAACCTGAAAAAACAGCCTTCGCAATACTTGCGCGAAACGCCAAATAAGCCTAAAAACGTGTCCGTGAACCTCCGCCACGAAGTTTCTCTCCCGTTCCTGAGGTCGGTTTGCAGATCACCGCTTTAAACTCGGAGTTGGAATTTGACTCCTGTACGGCGGCTGTGCCCCGTGTGTTTCCTCCGGTGTAAAACTAAGACTGCTTGACTATCGGTCATCTCGTAAGGAAGACTGAACGCCTGGAGGCTGTAGGTTTGGCTACAGGGGTGGGACGGTGGGGGATGACTGTCACTCAGTGTTGGAATTAATGGACAGAATTCTTTTTGTGTGTCTCAGAACAAGCAGTTTTTTGTGTGTGAATATTTCTCAACATTCAACTATTGTAATTGTTTTTTTTGTACCCCTAACGAATAATTCATACGCGAGTGCGCACGCACGCACGCTCGCTCGCGCACACACAACCTGTATATACTTTTACGCAGCGAGTCAATTCTAGAAGGCTGACGCAGATTAGAAAACTTCCAATTATTGACCACACACACGCGCATTAAATGTTGGATGAATTGAAAAAGAATACCCCGGTTTCCCTAGCGCGACAGTCAGGGACAAAACACACTCTCTGCCCCATCTAAGTTTCAAGGTGTCTGTATAACCTACTAATAATACAGGCTATAATCATATTAAATTCGTTGGTTTGCAGACGCGTACTATGAGCGCAATACGAGGGAGATTCCAAACTGCGACCCCATGAACTACCCACAGCTGTGCAGCTTGCACAACTCAAGGAGCCTGCATATCTTCCGATAACCTTCGAAGGCACACTGTCTTTATTAACCTGACACTTTAAAACCGGCTGCGTTGTGTCGTGCTTCCTTCCTGGAAGTTCCTTTCCCCCTAAAGACGCTGCAGCTTCCCACAGACAGTTGCAGAAACTGGGGTGGTCTTGGCTGCAGCTGTCCGTTGGAGAAGTCTGCAACGAGTTCCAAGTTTACACACCTGCAAACCTCAGACCGGCCGCTCTTTGCTGCGACTCCAGAGACTCACAACGACATCCTGGAGGGTCGTTGTCACGGTTCGGTCTCCGGTCCAGCCGATCATACTCAAACTCAACACACACGCGCGTAAGAGAGACATTGGAGAGACACACTTTTCCAGCAACGTTTAACCTGAACAGGCATGTCAATAAAGGATTGTGAATTGAGAGAGAGAGAGAGAGGGAGAAATAGGAGGTGTACTCCATACTTTCTACATGTCCCAATGTAGTTGCAGCAACGTACAACCCAGGGTAACCCTAACATTACAGAGAAATATATGATTCTAAGTATAACGCTGGAATGCCTCTCCGTGACGCACTTCACGCACGCAGTGTGCGAGACTCCTTGCTCACATGATCCGAGTGTCACTGAAAACATGTCGCTACTCTTCACAGAGGAGGAATTCCAGTCGGCATGGAAAGAGTTGGACGAACCTCAGTTAGATGGTGGCTGGGAGTTTTTTACCGAGACAATGGGAGTTAAAATATACCGGAGGTTTGATAAGGTAAATAGAAAAATACGATGCTTCGACGAGAGATTTCGTTTAGCCTAACTAACGATTGTGTGAGACGCTGCAACGTTGGTTGTTTGTGGAATAACTGGTGTTCGTTATGGACTGAAATTATCTACGGAGTCTAATCTCAGTTTATACACTGGTCCGGGGCATGACATGTCAATGTCACCTATGTCATTTTAGTAAAAAATAAATGAATCCCAGTGCGGGCTCGACTGCGGAAGTGGTTTTGCCTCGCTCACCTAGCTTAGTTTTGACAGGAACATGCTATACGATGAGATGCGCTGGAAAACCAGAAGTGTTCGCTTGTTTAATCATTTAAACGAGGAACAGACTTCAAAACATCTGGTTTAGATCTTTTCTTTTCTGTAGCCAGCTAGCTCAAAAACGTTCACCGGCTGCTTCAATTCTGATTCAAGGTTGTGTATGCAACTGGCTACAATCCGAATCATGTGTATGGGGGATTAGTGAATCTACTTAACGTGTGCATGAGAATTTATTGACTGAGAGTTAAGAATGGGTTTCGTGTGTTGTTTGCAGAATACCGGTCTGTATGAGTATAAGGTTTTCGGCGTGCTGGCCACCTGCACCCCGGAACTGTGTGCTGACGTATACATGGATCTGGCCTATAGGAAGCAGTGGGATAGTTACGTCAAAGGTATGGTTTCGTCATAGGGATCCTAAAAAATCGGTATCTTTTTGACTCCGCAAACAGCATCCCCACTTCGTTAAGTTTACTAATCATCTCAATGCAACATGCCCAAGCGATCAGAATTACATGTAATCAAGTTGACATCTTCTCAACTTCATATTTTGCGACAGATCTCTCTGGGATTTTTATTCATTCTTCCATTCTCCCATCACCATGGTAACTGAAGGTAATTTGTGTGTCCTCCTAGATCGTAGTACAGCTCGACTAGCTGTTTTGTAGTTAGAAGCGTGGTTTTATGAATGTTTCATGGCTGTGTAGTGATACCACTGTTGTGTGTGTTTTATGGGAACGTTGAATTCTCTCTGAACGTCACAGCTTACTGTTGCCAGGGAGCGCTTGCACCACAGACAGGATATAAAGATTATGCGAGGTATTATGAAATCGGTAGCGATTTCACAAGCGTTATTGCAGTATTGTGTAGCCATTGTACTAAGCCCTGTTTTTTCACTCTACTTCAAACGTCATACATCACAAAAAATACTTCTTTGTAGCTGTTGAGTTCAAACTAGGGTTGTGGTCACTTTTTGAATCTTCTTTCTACCTTAGACTTTTGGCAAACTCTGGTGCTACCATCAATGGTCTCCTTCTTCAATCTGGCATCCATAGATCCTGGATGGAACAAACCCTGGTATCTAAACTCTGACAGCGGAGAGGGGGGAGGTCTCATTTATGTAAAACACACTTGTGACCTCACTACAGATCTTCATTCCTCTTTCTGGTTTCAATCTTTACTCTCCACTCCCCCCCCCCCTCCTCCTCCTCTACAGCCTTGACCATGACCCTAACAGCCAGTAGCCCCTATTAACCTCCACAGGCATGGTCTGACCTTTAAAAAAAACACAAAAAAAAAAACCCCACCAGTGATCCAAGCAACCGTCTCCCAGAGAGACCAACCTTGTTGTTCTGCCTGCGTGTCACATAGCACTGAGAGGGGGAGACCATCACGCTTGTTACCCAACCTGGCGCCCCTGGCCAACCTGGCGCCCAGGCTGACTCCTCAGAGTCTCTGAGTCTCTCCAGTTTCCTCTGCTTTGTGTGTTTGGGTTGAAACCTGTGACCAGATACGCAACCAGATCGGTCTCAATGAAAAACAAAGAGTGTGTGTTGGACTAATGGTATTATACACGCACAGTAATCCATTAGTTACGGTCTCAAGGTGGGATATGTCCAGAGAGAGATATGACTGTGTTGACCTTCTGTGGTTATTCTAGAAGGAGAGGGCAGGCTCATTCTGAGTCTTATGCAATGCATACTGTACTGTGGGTCTATACTGTCTTCTGTACAGTAGGCCTGAGCTCTATATCTGTACTCTACATATGTGTGACATGTTGGCTAATGTATTACCGTCTGCTGTATTTCGGTGTGACTGTATCGCTGTTTTAGCAGTTAGCTTAGATCAGCTTTTTAGAAGCTTTTAGTTCTAGAATGTTCTTTCTTTGATGGTTTGAAGTTTTTAACTACTTGATATTGCATTCTCCTTTTCTGTGCGTGCGTGTGTGTGTGTGTCTCTGTGTGTGTGTGTGTCTCTGTGTGTGTGCGTGTGTGTGTGTGTCTCTGTGTGTGTGCGTGTGTGTGTGAGTAGAGCTGCATGAGAAGGAGTATGAGGGTCAGAGAGCCATCTACTGGGAGGTGAAGTACCCTTTCCCTCTGTCCAACAGAGATGTATCCTTACACCCTAGACGTCACACATTAAATAGTCCCTACATTTATTTGACTTTAAACTGTGTGTGCTTGCTTTAGTCTGCCCTGAAAGTAGGTTTGTCGTCAAAATGGGTTTATTTAGTAGCCGTTAACTTCTATTGGCTTCATGGGCCATGCCAGACAAGCTCAATCAAGCCCAGATAAAGTAGAACATGTGTGTGAATCTGCAATGCAGTGTTTTATGACATGTTTTCTCTCTGTCCCTCTCTATATACAGTATATATCTCTCTATGTTGCTCTCTCTATGTCTCTCTCTCTATATATACAGTATATATATGTCTTGCTTTATGTTATCTATATCTATCTATCTATCTATCTAGATAGATAGATATCTATATAGATATAGATATATCTATATCTATATATATAGATATAGATATATCTATATATATATAAAAATGTCTCTCTCTATGTCTTTTTCTCTCTCCCTCCCTTTCATGTCAACACAAGAAGCCAGCCAGGCACAGGGAGGCAGAAAGGTGACACCAGCAGAATGGTTTATAGTACTAGTGTAAAGTGAGCCCTGTGTTGCTCTTCAGACCCACACTGTCCTGGAGCTGGGGGGGGGTGTGGGGGTGATCATGTCCCCAGCTGAGGATCAGGCTAGCACACACCCCCCATCACCTCCTCTTCTCAGACAGAGAAGCACTGTCTGCCCAGTGAAATTGTTTAAAATAAATTGGATCTGAAGATAAGGCCACAGAGAGGCTTTCCTCCCCTCCATCTCGACACTCCTCTCTAACCTTCTCAGGGTCTCTTCAGACTCTACCAGACCACTCCAGACTTCTCCCAACTCCTCCTGACTCATTAAGAGTCTTCCAGACTCCTCCAGACTTCTCCCAACTCCTCCAGGCCCTCCAGACCACTCCAGACTTCTCCCAACTCCTCCAGACCACTCCAGACTTCTCCCAACTCCTCCAGACCACTCCAGACTTCTCCTACCTCCTCCAGACCACTCCAGACTTCTCCCAGGCCCTCCAGACCAATCCAGACCCCTCTGTAGCTGACAGCTGTAGTCACTTAACAGTAACACCAACTCCTTCAGTACGAACGGAGACCTTTCCTTAACCCCGCCCCTGTCAGTACGTGTACGTGAGGGAGCGCCGGGACATGGACATGGAGGGGCGGCGCATCTGGGTGGTGCTAGCCAAGAGCGCCCCGGACACGTCGTGCCAGGAGAAGAGTGGGGTTCTCAGGGTGAAAGACTACAAACAGACCCTTGCCATGGAAACAGACGGAGCATGCGGAACCAGAAGTAAGACGGGCGTGTGCGTGCGTTCGTCTGTGTGTGTTCGTTTGTGTGTGTGTGTTTGTGTGCGTGTGTGTGCGCGTTTGTGTGTGCGTTTGTGTGTGTGTGTGTGCGCGTTTGTGTGTGTGTGTCAGCTGGAGAAAAGCAGACCCAGATGTTTCTTCTATCAGCCTGTTAGTAACCGAGAGGTAGAACGTTGTGGAACCATCCCATCGTATGAGAAAACCTTTGTTGACAGTTTGTCAGCTTTGCTGTTTGTGTTGTTGTTGTTGTTCCAGTGTTCATGCACTACTTTGACAACCCTGGAGGAATGATCCCCACCTGGCTGGTAAACTGGGCTGCCAAGGTAAGTGTTGTAGTTCTGAACCACACCATACAAACCCTAAACTGTATAATGCCAAAGTACATTTGAACCCTCCTGCTCTCTTTGTATTCTGTAACTCTCCCTGTCCTAAGGGTCAAAAAGGCCCTGAAGTTGGTCTCACCTGGATCTGCAGTCAGATAGCTGGTCTCTCCTGTGTCTGCAGTCAGATAGCTGGTCTCTCCTGTGTCCGCAGTCCGATAGCTGGTCTCCCCTGTGTCTGCAGTCAGATAGCTGGTCTCTCTTGTGTCAGCAGTCTGATAGCTGGTCTCTCCTGTGTCTGCAGTCTGACAGCTGGTCTCTCCTGTGTCCGCAGTCCGATAGCTGGTCTCCCCTGTGTCTGCAGTCCGATAGCTGGTCTCCCCTGTGTCTGCAGTCCGATAGCTGGTCTCTCCTGTGTCTGCACTGATAGCTGGTCTCTCCTGTGTCAGCGCTGATAGCTGGTCTCTCCTGTGTCAGCGCTGATAGCTGGTCTCCCCTGTGTCTGCAGTCCGATAGCTGGTCTCTCCTGTGTCTGCACTGATAGCTGGTCTCTCCTGTGTCTGCACTGATAGCTGGTCTCTCCTGTGTCAGCGCTGATAGCTGGTCTCTCCTGTGTCTGCAGAGCGATAGCTGGTCTCTCCTGTGTCTGCAGTCAGATAGCTGGTCTCTCTTGTGTCTGCAGTCAGATAGCTGGTCTCTCCTGTGTCAGCAGTCTGACAGCTGGTCTCTCCTGTGTCTGCAGTCAGATAGCTGGTCTCTCCTGTGTCAGCAGTCTGATAGCTAGTCTCTCCTGTGTCAGCGCTGATAGCTGGTCTCTCCTGTGTCTGCAGAGCGATAGCTGGTCTCTCCTGTGTCTGCACTGATAGCTGGTCTCCCCTGTGTCTGCAGTCCGATAGCTGGTCTCTCCTGTGTCTGCACTGATAGCTGGTCTCTCCTGTGTCTGCACTGATAGCTGGTCTCCCCTGTGTCTGCAGTCCGATAGCTGGTCTCTCCTGTGTCAGCGCTGATAGCTGGTCTCTCCTGTGTCTGCAGAGCGGTGTTCCCTCTTTCCTGACCGACATGCAGAAGGCCTGCAGCTCTTACTCCAGCTACTGCTTGAAGAACGGCAAGTAACTGCCCAGCCATCTCCGCAGCGATTACAACTATGGAGATTGTCTCCACAACAATCCATTTCCTCTCTGTGCATTGTTTGGATCGTCAGTGCACACCCTTCCCCACCAAACACCTTTTGTAGGGTTTTCCTCTGACTTTAGTCACTCCTACCTTGAATGGATAGGGCTGTTTGGGGTTTTGTATTCGTTTAGTTTATAAGTGAGGAATGCTGTATAGTAACCTGGTGATTCAGGATGCATGTTTAGAGTGTAGCATGTCTTCTCAATCTTACAATCTTATAGTTTTATAATCTAAGTTCAATGATTATATGACACGTGACAATACTTGACTTTGCAAATATGCAATACTACAATCCATGTTAGCATCAGATGCAGCAAATGAAAACATGTTTAAATATGAATGGCTAATTAGAAAATGTTTGTATTACGATTTTTAAAAGCTGTATGCGTTTGTTTTGCATCTCATACAGATACTGGCAATGCTGTTTGGCCTTTACTGTATAGACATTCTGAATTGATATGTGCAATCACCTTTCCCTTAACTTGTTCTTGAATTGTTTTATAACATTGATAAATTGCAATATGTTAACTTGAATGACAAAGTTATATCCGTTGATGAAATGAATTAATTACATTGCATTTTTGCACTGAGATTCGATCGAAACTGTTAATGCCAGCAAGAGACATGTGAAATGCACTGAATTATAAGAACTCCTTTATGTTTTAACCTTTAGTGACCAAGTCATTTCTCAGTCTAGGTGCATCTTGAAAGAGCTAGGCTACCTCCTTTTATCCCTGTAGTGGATAGACAACGTACCAACCAACGTGCTCTTGACTACGAAAGGTATTTCTGTGTAATAAATCGAAATCGAATACGTCCATGAGAGCTTCCGTGAGTTTAAATGAGCAGGTGGCTTACTGTGTTCTTCGATGTGTTTATTAAAGCCGTGTGATTTAATCCCAACCGACGATATGGACCTCTGGCGCCACGTGTTGGTTTGCGACAGTTACTACACACTGCAAGGGGACTGATTCTGAAATATACTGCCCACTGCAATTGATGTACTTAAAATTTTAGATGTACTGACTTATATTGAGTACGTTTTATAATCAGAACTCTGACTGTAGATCTATTACTCGTTAACAACACGACACACTTAGATACAGAAGCTATTTGCAAAGTATCATTTGTATTAGTGGTGTGAGTTCCTTTCTAAAAAGTTGTATTCTCCGTTGTCGTTTAATTTCCTTCCCTTCCCAGACGGCCAGTCCTTCCTTGACTACGAAGAAACAGCCCATCAACTAAGATCCCGTCTCTGTCTTTCAGGTAGATGGACAGATTGCAAATGGGACCCCATCTTCTAAACTGTTGTCTTTTTGTGTTTGACTGTGAGCTTCGTCCTAAAAACGTCCTTTCGGCTGGGAGCCAGCAGGATCAACACAGTAGCTAATAACAACCGCTAATAGTAACCGTGGCGAAAACCCGAGACCAAGAGAGTGGATGGACCTCTATTTTTACGCAATATATTTTCCCCAGGAATTTGTAGCGAGAGTGATATTCAGACTGGAACCTTTCTCTTCCCCCCTGTCGCTCCTTCGCCCGTGAAAGATAAATATTTTTCTTGGCCGGCTATTGTACTCTTGAGGAGGTTCCAGTGATTGGTAATAGACACAGACCTAATTAGCTTCAGAGAACGATCCACGTTTTCTCCTGCTCGCTCCTAAACGTCAGCTCAGATTTCCCAGGTGCCTCAGTGTCTGCCAGACGAAACAAAATAACGGGCAGGCCTAAAGTGTTGTTTTTTTTCCAAACTCCTTTCTCGGTAGATTTTTAATAAATTACGATTATAGATAAGAGGCGAGTCTATGGCGTAAAGACGCGACGTTCTGAATGGGTTTTCTGTACGTTGTTGTAGATTGTGAGTTCGGAGTGAAAATCGTCCACATCATTTATACACCACGCACCAAGCAACCTCCCTTCCTAGCCAACCAAACTACAAAAGCTACAATAATTTTTCTCTGAATTCATGATTTAGTAATATTACTTTCAACCCTGCTCCATTGGCTTAATTTGCATAGGTGAAGAGACTCACAGAGAGAGACAGTTTTTCCAATATTTCTGTTTTTACCGTTTGCACAATATTGAATGTAAAGAGAGAGGCCTAAAATAAATCTGTCTAAAAAAGGGGTTGTTTTGTATCTGGAAATCTTAACTTATTGGCTTTCAAAACTGGGCTTTCAAACCACATCCATGTGTGCCTTAACCTCCCCCCCCAACACACACACACACACACACACACACACACACACACACACATCTAGCTTAAGGAGGAATATCAAGTGCTATCATAGATCAGGCCAGAAACAGCAGGCGCCTTGTTTGCTAGCGACCAGGACTCACTGAGGACCAATCGGCTGCCTCGGTCTGGCGCTGAGAGGAGCACCAGTCAAAACAAAAGCTGTTTGCTGTTTGACCTGTCTGAGTTCTGGAAACACATTGGACAGGGACGGCAAATATGTCCCCGCGTACGATACCCAGCCGCGGGTTGGGGCCCTGATGGAGAAGGGAGAATGAGAACCTGCTGCAGCTGTAATAGATGGGCTCTTCTCAAACACACACACTCAGTCTTGCTGTCTCATGGTCCTCTTGCTGGCTTAGGCTGGCAAACAGACCGGAAAAGAGAGAGACACTTAGTCAGACAGGCAGGCAGACAAACAGACACAGACAGACAGATGAAGACAGAGGGACAGACAGGCAGGCAGACTGATAAACAGGTAGACAGATAGAGATGGACAGGTGGACAGACAGGCTGGCGTATACACGCAGACAGACAGGCAGGCAGACAGCTACAGGCAGACAGACAGGCTTGTGTGTGCATGTTGGACGGCCCTAGCTGTTAAAGATAATGTTTGATTTCCATCCATCAGTCTTTCTGCAGACGTGTGTGTGTGTTCAGCGGGGAGAGAGAGAGAGAAAGGGAGAGAGAGAGAGAAAGGGAGAGAGAGAGAGAGGGGGGGGGAGATGTCTGAGAGAGGGGGGGAGATAGAGAGGAGATGTCAGAGAGAGTTACAGCTTCTTTGACACACAAACACAAGCATAAGAGCAGGCATCTCCAGCCTTGGACACACACTCACAGGATGGACAAATATGCAGAGTAGGGTTAAAATAGAAAACCATCTTGTGAATGGTGTTTTTGAGAACTGGGTCAGGCCAGAAAGCAATGGGGTACACATATTGGACTGGGCCCCACAGCAGAGGTGGTTTGAAGACTGTCCATGAGGTTGCACTGAGTGAGCTGAAGCCTAGAAGGACAATGATCCAAGGAAGGGATGTTGGTTTTGAGGGCAACTGGTTCTTAATACAGATTCACATGGGGTTTCTATTGGGACTGATTCTTACACAGATCTACAGTACATTGTGTTTCTGTTGCGACTGGTTCTTAATACAGATGTACATGGTGTTTCTATTGCGACTGGTTCTTAATACAGATTCACATGGTGTTTCTGTTGCGACTGGTTCTTAATACAGATTTACATGGTGTTTCTGTCGCGACTGGTTCTTAATACAGATTTACAGTACATGGTGTTTCTGTTGAGACTGATTCTTAATACAGATTTACATGGTGTTTCTGTTGCGACTGGTTCTTAATACAGATTTACATGGTGTTTCTGTTGCGACTGGTTCTTACACAGATCTACAGTACATTGTGTTTCTGTCGCGACTGATTCTTAATACAGATTCACATGGTGTTTCTGTTGCGACTGGTTCTTAATACAGATTCACATGGTGTTTCTATTGTGACTGATTCTTAATACAGATTCATATGGTGTTTCTGTTGCGACTGGTTCTTAATACAGATTCACATGGTGTTTCTGTTGCGACTGGTTCTTAATACAGATTCACATGGTGTTTCTGTTGCGACTGATTCTTAATACAGATTTACATGGTGTTTCTGTTAAGACTGATTCTTAATACAGATTTACATGGTGTTTCTGTTGCGACTGGTTCTTAATACATACTTGCAGCCTGTTTCTCAACTCTGATGATGGAGCAGCGTTTAACTTACTTTTAAATCAACAGCTCTCTGCCAAAAAGAGAATTTAACCCACCTACACACACTGTAATTAAGACCCCTTGGCTGGTGCTTGTTGGTGTAGTTACAGTGAATGCATTTCTATATTTAAATGGCTGAGCCCTTGTTACTTGCCTGTGCAGGTATGCATTGAGCTGCATAAGAGCAGAGTTGGCAGGACAGACCAGCCAACATTACAGTGACTAGCAAGCCTGGCGCTAGCTTAATGTCAGGTATTTGTTTTCTTTGGTGGTTCTTTGCGTTCATTAAAATAATTGTGTTTTCTGTGGAGTCAGTGCTTCTGGAACCTCCTCCATCTCCTAATCCGCCTTCTTTTCCTACTTCACCTCCTTTTTCTCTCACTATCTCCTTCTCCATCTCCTTTTTCACATCTCCTACCCCTCCTCTTTCGACTCTATCGTCTTCATCTTGTACTCTTCCCTTCTTGGAACAGTCTTTTGTCTGGGCCAACATCAATCCTGCTTGACTGAGGGGAAGGTATAGGTCCTCACCTCTCTCTCCCCCTCCCCTCCGTCTCTCTCTCCCCCTCCCCTCCGTCTCTCTCTC
>BROE01000018.1:2440226-2470142 GCA_036571765.1 Plecoglossus altivelis | reverse complement strand
TTATACTATGGACACTGCATCAGTTAGTGGCTACGTATGGACCTCGTGGGATAACCAACACAACTCAGGAACACGCCCCCTCGTTTAAGACACTATTCTAACTGAACTTTGCAAGTCCTAATTTTTAAATTGCATCGTAATTCGACCCTGAAAATTGATGATTAGTTCCGGAAAAAAAAAACCCAAACATGTTCCGTATTAATTGTATGTTCTTTCTGCTTACTTTTCTGGAAGATCGGCATCGGGGGGTGCGGACAAGGCAGCGTCTTGGCAGGTGAGCAAAGGTGGGCAGGTGGTTGGGCGATCAGCGAACACAAAGTAGATGCTACATTTACCAGATTGAATCTGAACAATCCATTGGATGGAGTGGTTTTTCTTCTCATCCTGTGTGACCTTTTAAACAGGCGATTCTCTGAGGATCAAACAAGGATGTGTTTTATCTCTCGTTTTGCTGTAGAAGGCAGCCAACTGCAGGGTACATGAGAATCTTACCTGGTTGTACTTCCACACAAGTTGTGAGCATTTCTCCTAATTGTTTCCTGTTTCCTCCTCCTTTGCTCCTCCCTTTTCTCCTCCTTCCTGCTCTCTGCTTCTTCCTGCTGTTTCTCTTTTTCTTGCTCCCTCCTCTCCTCTCCTCTCTATCTCCAGACAGACCAAAGGGAAGCTGCTTCTTCAAACCATCTAGACCGCACACAGACCTTAATGTACAGAAGCAAATCAGCAAACGTTTTTAATTGTATGAATATGTACTACTATTAAGTATCAAATGCTTTATACTGGTGAATTGGAAAATTAGGCTGCACTTTTAAATGCCAATATCGAACATTCGCCGGCTTTTAAAATCCAAAACGTGACGTCGAAGACGTGGTCCCATGTTTGTGACGTCGAGGAGAGACGAGAGGCTCCTCGTCATAGCTCACGCGCACACCTCCCGCTGAGGAAATGTTCTGACTTATCGCGCCTCAGCCAGTAAAACGCTTGAAGAGAATGTTTGTTATTCTGTGGTGGGTGCTGGGAGCCACCAAGCAGTCTGTGAGCTCTAAGTGTTGTTCCGCTGAGCATTCTCTTATAAAACACACAATTTGTCTTGTGTCGGGCCTGAGGTACACACCTAGTCACCCTGAGACACATAAACACATACTAACAGCAGCGAGGAACCCCGCCAGTCTAGACGAGGGAGGCCCGCTCCGACGCAGCGACTGTGCCCCCTCTTCCTACCTCCTCTCCTGACGACCACACTGCATTATCCTGGGTGCTACCTGTCCGGTCCTGTCAAGTTGGGGGATTTCTCAGCGCGAGGGAAGGCTGAACCATGGGAGTGTGTTAACGAGGCCATGGATTGGACGGCGACTGAAGGGGGAGGGAGGAGGCTCTGTCGAAAAGCGTAGACAATACGGCGGGAGGCGTCGAGGCCGAACGTTTGGTAGCGCCAGAGTGACAGTCACACGCACTGGCCTCCCCCCTCCGCACCTCACCCACCTCCGCACCCTCCTCTGGCTCCACAAACACTAGCTTAAACACAGAGGAGGATGGAGTAGGAGGGGGAGGAGGAGGGAGAGGAGGGGGTAAGGAGAGTCAGACCTGGAATGATAGTGGCAGTATGACAGTGATTATCCTGTGTTTGGTGCTCGTCTCACTTTCACCCTCCATGGTAAAATATATACTTCACAAGTTACCCCAGCCGTATTGTAAAATGTATAATTCACCAGAACTGTCCTAACTACAGGTTACAGTGAATGTTCTCGCTGATGAGACGCCATCAACCCAGCTTACACACAACAACTAGATGGCTGAAGCAGAGTCTTCAAGTTTTTAAACTGGCAAAGATTGCAAATCTTCTCTCGTTTTGATTTTTTCCTCCTCTCTTCCCCTCTACTCTTCCTCTTCCCTCTCTCTTCTCCTTGTTCTCTCCACTCATCTCTCCTGGCTTCTATTTTCCTCAATGCTCACCTCTCCTCATCTCCTACCCTCCCCTCATCTCCTACCCTCTCCTCATCTCCTACCCTCCCCTCATCTCCTACCCTCCCCTCATCTCCTACCCTCTCCTCATCTCCTACCCTCCCCTCATCTCCTACCCTCCTCTCATCTCCTACCTTCCCCTTCCCTCATCTCCTACCCCCCCTCATCTCCCTTCCTTCTTTTCCTCTTCTCCCCTCTCCTCATCTCCTACCCTCCTCTCATCTCCAACCCTCCCCTCATCACCTCCCCTCCCCTCATCTCCTACCTTCCCCTTCCCTCATCTCCTACCCTCCCCTCATCTCCTACCCTCCTCTCATCTCCTACCTTCCCCTTCCCTCATCTCCTACCCTCCCCTCATCTCCTACTCTCCCCTTCCCTCCCCTCATCACCTCCCCTCTCCTCATCTCCTACCCTCCTCTCATCTCCAACCCTCCCCTCCCCTCATCTCCTACCCTCCTCTCATCTCCTACCTTCCCCTTCCCTCATCTCCTACCCTCCTCTCATCTCCTACCTTCCCCTTCCCTCATCTCCTACCCTCCCCTCATCTCCTACCCTCCTCTCATCTCCTACCTTCCCCTTCCCTCATCTCCTACCCCCCCACTCCCCTCCCTCCATGTGTGTCTCCAGACTTGCCTGATGACAGTAATATAGCTATCTGGTTTCTCTGCAGTAGCATGGCTTGTGGCATGAGCACATCTTGCACTGTCATTAATGCCACTGTTCATTAGGACACTTGCCCTGTACACACACACACACACACAGACGCTCACACACACACACACACGTGCGCACATCCACACAAACAGACTGCAGGGTTCGTATTTAAGAACTGCAGCCATGGCAACTGGAATTCCATCTCGTCCAATTCTTCCCGGAAAAACTCTTCTCAGCTGTCCCAGAATGCACCTTGGCACGTGTGTTTGGGTTTCATGCGTTCTCTTAAAAGGAAGTGAAATCAAAACTAGAAGGTATTTTCCAGTCGTTGACAAATTAGCTGAGTTAGACAGTGAGGCCCAGACCTGATCAGATTAAAACAGATCATATTCTACCCATGCACTACAAATACATCAAATCAAACTTGAAAAACACTGGGCAGGCTTCTTCACACATCGAACCATAAAGAGCTTCACAGGCACACAGACGTAAACATCAAGATCCAACTCAAACCTTTAGGACTAAACTTTCACACTAACAACAAAGAGTATCCTCACAATATCTAAGAACTACAACTCCCATGAGGTCATTTCCATTTCCTGGTTTATCCCATGCTGACTGGGCACCAGCCAGCTAGAATTGGCTCAGTCTGTCAGTCAATCAGTAAACCAGTCTGCCAGTCAGTCAGTCTGCCAGTCAGTCTGCCAGTCAGTCAGTCAGCCAGTCAGTCAGTTTTCCAGTCAGTCAGCCAGCCAGCCAGTCTGCTAGTCATTCAGTAGTCAAACAGTCGGTCAGTCTGCCAGGCAGTCGGTCTGCCAGTCAGTCAGTCTGCCAGTCAGTAGTCAGTCAGTAATCAGTCAGTCGGTCAGTCAGTCAGTCTACCAGTAAGCCAGTCTGCCAGTCAGTCAGTAGTCAGCCAGTCTGCCACTCAGTCAGTTTGCCTGTCAGTCTGCCAGTCAGTCAGTAGTCAGTCAGTCTGTCAGACAGTCAGTCAGTCAGTAGTCAGTCAGTGTGCCAGACAGTCAGTCAGTCAGTCAGTCGAATTCTGCAGCCACTAAAGCGTCTCTCTGAGATGACAGATCTCAGCTAAGTCTGGTTCCTCACACAGCTTTGCCATTAGAGCAGATGGACCGGGTGTGTCTGTGTGCGGGTGTGTCTGTGTGCGGGTGTGTCTGTGACTGTGTGTCTGTGAATGTGTGTGCCTGTGCATTTTTGAGGAATTTGCCATCATCAGCAAAATAAAACAAAAAACATCCAAAATGTGCGCTCACAGATGACACTGATTCAAACACTCTCACCCAAGTGTACCAACACACACACTGACTCCAGGAATCTCTAAAATGAGGATAAGGCAACATACCTTATATCACTTGAGAACAAATATTTAAGAGCAGTCCCCTCTTCCCTTAAATACCTCAGGGGAGGCTGGGACGCTAAACCAATTTATCTACAAGTTTAGTTTGTTTTAAGAAAACAGACATCCAGTTGTCAGCTGTATATCTGTGTACACACACACACACGCACACACACATATACACACACACACATATACACACACACACATATACACACACACACACACACACACACCCGCACACCCGTACACACACACACACACACAGGCCAGGGATGAGCCCGGCTCACAAATTCTAGCTACGAGGAGCGCTGGCATACTTAAGATTCATTCAGCCTTCCTGGACACGTGTTTGGGAAGTGAAGTCGTAGAGGGGATCTCTTGGGGTCTAAGGGTACCTGAAGAAAAACACTGACTGGGGTTAGAACCTGCAAACTCTCAATATGCAGTCTAATGTTCTAATGTTCTAAGTCCATCGGAAGGAAAGCTAGTGATTTGACTGAGACCGGACCAGACATCACAACTTATGCTTTTCTCTCAGGGCAGGACTGGAACATCACATATAAAAGTCTATATCCCTCCTATTCAACCTACACTGCGATATGTAACCTTGTTCATTCCATCAATGTTTAGTTTAAAACCTACAATATGTAAATTTCAACATGTGGTTTCACAACTGGTTTTAAATACAGTTTTAGCACAGTAGAATTCTAGAGTAGAGTTCTCCTCCCCTCCCTTCTCTCCCCCCCTCCTCTCCCCTCCCGTCACCTCCCCTCCTCTTATCTCCTCTCAAAGATCACGGTATCCTGACGACAGATCAGATCCTAAACCCTCCGCCCTCGTCCCTCCGTCACACGACCCTTCAACCTCCATCCCTGCATCCCTCCATCCATCCTCTTGTCCACGCCCCCTGTTCAGTTTATTGATGGAGCAGAACTGTTCAGTGGACATAAGGTTACCAATGTATTAGATTGCAATCCTGGTAAATGAACAGAATGTTACCACAGCAACCCCAGCTCTAAGCCTTGCCATGGCAATGACAGGATGGAGTGTGTGTGTATGTCTGCTTGTGGGGGGAGTGGGGAGGGGTAGGAGAAACAGAAGGAAGAGGGAAGAGAAGAAAGGTAGGAAATAGAGGTTGAGTTGAAAGGGAGGCAGGAGGGATTGGAACCAGAGGGCTGGAGAGAGAAGGAAAGAAGCTGGACAGGAAAGAGATGTTGGGGAGGAAGGAGAGAGAGATGGGGGAGAAGGAGAGAGATGAGGGAGGAAGGAGAGAGAGATGGGGAAGGAAGGAGAGAGAGATGAGGGAGGAAGGATAGAGAGATGGGGGAGGAAGGAGAGAGAGATGGGGGAGGAAGGAGAGAGAGAGGGGGGGAGAAGGGAGAGAAGAATGGGAGGAAGGAGGAGAGATGGGACGGAAGGAGAGATGGGGAAGGAAGGAGAGAGAGATGGGAGAGGAAGGAGAGAGAGATGGGGAAGGAAGGAGAAGATGGGAGGAAGAGAGAGAATGGAGAAGGAGAGGAGATGGAAGGAAGGGAGAGAGATGGGAGAGGAAGGGAGAGAGAGATGGCGGAAGGAAGGAGAGAGAAATGGAGAGGAAGAGAGAGAGAGAAGTGGAGGAAGAGAGACCGATGGGAGGAGGAAGGAGAGAAGATGGGGAGGAGGAGAGAGAGAGGGGAGGAAGAGGAGAGAGAGCATGGGCGGAGGAAGGAGAGAGAGATGGGACGGAAGAGGAAGGGAGGAAGGAGAGAGAAGAGATGGGAGAAGGAAGGAGAGAGAGATGGGAGAGGAAGGAGAGAGAGATGGGGGAGGAAGGAGAGAGATGGGGGAGGAAGGAGAGAGAGATGGGAGGAAAGCGAGAGAGAGATGGGGAAGGAAGGAGAGAGAGATGGAGAGGAAGGAAGAGGATGGGGAAGGAAAGAGAGAAGAGAGATGGGAGAGGAAGAGAGAGGAGAATTGGGAGAAAGAGAGAGCGATGGGGGAGAAGGAGAGAGAGATGGGGGAGGAAGGAGAGAGAGATATATACATATATATACATACACACAAACACAGAGAGAGAGAGATGGGGGCGGAAGGAGAGAGGTAGAGCTCATGCAGCAGGAGACATTCTTGTGTGTCACTGCCATACGGAAGACAGGAGAGGAGGGGAGGAGAGGTGATGAAGGGGTGAGGAGAGGAGGGGGAGGCTGGAGAAGGAGGAGGAGAGAGGGGAGGAGAGGGTGCAGGAGGAGCTTGGCATGGTGGGTTAGGGAGTTAGGAGGGTGGAAGGGGGAGCACACAGCAACAGTGTAGCTGGCCCAGAGGACTCCCTAAGGACCTGGGGATATCTGGGGGACAGGAACCTGAGAGGGAAGCTGCTCTCTCTCACCACCACCCGAGCCCAAGAGGTCTCCCCCCCAGCCCAGAGCTCCCCCCCCAGCCCCAGAGTCTCCACCCCAGCCCAGAGGTCTCCCCCCCCCAGCCCAGGAGTCTCCCCCCCAGCCCAGAGGTCTTTTTTTTTTCCCCCCCCCCCCCCAGCCCAGAGTCTCCCCCCCCAGCCCAGAGTCTCCCCCCCCAGCCCAGAGTCTCCCCCCCCAGCCCAGAGTCCCCCCCCAGCCCAGAGTCTCCCCCCCCAGCCCAGAGTCCCCCCCAGCCCAGAGTCCCCCCCAGCCCAGAGTCCCCCCAGCCCAGAGGTCTCCCCCCCAGCCAGAGTCTCCCCCCCAGCCCAGACTCTGCCTTCTCCCCCCCCCCCCCCCCCCACAGACACACAGAGTCTTTCCTTCTCTCCCCCAGCCCAGTCACCACCCCAGCCCAGAGTCTGCCTGGTAAAACAACAGTTCTGGCTCCATCTTCTCCTCTCCTACTGGACACAGTTCCTCCCCCTTCTCCTTCTTTCCCTCCTCCACCTCTCTATATCCTGCTTTTCCACTGTCATCCCCTAAACATAGTCTCTCCTCTCTTCTCTTCTCCCTCCCCTCCCTCCCTCCCTCCCTTCCCTCCCCTCCCTCCTTCTGTGCATGCTGCATCAGAGCTGTGAAGACAGACTCCAGTCCAGCAGCACTGCCAAGGAGAGGGTTTCAGCAGGCGTAAGGTGTCAAACAGCAGCCGTGAAGCCATCTTGGCTCCATCTATCTCACTCTCCCTGGGTGCAGTCAGTGGTGTCAGTAGAGTAGAGTCAGGAGACTGGTGTCAGTAGAGTAGAGGCAGTACTGTGGGGTCAGTAGAGGCAGTATTGAGACAGCAGAGGCAGTATTGAGTCAGTGTAGAGGCAGTATTGAGTCAGTAGAGGCAGTATTGAGTCAGTAGAGGCAGTATTGAGACAGTAGAGGCAGTATTGAGTCAGTAGAGGCAGTATTGAGTCAGTAGAGGCAGTATTTGATTCAGTAGAGGCAGTATTGAGTCAGTAGAGGCAGTATTGAGTCAGTAGAGGCAGTATTGAGGCAGTAGAGGCAGTATTGAGTCAGTAGAGGCAGTATTGAGACAGTAGAGGCAGTATTGAGGCAGTAGAGGCAGTATTGAGACAGCAGAGGCAGTATTGAGTCAGTGTAGAGGCAGTATTGAGGCAGTAGAGGCAGTATTGAGTCAGTAGAGGCAGTATTGAGTCAGCAGAGGCAGTATTGAGACAGCAGAGACAGTATTGAGTCAGTGTAGAGGCAGTATTGAGTTAGTAGAGGCAGTATTGAGTCAGTAGAGGCAGTATTGAGACAGTAGAGGCAGTATTGAGACAGTAGAGGCAGTATTGAGACAGCAGAGGCAGTATTGAGACAGCAGAGGCAGTATTGAGACAGTAGAGGCAGTATTGAGACAGCAGAGGCAGTATTGAGTCAGTAGAGGCAGTATTGAGTCAGTAGAGGCAGTATTGAGTCAGTAGAGGCAGTATTGAGTCAGTAGAGGGAGTATTGAGTCAGTAGAGGCAGTATTGAGTCAGTAGAGGCAGTATTGAGTCAGTGTAGAGGCAGTATTGAGTCAGCAGAGGCAGTATTGAGTCAGTAGAGGCAGTATTGAGTCAGTAGAGGCAGTATTGAGGCAGTATTGAGTCAGCAGAGGCAGTATTGAGTCAGCAGAGGCAGTATTGAGTCAGTAGAGGCAGTATTGAGTCAGTAGAGGCAGTATTGAGTCAGTAGAGGCAGTATTGAGTCAGTAGAGTGATCATAAAGACCATGGCTGGCAGAGGACAGCAGGGCATGGGGCCTCCATGGCTGGCGCCTGTAATCGTACCTTGCCATTCATCAGCCAGAGATATTAATAATAGCAGCACATCTGGAAGCACTTTACTGTCCCTCACTCAGCCCCTCCCTGCCAGGCCAGACTGCTGTTGTCCAGCCTCGAGACCCCCTGCCTCCCCTACCACCCTATCTACCCCTACCTACCACCCTACCTTGCCCCCTACCACCCTACCTACCCCCCCCTACCACCCTGCCTAGCCCCTGCCTCCCCTACTACGCTACCACCCACCTCTCCTACTACCCCCTACCTCCCCTTCTATCCCCTACCTCCCCTTCTACCTCACCTACTCACCCACCCCTACCACCATTCCATCTACCTCCTCTACCCACCCCACCTACCCCTATTCACTTCCTGATTCTCTTCTTCTCTGTCTCTCTCTGCTCCTTATCTCTCTCTGGAGGAACATCAGGTGCTGTGACGTTCAGTGACTGACGACAAAGGGAAGATGAGGCCTCGTCCTCTTCAGGTGAATCAGCTGGCTAGACATCACAAATGACATCACAAATGACATCACACCTGCATGACATCACACGTTACACCGCACGCAAAGTCACAAATGGCATCACGCATTACATAGCTTGATTCCTGATCGGCTGGAAAGATGCAGGCTGTTCTCTGGACACTTTGGAAGGGCGAGTGCTGTATGTGTGTGTGTGTTTGTGTGTGCGGTGGTGAGGGTACAGGGACCAGATCCCTGTGAAGACACACACACCAGATCTCCAGGTAGGCCATGTTCATGGAGCAGAGCTGGGAAGTTAAATAAGCAGAGCGAGGCTGGTGTGATGGATGACTAAGCAGTTTATCATTGCTGCCTCACATGGTAATGAAGCATGAGGGATGGAGGGAGGGATGGATGGAAGGATGGAGGGAGGGATGGATGGAAGGATGGAGGGAAGGATGGTGGCAGGGAGGGAGACAAGGGTAGAGAGTCTTCTGGAGAGTCTTCCCTCAAGAGCCAATGGGAGAAAAGGAGGGATGAAGAGGGGAGAGTAAAAGAAAGAGTGGAACAGGAGGGAACAGTTGGAAGGGGAAGAGAAGGGGGAGGAGAAGGAGGAGGAGGAGGGAGGGAGGGGAAAAGGGAGGGGTAAGATAGGTGTCTAGCTATGACACAGGAGTCTGTGTTCATGTGTGTGGATGATGTGTGAGTGTATGTGTGTGGGTATGTTAATGTGTGTAGGGTGTGTTTGATTTGGGTGTGTGCGCCCTCGCCCACCCCCAAGGACTTCTCTCAGCCTCTTATTCACACATCATAAATCAGCCAGACCCGTCCTTACGTGAGTCCATCTCTCTCTCTCTCTCTCTCTCTCTCTCTCTCTCTCTCTCTCCTCCCTCGACCACAGTCTCCATCACTCTCTCCAATTTCTCTCTCTCCCTGTCTCTTCTCTATTTCCCTTCCCTCTCCTCCTTCTTCTTTCTTCCAGATTGCTTTCGTTGTGCTTGAGATGAGATTCATCACAGACACAGAACACATTCTCCGTGTGGATAAACAGGCTTGATAGGTATAGCAGATCGCCCGATGGCACAACCCTGGGACATCTGGGAGTAGAAATCGAACGCACCTTCTCCGGCCTCTTGCATGTTGAGCTCGTGATAATGCTTTGACCCAGTAGTAGGAGGACCTGTCACAGGGATGTTGATGTCTGTGGTGGTAAATGTGAGATGAGGTTCCTTAAGTGTTTTTCTGTGGTTGTTGGTGAACCCAAGAGAAAACAGAGGTGCTGTTGATCTGGTCTCCCTCGGTGGGAGGTTCCTCTCAGGCCCCATCGTGGAAAAAAAACAGCCTGGAGGTTTGTTGTTTTTTTTCTTCTGTGGTAAATAAGGTCTTTTAGAGCGCCATCGGCACTACAGTGTGGTTGTGTGTGAGCTTGGCAGAGACTGCTGTGACATCATGACTGTTGACACACCAGCAGATGACTGATGCACCTCTCCTCCTTCTCCTCTGCCTCCTCCTCCTGCTCTCATTCCTCCCTCCCCACCTCCTCCTCTTCCTCCCTCCAGCCCCACCTCCTCCTTCTCCTCTGCCTCCTCCTGCTCTCATTCCTCCCTCCCCACAACCTCCTCCCTCTCGACCTCTTCCTACCTCCAGCCCCACCTCCTCCTCCTCCTGCTCTCATTCCTTCCTCCCCACCTCCTCCTCTTCCTCCCTCCTGCCCCACCTCCTCCCTTCTGCTCCTCCTGTTTCAGGCGCCAGCTCTGCCTCTCCATCATCACTGTACTCTTCATCATCTTCGCTCGCCCTCTGCTTCTCTCATTCGCTTACTCACCATCATTCTCTCTCTCTCTCTCTTTCAATCTCTCTCTCTCTCTCCTTTCCTCAAGGGTGCGTGTCCTTTAATGAAGCAAGTGTTGCTGAGTGTAGTGGGAGAGTTGTGTGTGTGTGTGTGCGTGTGTTTTCAAGGGTCTGCCTAGGTACACAGCAGGCCTCTGTCACCTACCTGACCACCAGAGAGGGGAGAACAGCTGGCAGGGAGACAAGGAGACAAGCAGTCCCAGCCTCAGCCCCAGCCTCAGCCCCAGCCTCAGCCTTGGCCCCAGCCTCAGCCCCAGCCTCAGCCCCAACCTCAGCCCCAGCCTCGGCCCCAGCCTCAGCCCCAGCTTCAGCCTCAGCCCCAGTCTCAGCCCCAACCTCAGCCTCAGCCCCAGCCTCAGCCCCAGTCTCAGCCCCAGCCTTAGAGCCCCAGCCCCAGCCTTAGCCTCAGTCCCAGTCTCAGCCCCAGCTTCAGCCCCAGCCTCAGCCCCAGTCTCAGTCTCAGCCCCAGCCCCAGCCTTAGAGCCCCAGTCCCAGCCTCAGCCCCAGCCTCAGCCCCAGCCTTAGCCTCAGTCCCAGTCTCAGCCCCAGCCCCAGTCTCAGCCCCAGCTTCAGCCCCAGCCTCAGCCCCAGTCTCAACCTCGGCCCTCTTTAATGAACCTAGGCCAGTAAAGCTAATCAGACCTGTTCAGTGTGAACTCGTCCTCCAGACTTTCCCAGGGCAGGCAGTCAGGACAACACTGCCAAGAGCAAATTTTACTCATCATTAAAATAAATAATTGCACTATGGTCCCTGTATTATCGTTGTTCACACTTTACAGGGCCCACAAACCTGTAGCCCCTTGCTCAGTAAACTCTAATCTGTTAAGTAATTTGCTTCTGAGGAGAGACCTGAGGGCAGTTTGTCCTGGACTGAAATAGCACTTTTCAGTTTGTCTGCAGGTACGCTGCTGCTGGCTTAGATAGACTTGTCTGAGTGGGGGGTTTGTCTTAAGGTGTAAAATATTGACGACTCAGACAAGACCACACCAGGCCAAACAAAACAAGGCCAGACCAGACCAGGCCAGACCAGACCAGGCCAGACCAGACCAGACCAGACCAGACCAGGCCTGACCAAACAAAACAAGGCCAGACCAGACCAGGCCAGACCAGACCAGACCAGACCAGGCCAGACCAGACCAGGCCAGACCAGGCCTGACCAGACAAAACAAGGCCAGGCAAGACCAGACCAGGCCAGGCCAGACCAGGCCAATCTCAATTTAAATACAAATTCAGAACCAACTAAAGAACTAAAATTGAAAATGTCAACATTTAAAATGTAGGGGGAATTAGTTCATTCCTACTTATTATATAATAATAGTAATTATTACCATTATTGTAAATATTATTTCTAAACAAGGAAAAACAAAACAAAAATTGCAATTTGATTGCTGATTTGATGACTCACTGCTGTGAGCTCACCTGCATGTCTCCTGTCTGCTAGTGCACACACACACACACACACACACGCATGCGCGCGCACACACACATACACACACACGCGCAGACAGATCTCAGAGCAATTACTGCAAGCAGGAGCTCCTAGATGATGGAGCAGCCATGGAAAAAATGCAAAACAAACGACCAAATTACATAGCTCACCCATGCCAGGGTAAACAAAGTGGTAGAGGGGGTCCACCCCTCCCCCCACTCCACCCTTCACTCCTTCTCTCTCCCTTCTCTCTGTCTCCCCCATCTCTACTTCCCTTGTGTTTGCCGTCTACTCTCCTACCTCCTACTGTCCCCCTCCCTCTCTGTGTGTGTCTCCATCCCACTTGCCCCCCCTTCCCACCCCCTCCCATTCCCCCTCCCCTCCCACCCCCCCTCCCTCCCCTTCCTCCCTCCCTCCCCCTGTTTGTGTGTATTCGGCTTGCTGGCAGTGTGGCGCCCATTCGTGTTGGGTGTGAAAGAATTGAGGTGGAGGGTGAGAGAGTGTGAAAGGTAGGGAGCGTGTTTGTTTATGTAACTTGTCTTTTATTGTAACCACACAAAGTTTCCATGAATGGGCCCTGCCTTAAAGCCCCCTGCAGAGTCCTCTCTACAGCTGACTAGTACTGTCTCCTGCAGACTAGCGAGGAACTGTCTGGAGCTCACTACAGTGACTAACTAGTGAACTACCTCTAACTCATCACTAACCTGCCTGTAAACTAGTTTACTATTACTGTCTCCTGCAGACTAGCGAGGAACTGTCTTGAGCTCACTACAGTGACTAACTAGTGAACTACCTCATCACTAACCTGCCTGTAAACTAGCTTACTAGTAGTGTCTCCTACTGACTGGTGAGGAACTGTCTGGAGCTCACTACAGTGACTAACTAGTACCCATCTACCTCATCACTAACCTGCCTGTAAACTAGCTTACTAGTAGTGTCTCCTGCAGACTAGCGAGGAACTGTCTTGAGCTGACTAGTGACTAACTAGTACCCAACTACCTCATCACTAACCTGCCTTTAGCTAAGAAGCTACCCACTGTCTCCAGCCAACTAAATGTGTCTCTTCCAGCTAACGGGTGCAGCAAGATAACTGGTACCATCTCCAGCTAGCCACTGTCTCCAGTTACCTAGCATTCCCAGAAGTCAACTTCCTGCAGTGGGTTCACACTCCAGGGTGTGTTCCATCGCGGAGGGCGTCTGCGGCAGCCATGTTTGTCCAGATCATCGTCTAGCGGTGTTTGAGGTGCTTGGCAGGAGAGCTCTGGTCTCCGTCACTAAATGAGAAAGCAGCAGGGAGGAGCAGGACGACGAGGGCCCAGACCCAGTCATTTCAGACGTTTATCCCCTCAGCTCTCCTACTCTAACTGCCTCTGCAGCTCTCTCAAGGACCAGACCCCTGAAAAGGATCATTAGCTTGGTTGTTTTACAAGCAGAGGAAATTGACTCTGGTCCTAGTTTAAGAATGGCAGTGAGAAGAAAAAAAGAAAAGAAAAACCGCTCACTTTAGCAGGCGTCTGTCTAAATGAAGCCTCCTGTCTTTTTCAATGGGAAAGATTCACTACCTGCAGTTTTTCTCCTGATAAAACAGGAGGGATATGACCGAGGAGATGAAGAGTAACAAACAAAAGATGGTTAAATGAGCCTCAAATGTCTTATTTCGATGGCAGGCCCAGCCCCCGCAGACACAATCACTACTACTGAGGACAAAGGAATCAGGTCTTTAATGGCTGTCATTGTGTGGAAACCTGCACTCATCCTAAAACTGACAGTGTCTCTTGTTGAAAGTGAGAAGTGTCAGACCTTTTGCAGCAGAGGTGTTTTGGAAATGTTCTGCTCATGTAACGAGGAGAACATCTCTATTAAGCGTTCAGACGAATGAGCCAGGCTACCATGCGCTTAAAAGCCGGGAAGAAGGCTGGTGCGAAAGGACAAGCCTTAGGTCTATATTTGCAAATAAAGTAGTTTCATATTGCAAATATTACGTTTTAAACGTGTAGTCTCAACACACACCATCTACACACACACCTACACTACACACACCACCTGGTGAATGAGCTCTGAATTGAAACAGCAGTGCATCTGTCAAGGGCCCGTGAGTGATGCTTTATGATACGTGCTGGTCAGATGAAAAATAGAGAGTTGACATTTTCCAGACTTTTCACCATCGTGTGACCGTAAACTAAATGAGACGTGCGCCGAGTCGCTCGAGTGAATTAGCTCATTGAAAATGAACACTGACGCATTTATCTGCAAGGGGATGGCTTGAAGCTGATGTAGCCGCAGGTAAGTTCTTCCATCAAATTATTCTCAAAGAATGATTCTCTGAACATTTGAGCTGAAACAGTTTTGCGAAATTGTGATACTTTCCATGGCTGCAACTGCCTACCGCTCGGTCGCGTGTGTGTTTATTTGGGGGTTCTTTTGGCCGCAATTTTATTGAGAGGTAGGCTACCGGCCTGGCACGGCATGGCAGCACACTGAAATATTGTCCTTGTCAGACAGACGCAAACAGAGTAAACTCTTAATTAGGAAAATAAACTGATGTTTGTGGACAGTCTTTCTTCATTAAAACTCACCGTATTTTACTTGCAAGATTAATGGCAGCTGACATCGAATTTGACAGCGCTGGGCAATTAGGCTAATGATTGAACTGAATCTATTTTCCATAGCCATGTGTGTACAATTGATTGTGATCAATACAAAAATATAGACATTAATAAATGTGTTAAGAGCTTTTCTGTGTATATACGTGCAATATAGTCGTTTATAGTATTTATAGTATTTTGTATGTACAAATCGATCCTCGTGAGGAAAATCGACTGTTTTCGTGGTGTCTTTCAGAAGGTGTGTAGTCGGATGAACCGACAGAGGGCGAACGGAATCCAAAGTGATAGACCACTTCTTTCCCCCCTCTCCTCTCCCCCTCCTCTCCTCTCCCCCTCCCCTCCTCTCCCCTCCCCTCCGCTCCAGGGAGAAGGAGGTGTTGGGAATCTCCTACAACAAACACACATTCAGATGAGCGTGTGCATTACATCACAACCCGCGAGCATATAATGGACACACGGGGCAGGTTACCCTCTCAGCGTTCAACGAATCGTTAACGGAACATCATGCCTTTACTCAGCGCGAGAGCTTTGACAAGTGATCATATGAAGCTGGGAACGCACGCAGTGGCGCACGAGACGCGTAGTTGCTGATGCAGCTGAACTAACGGTCACATACAATAACAACGAACGATTAGGTATTGTTTTATCTGCTTTTAATATCGGCGGGAGAATAATATTAGGCTGTTCAGTTTTGACTTATAATTCAGCAGTCGGACGAAAACAACGGGCTTTTTATCTTTCAATTGACCAGGGTGGCCCTTCAAGAAGAAGGCTATACTGCCTTTTCAAGTCAAACTAAGCTGGAGACGGTTTGCCTTCTGAGAACGCACCACACCTCCTCATCCGTGGAACAGTCTCGATTATCATCAGATTTAAAAAACAAAAATTGAGCGTAACCAACATGGATCAGTCTCTTCAGTTTCCAACGCTGTACCTGTTGGCGTTGTCCCTGGGATTGATGGTGGAACATAGCGTCTGTCAACACTACTACCTCCTCCGCCCCATCCCCAGCGACACCCTGCCGCTTGTGGAATTAAAAGAGGACCCAGACCCCGTCTTCGACCCCAGAGAAAGGGACCTTAACGAGACCGAACTCAAAGCTGTGTTGGGGGAGTTCGACGGCAGGTTTCTGTCGGTGACGCCGCCGGAGGACAAGTACACCGGGAACGAAGATCTGGATGACGTTGAGGTTGAGTTAAAGCCCGGTGGAGCGATGCCGAAAGAAATCAAAGCGATGGATTTTGACATTCAGTTTGGCAAAAAGCAAAAGCCGAGTAAAAAACTCAAACGGAGGCTGCAGCAGTGGCTGTGGTCTTATTCGTTCTGCCCGGTAAGATACACCTGGACCGACCTCGGGAATAGATTCTGGCCCCGGTACGTCCGTGCGGGCAGTTGCCTTAGCAAAAGATCGTGTTCGGTACCGGAGGGTATGGTTTGCAAACCGGCGAACTCGACTCATCTCACAGTACTGAGATGGCGATGTATTCACAGGAGGGGGGTGTTGAAATGTGCGTGGATACCTGTTCAATACCCCATCATAACAGAGTGCAAATGTTCCTGCTCGAACTGAAATGAAACGACTGCCTTTCCCCAGAATAAATTATGATCATCATTTGCGATTTATATTTTTTGTATGCACTACCGAGTGTAGGAATGTACTGTTTGTATATCAGGCGCCTTTCAATTATAACTTCTTGTACAAAGTCAGTATTACATGTAACCAGAGTCAACTATATTTGTGGAAAAATGGTTAGCCCATAGGCTATCTTTTTTGTTCGTATTTATGGAGACGGTGCGTGGTGCCGTTAAAGACTGGTTTCTATCTATCGACCTCAGATTAAATATGGATTATTGTATTTTCAACAGTTTGTCATGTAAATTAAGAGACCTGCTATTTATTCTTTGTATTCATATAATAAACTGTCACTGAAATGATTCATACTAGATGTACAGCGTTGTGTGGGTTCTTTTAACCATAGCAACCACTCAAAAACTCTTGGGTCCTCAACCGAGTAGATCTCCAATCGATTTGATACTTTTACTCACCTTTTTAAAACTCTTTTCCTTTTTTCTTAAGAAAGGCTATTTTGCTATACTTCATGTTCACAGAGAAGATTTACAGTTAAATTTATAGTTAATTATTGAGAAATTATGTTAATTCCTGGTGTTGCCTGCAGCGGAGAAGGTAAGTGACGGCTGGAATAGCGTTTATCAAGAGTTGGTCCGCTGGTATATTGGTCACGCATGGGAGATACCAGTTAAAAACAGCCAATGTCTTTCGAGACTTGTCATAAATTCTTAAAGTGTTTAAATTACCTACCAACTCTTATCAACAATACTCATTTAACTTTCTCAAATCCGTTGGTTTACAATCATATTGGCACGTTTTTGCCTCCTACTGTAACCAGAAACTAAGCAATCGTAAAACCACCCCAGTATCATTGTGTATACTGTTACCCACGTGACATGTAAATCCTACAATGATAGAAGAGCCATCTACTCTTTCCACCATGTCATGTAATGATAGCTACTTCTATCCATATGTATCTATTGTGATGGTTACTCTGGTCCATGATGACAGTAAATACTCTACTATCCACAAGGACAGAATACCAGTGACCACTTCTGCTGTTATCACCCTATCATCACCCTATCACTGTAAAACCATCTGCTTTTCATCACAACACTCAAGATCACACACACACGCGCACGCACGCACACACACACACACACACACACACACACACACACACGCGCGCACGCACGCACGCACACACACACACACACACACACACACACACACACACACACTGCTTGCTATCTCTACAAGCCTATAACAACTCTAGCTGTAGATAAAGGGCCAGTGATTCATGGCAGATGCTGCTGACAGGCCTCGCGCTTCACTTTCATCTCCTCGGCCCTCCTCTCCATTTGTAGCACAGCAGGATATGGCTAGCTGCAGACAGGGAAAGCAGGAGCTAGCTAGCAGCAGACAAGCCCAGGAGAAGCTAGCATGCTAGCTAGAGACAAGCCCAGTAGAAGCTAGTATGCTAGCTGGAGACAAGCCCGGTAGAAGCTAGCATGCTATAGAGAAGCCCAGCTGGAGAGCAAGCATGCTAGCTAGAGACAAGCCCAGTAGAAGCTAGTATGCTAGCAGCAGACAAGCCCGGTAGAAGCTAGCATGCTAGCTAGAGACAAGCCCAGTAGAAGCTAGTATGCTAGCTGGAGACAAGCCCGGTAGAAGCTAGCATGCTAGGTACAGACAAGCCCAGTAGAAGCTAGCATGCTAGCTGGAGACAAGCCTAGTAGAAGCTAGTATGGTAGCTGCAGACAAGCCTAATAGTAGCTAGTATGCTAGCTACATACAGGACTGGTAGAAGGCAGCATGCTAGCTTTAAGGGTAGCAGGGACTTGTATACTTAAGGAGCATAGAGAGAAACCAACTGAAATATCAAACCAATGGTATACAGTGTAGTCTCATAACAGAGTAGCACACTGCTTGGACACAGTTGCCAGTTAGTTTGCAGTCTCTTTGTATAGTGCCACGGATCTCTCAAAGTCATACTCTGCAACACAGACAGACCTTACGTATAATCTGGTGTTTTCATCCATTCTGCCAAACATCTTCACATTTACGACGGAACAAAAACTGCGCATTTAAATCCTACTTTCCGAGTCGAAGTGATGGTTTAATACGATCCAACATCTTTTCCAGGACAGGCCAGACACTATAATCCTCTTGTCATTTTAAATACCCTTCAAAAGACATTTTACGTTTGATTCATCCAGCAGATGCGTTTTTTTTTCCAAAGAAACATACAAACACGGTCAGGTCGCCGATCTGATCAGACAGTGGAGGACGCTAGGGGAGAGCTGTGGCTGGACAAGGGTTGCTCTGTGGTTGCTCTGTCGGACAGAGGAGGAAGCTAGGGGAGAGCTGTGTCTGGACAAGGGTTGCTCTGTCGGACAGAGGAGGAAGCTAGGGGAGAGCTGTGTCTGGACAAGGGTTGCTCTATCGGACAGAGGAGGAAGATAGGGGAGAGCTGTGTCTGGAGAAGGGTTGCTCTGTCGGACAGAGGTGGAAGCTAGGGGAGAGCTGTGTCTGGACAAGGGTTGCTCTGTCCCTCTGCTCTGTGTGAAAGACTGACTTCGTTTTCCCTTTCTCTCTATAGATATTTTCCTTGCTCGCCCTCCATCTTATCTTTTCCTTTGCTCTCTCTCTCTTTTTCATCTCATCCGTAGGATGCACATTATGTCGTTCTTTGAGAGTTTGTGTGTTTGCATGTACGTGCGCGTTTGACTATTCCAGACTGGTATCACAGGGAGATGGATGTGTGTGTGTGACCTCAGGTAACATGATTATGGAACACACACCAGTAAAACAGGAGAGGAGAGGCTCCCTGGAGCTCTGCAGTCTACCCACTGGGTAGGTCTCTCCTCAGGGGAGGGGTGGAGAGAGACTGGGGATGTTGGGGGAGAGAGGTAGAGAGACAGTGGAGAGAGAGAGGGGGAGTGTGGAGGGAGAGGGATGTTGAGGGAGAGAGGTAAAGAGTGAGAGAGGAAGAGAGAGAGAGAGAGAGAGAGAGAGAGGGATGTTGAGGGAGAGAGGTAGAGAGACAGTGGAGAGAGACAGGGAGAGGGGTGGAGAGAGACAGGGGAGAGTGGAGAGAGAGGGGGAGAGTTGAGAGAGAGGGGGAGGTTCGGGAGAGCAGTAGAGACATTTTGGAGGGAGAGACGGGAGAGAGTGGAGAGAGGGGGATGTTGGGGGAAAGATAGGTAAAGAGAGAGTGGAGGTGGAGGTTGGAAGGAAGGGGGTGGAGAGAGAGGGGGAAAGTGGAGAGTGTTTGGACAATTTATATAAAAAAACAACTGCTTCTGTTATCCAGTGGATAAGTCATATCTAAGTTTATACTGGAATGCTGAAGACAGTCAAGCTGTGTGTGTGTGTGTGTGTGTGTGTGTGTGGTTTGTGTGGCATACTAGGTGTTGACAGGAGGGTTGGTGCCTGTTAATACCAGCCTTGAGAACGCATAACTGCCAATACCTCTTGCAGTCCACTCCCTCTCTGGTTCTCACTCTCTCCCCCCCTCCCTCTTCCTCTCTCCACACACATTCACTCAGTGGGGTGCACATGAGAGGACCAGGCACAGCTGTTTGTAAAGTCTTACAGTTCAAGTCTGCTCTCCCTAATGCTTGTAGCCACAAGTAAAACCACAAAGCTAACAATATCTGCAGCTTCAGGTTGATTTGACAACTGTGACATTCTCTTTTACTCATTCGGCATCTTTCTCTCCATCTCAGTTTGGTTTCTGTTTCGTGTTAATTTCTTTCATTGCTTCCTTATTCCCAATAGTCCATTTTGGTCCTTGCTTAATCAACATCGTCTCTTTTCTCCACAAATGATATCAAAATCACCACAAATGCCTGTCTCGCTGCTTACTTTTGCCTACATGTTTCAGATATCAGATAGCTCACCTGATCAAATAGAACAATTCTCTGTAACCGTGCAAACACCAATCGAGTTTGATTATAAATAGACACCTCTTAATCTTGCCCGATGTACAAACTACTCGCTGGCTACCGTTTTCACTCCCCTCCCAACATCCGTTCACTAAATTCGTTCGCTTATCCCACGTTAAAGAGTTCGCTTATCACACGTTTAACAACCCCACGGGAGTCCAACAGTTCGCTTTCAAGACGATTTGTCCACCAACGCAATAGTTTGCGCTGATTAACATTAAGCACTAATAAGCAAGCCGAGTACATTATAATGTGGAAAAGATTAACAAGCTACCCTCGTTAGAACTGTTACTGCTCAAAGCCGTTACTAGCAACTTTGTTTTGATAAAACCTTACCTTCGTAATTGTTGATGTACCTCGAGTAGTACAATTTCACCTTTTCTCTCTTTTCTCTCTTGCTTGAAGGGCAGCAACGCAGAAAAGCATGCATATCGTTAATTGTCATTTTGATGGGAAAACCCGAATTCCTGTTAAAACGACGGTATTTTGTGTGGACACCTCAAGTGACAGATAGCTACCGGAAATTGTTTACATGTCAGATCATTACTTAAAAAAAATACAAATAAAATAAACAAAACATTTAGATGGGTAGGTGTTTTCATTCATCTGCATTTGTGGATATCAACTTTTGATAAAAACCTTTATTTTATTTATCAAAATAGTGACAGAGTACTTATCCTGTACCTTTAAACAGACGATGCTGCAAAAAAAAAAAACAGCACAAAGACACAGACACTAACAGACACACTCAAACTCTGTATCCTGCAGGCAGTCTGTCAGTGAGAGAGCTCATCTTACTGTAATGATCCTGCAGGTAAAAGACCTCCTGTCTGTCACTATGTTCCTATATGAACCCTGAGGGGCTGTGCAGGTGTGCTGGCCTGGTCTGGGGTTGTGTCTGGGCCTGGCCTGGCCTGGCCGTGTCTGGGCCTGGCCTGGCCTGGCCTGGCCTGGCCAGGCCCAGACCAGGCCAGCACACCTGCACAGCCCCTCAGGGTTCATATAGGAACATAGTCTAGATCTTGGTCTGGTCTGAGCCTGTGTCTAGTCTGTGTTTGAGCCTGTGTCTAGTCTGGGTCTGTATCAGGGTCTAGGCCTGGATCAGGGTCAGGGCCTGGGTCTGATTAGGTCTTGGCTGATCTAGTGTTGGGTGATCTGGTCTGATCTGGTTTGATCTGGTCTAACAAATAGCCCCACACCTGAGCTGTGCAACCAAAGACCTTAGGTAGACCCAGGGAATCAGAGCAGCTCTGTACGAGATGACAGGTGTGTGTGTGTGTGAACAGGTGTGTGTGGGACAGGTGTGTGTGTGTAGACAGCTGCTCACCATGGGTGTGTGTGAGGGTATACCCAACCACTTCTGAATATAAAGACTCACAGTAGGTCACAGTTGACATATCTAACTTGTTTTAATTGATCTTTCTCAGTCTCTGTATTACACACTTTCATTCTCACTTTTCAGATCATTTCTCTCTTTGTCTCGCTCACTCCCTCTCTCCCACACATGAGATAATTGGTCTTCCTAAGATACCCTTTACTGTTGCTATGCCCTGGTCACCATGGACACACGCACGCACACACACACGCACACACACACACACACACACGTACACACACTTACATATACACTCATGCACACACGCATACACATACACACGCGTACACATTCCTTTTTAAAAGATCTTCACTTGTTTCAAGGTTGTGTGCAAAGTAAGTGCACGTGTAGGGGTGTGGAGCAGAGTGTGTGTGCATGTGTGTGTGTGCATGTGTGTGTGTGCGTGTGTGTGCATATGTGTGTGTGTGTGCGTGTGTGCATGTGTGTGTGTGCATGTGTGTGTGCATATGTGTGTGTGTGCGTGTGTGTGCATATGTGTGTGTGTGCATATGTGTGTGTGTGCGTGTGTGTCTGTGCGTGTGTGTGCATATGTGTGTGTGTGTGTGCATATGTGTGTGTGTATGTGTGTGTGTGTGTGTGTGTGAGGGGGGTTTGATGGTAATGGTTAGTTGTTTGATATCCTGCTCATTATTCCATCCTTTCATCTGGTATTCAAGGTCAACTCTGCTTTGATGAGAGTGTGTACACGTGCATACGTGTGTGTACGCGGGTGTGTGCGTGTGTACGCGGGTGTGCGTGTTGAGGGCTCCTTGTTTTTTAAGAACTTTCAAAGAGGGTATGGTCACTCAATGCCCAATGAATGAGAATGTTTCGATTCGAGTGAATTTGGATGTTTATGAAGATTCCTATGGATGCCTTGAAGACCCCTCGTTCCTCCCCACACACGCTGTGTTTGGTTTGTGCTTTGGGGGGGAACAAGGGTCCTTTAACGTCCTGTTTGTTATGTTAAAGGCCAAACAGCAGAGACAGATTTTGCACCCAGACGGGAAGACAATTCAATTAACTTTTCAGTGTCACGTAAAGATGAAGGTTGTTGTCTCTGGAGAATAAGACAGTGCTTGAACACAGCCACACACAGACTCACACACACACACACACACACACACCTATGTTACAACTAACACGTATAGGGTTAGGTTGTTTTGAATCTATTTTTCTGTATTTAGATTGGAACAACTGAGAGAAGCAGGATCAGAGAATTCTAACGTATCAGTGCCTGTTAGGAACGGAAAATGAACTGAGAACTTAGAACACGCGCTACTACAAACGCCCCCCCCTTACACTCTCTCTCACAGACACACACACACACACACTCACACACACACACACACTCTCTCTCACAGACACACACACACACACACCTACATTCACTCACTCACACACACACACACACACACACACACACACACACACACACACACACAGGGATCCTGAGTCTTTGTTCTTCATGGCATCTGGCCCAGAGCCACATTGTCGTGGTTGGCAGCACTTCACAATAATGCACTGACAATGGTGAGATGTACTCTCTCTCTCTCCGTCTCTCGCTCTCTCTGTCTCCCTCAGTGTCTCGCTCTCTGTCTCTCTCTCTGTCCTTGTCGGTCTATGTCTCTCGCTCTCTGTCTCTCTCGCTCTCTCTCGGTCTATGTCTCTCGCTCGCTCTCTCTCTCTCCTATTTCTCCCCTGCTAAGTATTAATCCTAGCCCATCCCACTGAGACCCTTGCTAAATCCAGACTCATCCATTGCAGACACACACACACACACATTGTGACCCCTACCCCATCACCACCAGTTGGCATGTTGACTGTGCTGCCTGCCAGTCTGCCTCGAGTGTGTGACATTGTTGATACTTTCCTCTGACCTATTTCTGATCGGTAAGTCATTGTGGCCCTGGGTTCTGATTGAAGAGCCCGTGGACCCTCTGGCTAATAACAAAGCCCTTCGCTGACTGCAGTGACATGGCAGTAAACAGAGAGCTTGTCCCCAGAATTGCTCATTAGGACGGTGTTTGTAAACATGGCAGCTTGGAGCAGGAACACGACATGAGGGCCCCATCTCCCTTTCTCCTCCTCTTCCTCCTCCTTCTTCTCCTCTCTTCCTCTTCGTCTCTTCCTCTTCCTCCTCCTTCTTTGCCTCCTCCTCTCTTCCTCATCCTCCTCCTTCTTTGCCTCCTCCTCTCTTCCTCATCCTCCCCTCCGCTCCTCCAATCTCCATCCTCCTTGTCCTCGCCACCTCATCTCCTCCCAGGGTCCTCATGTCCGCACGTAGATCTTCCATCCTCTCCACCTCCTCCGTCTGTCTTCCTGTTGGCCTATCGGGTTCCCCTATAGGCCTTCCCCTCTTCTTCTCCTGCCATTGGACGTCGTAGCGCAACCACGGAAACAATGAACGGGTGAAGATGGAGTGAGACGAAGAGAGACGGAGAGAGGAGGGAGGTTGAGGGAAAGCAAGATAAGTGTGACAGAGGAGAAGGGGAAAGGGAGAGCCATGGAGAGAGTAAAGAAGAGAGAGAGCAAAACATTAGAGGGAAACAACAAGAGATGATCAATGATCAATTTTTGTTGGAGTGGAAAAACAGTCAACTGGAGTAGCACCCATGCCTCTCTTTCTCTCCACCCACCACCCTCCACCCACCACCCTCCACCCACCCTTTACCCTTCACCCTCCACCCACCCACTAGAAATATAGATCAACAAAATTTGATGGGTACTCATCAGATTTTTACCAGTATTCCTCCTCCTAACTATGTCCCCTGATGTATTGCATTAAATATAACTAACCGTCTAAATAGATATTTACTCAAATATGCAACAAGTTCAACCAAACACCCAAGACCAGACACATTGGCCTTCATGAGGACCAACTGTCCTGCAAACGAATCTCCTTCATCACGTTATCGATGTCACTTCCTGTGTAAATACAAGACATAAATAAAGTCTGACTCTCATAAGAAGGAGTCCTGATGATGTCACTCTGTGTACCTTCAAACACAGAATGCCCCACTTCCCCCCCCCACCACCATTACCCCCCACCCCCCCTCCGTTACCCCCCAGGGGGTAGAGGGTAAAACATCAGGGGGGGTTCTAAAGCAAAGCTGTCCTCCTGAAAACGTCATCTACACATCTACACAGGGGTAATTACAGCCCGGCGCCTGACTGTGTGTATTTATGTGTGTGTGTGTGTGTGTGTTTGAGCACCGTTTGTCTGTGTGTGTGTTTTGTGTGAATGTGTGAGTGTGTGTGTGTGTGAGTGTGTACTCTAGCTGTGTGTAGAAGGGGCCCTGGATGGCAACAGGCTTTGGAATGAGATTTAGTCTCTCCCGGGGCTCCTGCCCCCAACCCTCCTCCTTTCCTCTTCCCCCTCTCCTCTCCTCTCTCCTCTCCTCTTCCCCCTCTCCTCTCCTCTCCTCCTCCCCCTCTCCTCTCCTCTCTCCTCTTCCCCCTATCCTCTCCTCTCTCCCCCTCTCCTCTTCCCCCTATCCTCTCCCCTCCTCTTCCCCCTCTCCTCTCCTATCTCCTCCTCCATCTTCTCCTCACTTCTCCCCACCCCTCCTATCCTCTCCTCCCCCTTCTCCTCTGCCTCCCCTCCCCCCTCCTATCCCCTCCTATCCTCTACTCTCTCCCCCCTTCTCTTCTCTCCCCCCCACCCTAAAACAAATGAGAGTGCGTCGAGGACCGAGTGTTTATTTGAGCTCTTCTGGCTCTGAAGTGCTGGAGCCAGTGTCTCCTGTGTGGACCATCAGTCACAGAGGGAGAGAGAACTGTGAGTGTGTGCGCGTATGTGTGTGTCTGTGTGCCTGTGTGTGTGTGCCTGTGTGTGTGTGTGTGTGCCTGTGTGTGTGTGTTCGTTTTACCACCCGAAAAACTCTTTGAGGGTTACACTCACACCATAATTGCACTCATGTTTTACTCAAGTCCTCTCCACATGCACATGCACACACACACACATACATACATACACACACACACAGAAACACACACACGCACACACACGCGCGCCCGCACACACAGACTTGATCATTTTCACACCCCAACAAACATCCTAGTTAATCCAACTAAGCATTTTAATAGTTCTCTCTGAGGCAAGGAGCTAAAGTGACAAGGAGGAGAGGCAGAGAGGAGAGAGGAGAGGCAGATAGAAGAGGCAGAGAGGAGAGACAGGGAGAAGAGGCAGAGAGGAGAGGCAGGGAGAAGAGGCAGGGAGGAGAGAGGAGAGGCAGATAGGAGAGGCAGAGAGGAGAGACAGGGAGAAGAGGCAGAGAGGAGAGAGGAGAGGCAGAGAGGAGAGACAGGGAGAAGAGGCAGAGAGGAGAGACAGAGAGGAGAGGCAGGGAGAAGAGGCAGAGAGGAGAGGCAGAGAGGAGAGAGGAGAGGCAGAGAGGAGAGACAGGGAGAAGAGGCAGAGAGGAGAGAGGAGAGGCAGGGAGAAGAGGCAGAGAGGAGAGGCAGATAGGAGAGGCAGATAGGAGAGGCAGAGAGGAGAGGCAGAGAGGAGAGAGGAGAGGCAGATAGGAGAGGCAGATAGGAGAGGCAGAGAGAAGAGACAGAGGAGAGGCAGAAATGAGAGGCAGAGAGGAGAGACAGGGAGGAGAGACAGAGGAGAGGCAGAGAGGAGAGGCAGAGAGGAGAGACAGATAGGAGAGGCAGAGAGAAAGGGAGGAGAGGCAGAGAGGAGAGGCAGAGAGGAGAGACAGGGAGAAGAGGCAGAGGAGAGGCAGAAATGAGAGGCAGAGAAGAGAGAGGCAGGGCAGGCTGCTAAAGAGGCAGGCTGCCAGACTCCACTTGAGCTGTTTGAGGCCGGAGCCAGAGTAGCAGTCTGTGAAATTCACCCATAAAGATGAATCCTGCTGCACACTGTTGGTCTGGCACCTCTGTCCATGTCTGTCTGTCTCCCTCTCTCTCTGTCTCCCTCCCTCTCTGTCTCCCTCCCTCTCTGTCTCCCTCCCTCTCTGTCTCCCTCCCTCTCTGTCTCCCTCCCTCTCTGTCTCCCTCCTTTATCTTTCAATCTCTCTGTCTCCCTCTCTCCCTAATCTCTTTCTCCATGTCTGCTTCTCTCCCTCTCTCCCCCTGACCCCTGCTTCTCTAACCTCTCTCCCTCTGCCTCTCTCATTTTCTCTCCTAATCTACCTTACTCTCCTAGTCTCTCTCTCCTCTCCTCTCCCTCTGTCACCCCCCCCCCCCCTCTCTCTCTTCCTCTAGTATTGATTTATCTCGCCGGGCGATTCTGGTGCCATGAGCTTGGAGGTGGTGGGGTGGAACAGGAGGGGGGGGGTAGACGAGGGGTTGGAGGTGGGAGGCAGGGTATTGGGGAGGGTGGTGGTTGGGGGGGGAGGGTGGTTGGAGTTCCCTGGGGTTCCCTTCTCGTTTCCGAACGAGAACAGAAATCAAATTAGAGAAGCACACAGACGCTGGTGTCCTGCTCTCTGCATGACAAAACAGGGTGCGGGACTGGAATGCTGAGACGACACTTACTGTTTAGTTAAAGGGTTAGTCCACCCAAAATGCAAATTCCTTTAACATCACAGGGGCACCAGCTGGAGGAAGAATTATCCAAACTCTGATATCCTGTGAGTCTGTCAATATTTCCTCTCCCACTCAATCTTGTTAGCATGTGTGTGTGTGTGTGTGTGTGCCCCTGTGTGTATGTGTTTGTGTGTGTGTCTGTGTCTAAGTGTGTGTTTGTGTGTGTGCCTGTGTGTCTGTGTCTAAGTGTGTGTTTGTGTGTGTGCCTGTGTGTATGTGTCTAAGTGTGTGTTTGTGTGTCAAGGGTTAAGAATCAAAGAGAGGGATCCATCTTTGAGGATGTAAGTCTCCCTGCCTTGGAGAGACCCCGGTGAGATCAGATCAAACTAGAGACACCATCCCTCTCCTGCCACCTGCTGTCTGGGTGTCTAATTAGATACACTCTGACTGGGGAGCAATGGGAGGGTGTGTGTGTGTGTGTGTGTGTGTGCGTTCAGGAGTGCATGTGTGTGTGTGTGTGTGTGTGTGTGTGCGTTCAGGAGTGCGTGTGTGTGTGTGTGCGTTCAGGAGTGTGTGCGTGTGTGTGTGTGTGTGTGCGTGTGTGTGTGTGTGTTGGGGAGGATGTAACGAACTTGTTCTTAGGATAGACCTGTTTTAAAAAATATGTTGCAGTTTAGTTCAGTTTTATTACATTCAAATATCTCAGTCAGTTCATGACTTGGATATTCTTTTGGGATAAAGGAAAAACACTCTCCCCTCCCCAACTCTCTCCCTTCCTCTCTCCTTCTCTCTCCCTCCCTTCCTCTCTCCCTCCCTTCCTCTCTCCTTCTGTCTCTCTCTCTCTCCCTTCCTCTCGCCTCTCTCCCTTCCTCTCGCCTCCCTCCCTCCCTTCCTCTCTCCTTCTGTCTCTCTCTCCCTTCCTCTCACCTTCTCTCTCCCTCCCTTCCTCTCTCCTTCTGTCTCTCTCTCCCTTCCTCTCGCCTCTCTCCCTCCCTTCCTCTCTCCTTCTGTCTCTCTCTCCCTTCCTCTCACTCTCTAGTCCTTCCTTCCTCTCTCAAACCATCTCTCCCTTCTTCACTCCGTCTCTCTCTCTCCCTCCCTCCATTCCTCCCTCCCTCTCCTTCTCTCTCTAATCCCCTTTTCCCTCCCTCCATCTAAGTTCCAGGACCCAGGTAGCAGACAGACTGTGGAGACCCTTGGTAGACTGTTTATGGAACCAGTATGACATCAGACACTGTGACTAATCGATATATGTCCCTCCCCCCTGGCCCCCCTTCAGGTGTCTAATCTCGGAGGAGGGGAGGAGGAGGGGGGATAGGAGGGAGAGTAGAGGAGGGAAAGAAGAGGAGAGAGGAGGAACAAGGAAGGAGAGAGGACAGGACGGGGAGATAGAGTGAAGGAGAAAGAGGGTGTGTATGTGTATGGTTATAAAACGAGTCAAGCCGGAAAAGTGAAGGAGAGAAAGGATAGCTGGAGGAAAAACTTGTACCCTCTGGAGACTGGTTAGACCTCTGCAGCTCTGTCGCTCTACCACCATCTCAGAGGCATATTCTGTCACTCTATCACCCTGTTAGAGGCATATTCTGTCGCTCTATCACCCGCCCAGAGGCATATTCTGTCGCTCTATCACCCTGTCAGGGGCATATTCTGTCGCTCTATCACCCTGTTAGAGGCATATTCTGTTGCTCTATCACTCTGTTAGAGACATATTCTGTCGCTCTATCACCCTGTTGGAGGCATATTCTGTCGCTCTATCACCCTGTCAGAGGCATATTCCGTCGCTCTATCACCCTGCTAGAGGCATATTCCGTCGCTCTATCACCCTGTCAGAGGCATATTCTGTCGCTCTATCACCCTGTCAGGGGCATATTCTATCGCTCTATCACCCGGCCAGAGGCATATTCTGTCGCTCTATCACCCGGCCAGAGGCATATTCTGTCGCTCTATCACCCTGTCAGAGGCATATTCTGTTGCTCTATCACCCGGCCAGAGGCATATTCTGTCGCTCTATCACCCTGTTAGAGGCATATTCTGTTGCTCTATCACTCTGTTAGAGACATATTCTGTCGCTCTATCACCCTGTTCGAGGCATATTCTGTCGCTCTATCACCCTGCCAGGGAGGATGAGGATCTGATCTGTCAGACAGGTCGACTCCGGCCCAGTGATGGATGAGCGGTGAGCTAAGATGGATGACAGGGACTGTCTACGTCTGTGTTGTCCCAGAGGGGGCACTGACGTTCCTGCAGCCTCCCAGGGCGTCAGGGCAGGGCCTCCCCCTGTTTACCCTGGGACGGGGGCTGTGATTTAGGGAGCGACTCCAGGAGAGAGGCAGGCGGGCGGAGAAGAGAACAGAGCTGGACTGAAGGGAGAGCTCAGGTTTCCAAACAGACCTTTGAAATGGAGTAGAGGCCCTCGTTAAAGGGCTGGCGTGGAGAGGGATAGGGGTGAGGAGGAGGTGGGGGGGTATGGAGGGTCGAGGAGTTGCTGGACCTGACGTGGGGGGTGGGAGGCGGAGGGGGGTTGGGGGGGGAGACTAAACACAAACACTGGAGAAAGCACATGCACACTTCAAAGCACGGTAGGATTTGGAAGGATCCAGTATTTATGAATATCCACCATCTCAGTATCTTTCAAGTGAAATAATAAACAAAGCGAGATATCGTACAAAAATGCCAGTGACTAATAAGAGTGTATTTGAGGTTCAGCGAGAGAGTGTGGATGTCTCACCTCTGCATCCAGTTTGTGTCCCTGTAGAAAGTTCTGGAAACAAGCTGATGACTGTGCTGGGGGCACACAGAAGCTACATGAAAAAGAGGTGTGGGGGGGGGGGGGGGGGGGGGTGGGGGGGGTCGGAGGGGGGAGAGAGAGAGGGGGGAGGAGAGAGAGAGCGGGGGAAAGAGAGGGAGGGGTGGGGGGGTTGGAGGGGTGGAGAGAGGGTGGAGAGAGAGAAGAGAGGGGTGGGGGGGGGTCTGAGGGGTGGAGAGGGGGGGATAGAGAGAGGGGTGGGGGGTACATGTATGAGGGAGAAGAAGAGAGGAAAG
>BROE01000018.1:2397357-2439937 GCA_036571765.1 Plecoglossus altivelis | reverse complement strand
GGGGGGGTCTGGAGGGGTGGAGAGAGAGAGAAAGAGAGAGGGCGGGGGGAGATGGGATCTGGAGGGGTGGGGGGAGAGGGAAAGGGGGAGAGGGAAAGGGGGAGAGAGGATCTGGAGGGGTGGGAGGAGAGGGATGGGGGAGAGGGAGAGAGGGGAAGGGGGGGATGGAGGATCAGGACACAGACCAGTCATAAGTCAGAGTTACGTGTGTGTGTGTGTGTGTATGTGTGAGTTTGCGTGTGTGTGTATGTGTACACTGTTACACTGTTCAGTCTGTTTATGCATACCAGTCCTCAGTCTGTATCTTTGTCTTGTGAGTGTTGGACAGTAGACAACCACTCTGGGATGGAACTGAACACGATGTGTAATGATGAGTTGTGTAAATATACTACTGCAGAGAAACAGGGTGTGTGTGTGTGTGTGTGTGAGTGTGTGTGTGTGTGTGTGTGTGTGTGTGTGTGTGTACGCCTTGTCAGAACCCATGACGTGATTATTCTGTATTCAAAAAGAAAAACAAAATGGTGAAGACACGTTTTGCTGAAGATACCCGGCTACTTGTCAACCATGTCTGCAGGTCACACAGGTTACTAGGAGGTCACTGAGAAGTCAAGTGTGTGTTTGACCTCCTGGAGGTCAGGAGATCTGAGCACTTGACAGAGACAGACAGGCAGACAGACAGGTTAAGGTTTCGAAAGTTAAGGTAACATGACCTGCCACCTGTATATAATATCCTTCCACATTTCTCCCTTCATAAATTGGCATCTCTACATCAGCAACAGTTCCTGGAATACCTCTGCAAGATATGGCTTCTGCGCTGTCTTCTTCAGAAACACAGCAGCTCCACCTAGTGGTGTTGTTATGTAACTACATCTGGGCAATCGTATCGCCAGCTGCCATTCACAAAAAAAAAAAGTTCCTTACATTTATTATACAAGCCAGTATGTGTTTTGAACAGGTTAAGTATCTAAAGTAGCATTTTCTCTAAGTCCAACCAGCCTAATCTGTTGCAAGGTCTAAGGCAATTGTGTGCGTGAATACGCCTACTGGTGACTGCATGCAACAAAATGCTAACTCATCTTGAACCAGACATGCAAAAGTATTTATCTGTCTATGAATAGTTCCTTTCAACCTAAGACTTTGGACAGCGTAACAAATTACGGTGTTTATTAAAAGTGTTTAGCTCATGCAGATGATGACAGCCCTGATGAAAGATGATAGTCTTGACGATTCAGAAAATAAATTAGCTGAGACCAACAGCCTTCAGTCCCAGTTAACATATAGAGATGAACAGGGTTGCAGTAACTAACATCTAAACTGTGCCAGACTGAGATGTTAGCTGTTTGAGACGAGGGCAGAGGAGAGGGAGAGAGAGGAAGAGAGAGGGAGAGAGAGAGAGCAATAGAGAGAGAAAGGGAGGGGAAAGGAGAGTAGAGAGGTAGAGAGGGACAGAGACAGAAAGGGGGAGAGAGACAGAAAGGGGGAGAGAGAGAGACAGAAAGGGGGAGAGAGAGAGACAGAAAGGGGGAGAGAGACAGAAAGGGGGAGAGAGACAGAAAGGGGGAGAGAGAGAGAAAGGGGGAGAGACAGAGAGAAAGGGGGAGAGAGAGAGAAAGGGGGAGAGAGAGAGACAGAAAGGGGGAGAGACAGAAAGAGGGAGAGAGAGAGACAGAAAGGGGGAGAGAGAGACAGAAAGGGGGAGAGAGAGAGAAAGGGGGAGAGACAGAAGAGGGGAGAGAGAGGGAGAGAGGACAGAAAGGGGAGGAGAGACAGAAGGGGGAGAGAGAGAAAGGGGAGAGAGAGAGAGAGAGAGAAAGGGGGAGAGAGAGAGACAGTTGAAAGAAAGTAAAACAAAAGAGCAGATTCCTGTTGTGGTTACTGTTACGCTGCATCAGATAAGCACTCTTGTGGAACACAGGCTGCAAAACATGAGCCTGTGTGTGTGTGTGTATCTGTGTGTGTGTGTGTCTGTGTGTGTGTGTGTATCTGTGTGTGTGTGTGTATCTGTGTGTGTGTGTGTGCGCGTGTATCTGTGTGTGTGTCTGTGTGTGTCTGAGCGTGTGTGGGAAGCGAGCGGGTACCAACCGACCAATGCAAGAAAAGGATCTTAGAATAGCTTATTTTACTACACCCACTCACCCGTTCCCAAGTTCTCCAAACCTAGTCAAACAGACTCACAACACACTCAACTCACACAACACAGGCCCAGCTAGACACAGTGAGGGGAACACAACACAGGCCCAGCTAGACACAGTGAGAGGAACACAAACACAGGTCCAGCTAGACACAGTGAGGAGAGAAATACAACACACGTACTTACCAGACCCTGGTCTTACCAGACCCTGGGCTTATCAGCTCGTACTGGAACGAGCGATCGGGTCTGTCCTCATGTGTTCCAGCAGACGTGGAGGGCCACTACACACATCTAGAATCCTGTCTTTATCTACCAACCGGTGTAGAACACAGATATTCTATCTCTCTCTCGACCCCCCCCAGAAACTCCCCCATTCCCACGTCTGTGTGTCTGTCTCCCACCTCAGCACCCCCCCATAATGACTCTCCGCCTCATCTCCTCCTGTCCTGCCTCCCTCCCTCCCTCCTGTAGGTTCCTACAGTCTCGAGTCAGGAATGCCATTTTGTTTTTAACTGATGAGATAACTGGCTTGGCCTTCTCTCCTCCTCCTCCTTTTCTCCTGCTATCCTCTCCTCCTCCTCCCCTCCTGCTATCCTCTTCTTCTTCTCCTCCCCTCTTCTCCTGCTATCCTCCTCTGCTCCTCTCCCCTGCTCCTCTTCTCCTCCCCTGTCTTGTTTACTAGCTGGAGCTGCCTTCATTACCACCAATGACAGACAGCAACACAGGAATCTACTAAAAGGTTTAGCTGAATGTCTTTAGAGCATTTCCATTATAAGAACAAAACAAAAATACAAAGTACTGTAGTATTATTATTATTATTAATTATACTTTTTGATTCCAGAAACAGTTGAAGCAGAGAAATCGTCAGCTGGCTACAGTACTGTAATGACAATGCTGAAGACACTACACATATAATTACCTTTAGCTTTCCTCAAAGATCTTTAAAAAAAAAACAAAGACTACAGGAGACAAGTGGTAAAGGGTGGATTATAAGATAGAGGTAGCTAAATTACAACGTCACCACCAAGATGCATTGCTAGGTAACACTCTATTCGCTGAGAGCTTTGATCCAAAACACTAGTTTAAAGTTGTTCTACATTGACTAGGCGTAGGCATTTAAACCCATAAATACTGAAAGATTTTTTTTTAAGTCACTGTTCTTGTTAAATAGCTAACACAACATAATTCCCTCTCATTAAGACAACTTGTTCAATTTCCAGTTTCTACCTATGTTGTACTGGTACATGATATCTAATGACACCATGTGTTCAGTAATGTAAAAGAGATTTTACCACTAAAGTTGAATGATGAAAACAGACTTGACTATTTGAATAATCTGGTGGTTGTCTTCATTGGCGATTGTTTGTCTTCATTCTCCAAGCATTCCACTGCAGGTTTTATACATCCTTCAAAACTCCAAGAACCGTCTCCTTCCTCTTCTTGTTCTTAGTCACCTCGAACCTTTAGCCCTCCTATCGTCCTGGGCTCATGATGACCCCTAAATGTTGACATTTGGGGATGTTTGTTATGATCGTCAACTGTTATCGCCTAATGTCTCGGTGGTCAATATGACCTGAGATGACACTGCTGCACAGGACTCTGGGAAGTCCAGACGTATGACGACACTTGTGACAGACTAGGACTAAGACTAGCTCTTTTTTTGTGTCTATTATTCATTCGAATTGAGTGTATGCTTACATTACATGGCTGTTGTTTATGATTATTTGGTCAGAATCCTAATTTACAGCTGTAGCAATGAGCCAAATTTCACATTTGCATTCAAAGATTTCGAGTGATGAGATGATGTCTTTGACCCATGGTCACTGTTACCGAGTTAAACGTCGTCCTGTTTCTTAAGACGATAGGAGGGTTAAAATAAACAACAAAACGAAACGATTCACGGTTGATAGATAAGCAGTAATCTCTATTCAGAAGTCCGTTAAGGCCTCCATGGTTGTGGGGGCCCTGCTATGCTGGTGCAAGACCCAGATCCTGACTCTAACCCTGGGTTCAAGTCGCTCTGGAGACGCCCTTCACGCACCACAAACCAGAATCCGATAACAGGGGGTGGTTAGATCATCCATTGGAACCTGATGACCAGGATATCAACAAATCGACGAATGGTAACCGGAGGATGGATGGGACAGCAATGTCAATAGATCAATAACCGGACGCTGGCGACTGGATATCGAATCCGTAAGCGGAAGGTTTGCGACAAAGGTCAGAGGTCAGTAGTTGCGGAGGTTGAAGAACCCAACGCTGGTCGGAGACTCTTTGACGGTGACGGTGACCAGGTTGGCGGTGACGTCCGTGACAAACACGTGTTCGATGAGGCTGCGCGGTGGCTTCCAGTCCTGACCCGTCTGGACAGAGATGGACAGGTCCTGGGCCGCCCCGCCGTCCTGGTCCGAATCCGAGCTGCTCTCGTCTTCTCCGGTGCTCATCTCCGCCATCTTCCCCAGCTTTCCATCCTTAGAGGCTGACCTCTCGCGCTTCCCGGCCAAGCCAGGGGCCTCTGCAGCTGGGCTCTTCTCCGCCCGGCCCTGCGTGGTCCTGGAGGTCGGCCTCTCGCTGAGTGTGGCCCCTGGTTCCTCCGCTGCTGGCTGGGCCTTCCTGGCCGTCTGGCCTCCGGGCGTGGCCGGGGCGGGGGCCGGGGCGGGGCTCTGCCCGACAGCTGCCTTTCGTGCCGCTGGGCTGGCGGCCACGACGCGGGGGCTAGCGACCGGCGCCGCCCCGTTGCCGACGGCAGCGGGGGCGTTGGCGTGCGCCGGTTTTAAGGCGTTTTGGAGGTTGAGGGGCTGCAGGCTGGTGGGGGGTTTCTGGGCGGGGAACGGGGGAGGTTTTGGACCGGATATCCTCGTTAGGGGGCTCTGCCCAGGGAGGGTCTGTTTCTTTTGGGCAGGTCCCAAGCTGGATTGGCCCGCACTAGCCTGAGCAGAGCTCCCATTGGTGGACGACAGTTTGTTGCCGTGGAGACTGAGCTGGGCTGCTCCAGGAGACCTGGCGGTGTTGGTCTTCAGGTCCAGACCCGCCGGCCCGCTGCCAGGCTCACGCACGGCCTGCTGGAGATCGGAGCCCTTCCTGTTCTGATAGGTCGCGTTGAGGGAGGAAGTGGAGGTGGTGGAGGAGAGGGAAGGCGCCGGTGCGGAGGACGAGAGAGACCGGGGAGAGCTTGCCGAGTTCAGGGGGGGTTTGACAGCCCCCCCGGCATGGGCGACGGGGCCCCTGCTCTGGGCGGACGCCCGGTGGAACCCCATGAAGGTAAAGCTGGGTGAGAGAAAAGGCTTTTTGGACCCGCCCCGGAGATCAGCAGAGGAGGATGGGGGCGGATCTTTGGAAGGGGTGGGGGTGGACTTTAGGACCTTGCGGGCAGCCTTGTTAGGAGGGAAGGCCTTGAGCTGTGGTGGGAGAGGTTTCCTGCCTCTCCTCCTTGGTGCTTCAGGTTTGGCCACCAGGATCTGCGCCTTCTTCTGTGGTACCGGGTGCAGCTCGCGCGCTCGGAGGACCGGCTTGGCCTTGCCGTCGCTGACGTCCGCGTCGTCGTCGTCATCCTCCGACGAGGAGGACGAAGAGGAGGAGGAGGAAGAGGAGCCGGAGGAAGAGGAGGAAGAAGAAGAGGAAGAGGAGGAAGAGGATGTGTTGGATTTGGAAGCTTCCGGTACCGTTTCCTGATCGAAAGGGAAGAGGGGGAAATTGATTTATGTATTTTACAAAGCAAGGGATTTTTCATTAAACGTGTAACTTATCGTCTATTTGGTATCCTGTGTTGTCTCTTTGAGGCTGGCGAATGGAAGGATACACACAGAGACGACCGTACAGACGAAACTCACCACATTTTTCCGGGGTCTTCCCCTGGGTCTCTTCCCTCGCCTCCCAAACACAGTGTCCTCCTGCACCCTGTCACAAACACATTGACCTGGGAATGAAGCTGTGACGATTCCTTCAGCTGTGTTCTAAACTCCCTCGTACAGCGGTGTGAGTCCAGGGGACTTTCGCTGTGAGTCCAGGGGACTTTCGCTGTGAGTCCAGGGGACTTTCGCTGTGAGTCCAAGGGACTTTCCACCTTGGACTCGAGTCGGACCAAGACTCGACCACAGAACTGTAGCCACCCTGGTTCTGTCTCCACTGTTCTAGAACAGTTCTTGCCTTTCACAATGCGTCCGCGATCTAGGTGGTTTGAACGAGTAGTGTGGGCATAACGTTTAGCCTGCATAGAAACAAGAAACCCTTCCAGTAACTCCACTTTGGAAATATTCGTTCAGCCGATGCTTTCATGCAAAAGCGACATACAAATGGTGCAAGTAGACACGAGCAAAAAAAACTTTTAAAAAAAAATCAAGGCTCCGAAATGGTATTTGGGTGGTTATGGTTAAGGGATGGTCTGTGTTTACCAGGCACAATGCAAATACTCTCTGATCTCATATCAGTACGTAGCACCGCCTGTTGTGCTGTGCTGTGTAGTGAGGTCTACGACTCACCTGACTAAACACACAACAGCGCTTGCAAATGAAAGGTCTCCTGGTGACATTAGAAGTCCCAGATGCTGGTGTGAAAACAGAAGATTAGCTTGGTTTGTATTCTCTGTTACTTTTCCAGTTTTCTCATTTCTAATGATAACAGCCTCGACTGCGTGCGTAGAGAGCATTATTTAAATTTAAAAAAAAAAAGTTCCTATTTTTCCTCTTTTTCTTTCAAATCTTTAACCTTTCTATGGCTGCGTTTTTCCTGGAGCACAAACTAAACATTTGACCTTTAAATAAACAAGCCTTTGGCGCATGACAAACACTACACCAACAACACTGACCAGAATGTCAATTGGACTTTCACACAAGGGCTCTGTAAACCTGCTTTCTAAGAAGGCCCTAGAAGCTAAACACTGGAATGTCAGCCACTATACCATAATAATAATAATAGAAGAAGAAGAATAATGTAGTCATTCAACAGACATCCAATAGGATTTTGACCCCAAGAACCGCTTACTCTACCACTGAGCTACACCCTTAAAGGTCTATCATCCTCCCAGCTCTGTGTGCTGTTGGATGCTGGGAGGGTTACTGTGAGTATGAGTGTGTGTGTGTGTGAGGGCGGGGCAGAGGGTGTGTGTGTGTGTGTGTGAGGGCGGGGCAGTGTGTGTGTGTGTGAGGGCAGTGGGTGTGTGTGTGTGTGTGTGTGAGGGGTGGGGCAGAGGGTCTGGGTGTGTGTAAGGGTGGGGCAGAGGGTCTGTGTGTGTGTGTGTGTGTGTGTGTGAGGGTGGGGCAGACGGTCTGTGTGTCTGTGTGTGAGGGTGGGGCAGACGGTCTGTGTGTGTGTTTGAGGGTGGGGCAGAGAGCTTGTGTGAGTGTGTGTGAGGGTGTGGTGATAGAGAGCTGACAGAGCGTGTGTGTGTGTGTGTGTGTGTGTGTGTAAGAGGGTGTGGTGATAGAGAGCTGCTTTGTCAGGGAGGAGGTTCCGCTCACTCAGGCCTCATCTCAATCCACCACAGACGCTTCCTTCACTCCTTCCTTCAACATGCAGCCTTCCTCCTGATACTCTCTCACTCTGAAGACTGAACACCTCAAGCAAAAGGCATACATCCTCTTCTACAGCTTTTATATTTTCATCTTTACTAACCTTGTGGTTAGTAAACCATAACCGCTCTGTGTTCCTCTAAAAGTGTATCCTTTCTTGAAAAGAAGCAGCCTTGATTATCCTAGCATTCATCCTTGCTTCCTTGCTTCCTTCCTTCATGCCTTTCTGTCTTTAAGAGTCATTACAGAACTGAATGACTACATCAGTAGCAAGCTCTGACACCAAAACATGAAAAAAATAAAATAAATCTGACTCGAACTTACACGCCACCGTCGCAAAGACCCCAGTCCTCCTCCTTGTCCTCCTCCTTGTCCTCCTCCCTACCCCTCCCAGTACCCCTCCCTACTCCTCCCAGTGCTCCTCCTAGTCCTCCTCCCAATACCCCTCCCTACTCCTACCAGTCCTCCTCCTTGTCCTCCTCCATATACCCCTCCCTACCCCTCCCAATACCCCTCCCTACCTCTCCCAGTACTCCTCCCAGTCCTACTCCCAGTCCCCCTCCCTACTCCTCCCAGTACCCCTCCCAGTCCTCCTCCCAGTACTCCTCCCAGTACCCCTCGTGTCTCAAAACCTCAATTAACACCACTTCCTGCGACAAAACGGTGTGTTTCAACAAGCATCCATTTGAGCATATGTCTCTTCACCCAGAGGACCTCACTTACCTTTTGTTGAAGGCAGACATCAGTCTGGGGTCTAGAATGTTCTCTTGTGGTTCCCAGCTATTGTGCCTGAAACAATGAAGGGTAGCTTTTAGTCAACACAACACCAACTCCCACAGCTCAAACAGCCTGTTTTATTTTGTTCTAAAATACCACCCCCCCTCTCCCCCCTCCTCCCCCCACAACCACCCCTCCTTCCCCCTCAATTCCTATTCAACCTTATATGACCTGCAGCCAAACACTGCTTCTAGAATGGAAGGAACAGTAGAAAGAAAATAGGAGACATGACTTTGAAGGTGTTGAGGTGTTAAGATCAGCTCCCTTTCTCTGGACCATGTTTTGGGAGAACATTTTGGAGTGGGGGGGTGAGAGGGGGGGTCCACAAAGTGATGGTTGAGAAAGACAACCTGTTGTTCTAGAACTGACTTGTTAGCTGTGACCCAAGCCCCTGTGAGTAGAGTAGAGGAGGAGAAATGTTTAGAGGAGGAGGTAAACAGATCAGAGAGGAGGAGGTGAACAGAGTAGAGGAAGAGGAGGTGAACAGATCAAAGAGGAGGTGAACAGGACAGAGAGGAGGAGGTGAACAGGACAGAGAGGAGGAGGTGAACTGAGTAGAGGAAGAGGAGGTGAACAGAGTAGAGGAAGAGGAGGTGAACAGGACAGAGAGGAGGAGGTGAGGACTGAGGAGGTGAACCGTTTAGAGGAGGAGATCAGATCAGAAAGGAGGAGGTGAACAGAGTAGAGGAGGAGGTGCCCAGAGTGAGGAGGTGAAGAGTTTAGAGGAGAACAGAGTAGAGGAGGAGGTGACCAGAGTGAGGAGGTGAAGAGTTTAGAGGAGAACAGAGGAGAGGAGGAGGTGCCCATAGTGAGGAGGTGAAGAGTTTAGAGGAGAACAGAGGAGAGGAGGAGGTGCCCATAGTGAGGAGGTGAACAGATCAGAGAGGAGAACAGAGTGAGGAGTCCTAAACAAGCAGAGAAGACGCCCGCAGAAAACCACATGCATGGTTAGACTACATGTAGGAGCAGTTTGATGACTGGTTACTGCGGAGACGCGGAAGGGAAACCAAAACTGACTTCTACAAAAATGAATAAATAAATAAAACTTCACAGTTCGTGGACGAAACCGTTTTCCCTGATAACGATGTTCTCGTTTTGAAATGTGTATGCCTATGTGCTAGAAAAAAAGAAGTTTAAACTTGTTTGACTTGGGTTTGAAACTGAGGACAAAAACGGAATACTTGACGTAACCCAAGGCATAACAAGCCGCCATCTAGTCATAACCAACTACTTTCTATAATTGATGGTTTCGGTGTTGCTTAAACCACAAATTGTTGGGCCTGATTTCTCAACCCTGACCATGCGATCTGCAGAGAAAAGACGGCGCTGCGAGATACGACTTTAACAAGGTTACAACCCCAGAAATGACTGACAGACATACGACTCATTGGTGAAGGTATTAACGACAACGATGTAAAAGCATCGAAGACCTGAGCAAGTCAAATGAGGAGGGCGCGCGTGTCAGGGGGGTTAAGGCAGATGGCACCCGCACACACCAGAACGACTACAATGCTCTGTGGGGCAACAGTCAGATCCCAAAAAAACAAAGAAGCCACACGTTTCAAAACAACCCTCAAAAACAGCAATCGACGTTCAAATTGCCACAGAGTCCAGAGCCGGAGCTTACTTAAAGTTTTTACAACTTGCTAAATGTGTTAAACTACGAAACGAAGCAACCGTTGATATAAGACAACGAACCGTTAGTATGTGCACAAAAATGTTTAATGACGAATTTGACGCACAAGAAAACGTTGGTCTTGGGGGGAAAAACTGTTGATAAACTTAATATGTCTGTGTTCGAATTGATATAACCCGGAGTGTTAGAACAAAAGCCAGCTGGCGTGAAAACACGAGATATATCCTATTCTCAAGAGATTTGAGTGAAAATATTTAAGTTATGAAACGAAACCAGCACAAATGTAAACTAAAAAACTACGATATTTTAAGAAGCAACACGCGACATGCTGTTGTTGTTGTTTTCATTGTTTGAGGCTCGCGCAACTGCAGCTGCAGCAGCACCGCCGCCGCTCGCGCAGTCATACTTACTTGGATGACCATCCCCTCCACTTCACCAGAAACTCCAACTTTCCCTGCGAAAATAAACATTAGAAACGTTACCGAACCGCACTGGAAAAGCGGCGATCTTAACGGCAATCTTACGTGGAATAGTATCCAACCTTTCGCATTCGTTTGTTCAGGATGCATTCGGCATCGAAGACCTGTTCCCCAACAGCACTCAACTCCTCCATGTCTGCCTGTCGCTTGCTGTAGACTCTTTCATGAGAGAAGAATAGAGGGTGAAACGGGAATCGCGTTTCCCAAACGTGTCCCTTCACAGTTACCGTCCTCGTGAATTTTGCATTCACCAACTTACTCTGACCATAGGTCTACTGCACCAACCTCCCACGGCCGACCCCTCCCCGCTCGCTCACACGTACACACTACAACAGTAGCCGATGTTGGGGGGTTTTGCCAAGCAAAGTTAAGAGTTGTTAGACACCTAATTAGTTTCTGGTGAAAATGGAAAGGAATTTTGATGACTGAACATATTTACATTCACTTTTAAGTATGACATTATTACGAAGTCCGATGAAAAACAATTTATTCATAAGTTATAGGCCTCAACGTATATGGAAAATACATGACTATTGATCATTCGTAGATCGTTGAAGTGAAAAGAATGAACGTGGCTTTCTTTGAGGGGTACCAAATCTGATATTTAATATATACTTATAAACTGTTACATAACTTCAGACACAAACATTGTCATCTTTAAAAAAAATTACATACATATTTTTGTTGTATTTTTTTATAATACTAATAAAATAAAAATCTTCATAATTAGAGTAAACAATCATAAACAATCATAATTTCCATGGAGGGATATTATCCCCAACCACACCACCTAGTCCCTTACCTCACCCCCCCCCCCCCCCCCCCCCACCCACCCCCTTTATCCTTCCGTTTTTAGAGGCTTAAACACAAGGTGTACAACTGCTGTTTCCCAGGATGCATTGCATCTGTTCTCACATGTAGATGGGGAAGTGTGATACCAGAGACCTGTGAAGTCACTTGTCTCAGCTTCCAGTAAGCTAACAGCCTAGCCTAGACAGGACCCTGGTGTCTAGACCTCCTCATCCCCTCGTTCCATGTCCCCTTTCCTCCTCATCCCCTCGTCCCCTTTCCTCCTCATCCCCTCGTTCCATGTCCCCTTTCCTCTTCATCCCCTCGTCCCCTTTCCTCCTCATCCCCTCGTCCCCTTTCCTCCTCGTCCCCTTTCCTCCTCATCCAGTTGACTCTTTTCTCCGTCCCCCCATGGCCCTTCATCCCCTCGCAGTGTTCCTGATGCACGTTCAGTTGGGTGTTCAGAGAGACGTTTGCTTCGTTTCTGTCTCCTTCTGATGGCGACGCGTCTCCTCTTCGCTCCTGAAACGGACACAAACACGGCAGAACAATGTAAGCGGTCCGTCAATCAGTTTGATTTGGACTCCCATGCTGCGTCCCATTGTGCTCACACTTCCAGTACTTCTTCTGAGCGTATGCGTGCAGAAGGTGTGCGTATTGTATGCTGGATTCCCAGCATACGTTTGCACCTCTCAAGCGTGTGAGGAATGATTAAGGAGTGTGTGAGCCGACCGTGTCTGCAGTAGTCAACACCATCTGTGGATCTGCACAAGTGTTGGCTTATTAGGCCATCATCACCATATCCCAGCCAGTCTCAGTCACTGCTCGGTCATTATTCTCAGCTCTCAACCTCCGCTAACGTTGCTAGCCAGCAGCGAGAGAGAGAGAGGGGGGGGGTAGAGAGAGGTAGAGAGAGAGAGGGGTAGAGAGACGTAGAGAGAGAGAGGGGTAGAGAGAGAGAGAGGTAGAGGAAGCGAGAAGGAGAGCTACCGGGAGAGAGACAGGGAGAACGAAGACAGACAGAGAGAGGGGGAGAGAGAGAGACGTAGAGAGAGAGACGTAGAGAGAGAGACGTAGAGAGAGAGAAGAGAGACGGAGGGAGACAGGAAAAAAGACTGACAGAGGTAGAGAGACAGAGAGAGGAGAAAGACAAAGGGAGAGAGACAGAGGGACAGAAGAGAGAGGCGATGAAACTCACTTGCGGTTCTTGTCGTAGAGGGTGTGGGACACAGCAGCGATGAAGACCACCACTAGGAACCCAGCCACAGCAGACAGCCCAGTGAACACGTCAGCCAGAATGTCAAACTCCAGCGGCTCTGAAATAGATGGATCACAAAGGGGATGGGTGGGTAGACAATATGTGACCTCTTGATCTAGACAGATGGTGGGTAGCTACCATTGCTCACCAAACCTCAATCTTTCGTAAACGAAGGAATGTTTATGTTTATTTGATCTGCTGGCTTGTTATTGTTTACTATGTCCATTTGGCTTCATTGACTACGAGCCTTTGTGACGGTGAAACATCCTTTAATGTGAGACGATTTATGTCAATCGATTGATGGGAGAGAGACAGAGAAATGAATAGAGAGAGAGAGAGAGAGAGAGAGAGAGAGACGGATAGAAAGATAGATAGAGACGAATAGATAGAAAGATAGAGAGGGATGGATGGGTAGAAACAGTGAGCAGGAAAGGCCAGAGAGAGAAAGCAAACTCACGCTGGATCTCCGAGGCCAGCATGTGTCTGGTGTTGTCCAGGTGGCCATCGTTGTTCTCAGGTTTTATCCCCAGTATGTGGCACATCAAGGGGTAGACGTTGACAGTCTCGAAGGGCCCGACCTCCAGGTTCTTCCGGAAGGCAGGTCCCACAGCTCTGAAGAAGGGCTTCATGTCCATCTGCTCGTTGTCGAAGCCATGTTCTCCGTTGTGGAACTGCACTGGTAGGTACTGAAGGGTTAAACAGTGGGTGATTTCAGATCGAGAAGATTAAGCACAAGTCGCAGATTTCGAAAACTACTCGTCCGTCGCTTTGGATACGTGTGTCTGCTAAATGAAAAGTGTATGTTTTTAAATGGGTCAGAAGAAACTCAGTGTTTCTCTGTAGTTAGATGTCATCCATAAGCTTTTCTGGGGTCACATTTTTAAGAGGGCCGCATGTGAACTCCACCTCCCCTGCCAGCTATTCTCTCATCTGGCCAACAGAGGGAGCTGTAGGCTAGCTTGTGGAGGTGTCATTGAGACAAGGCCAAAAGAGAATTACAGTGTTCTTCACTGTTTCACAGACATTGCTCACATACTGCACATAGATAGATTGGGATACATGGCATAAGCTTGTTATGTTTTCTGTTATTTCGTATTTCTATGAGCTTTATCTAGCCTTTGAGGAAACAGAGAGCACTTTTTCCTAACTCTGAGGCCGTGAAATACAGATAAGGCACCGATAGAAATACGCAACTAGAGATACCAGACAAGAGATATCAGCAAGTCTTAAAAGAGCAGATAGCTGTGTGATGGTGTAACCAGCGTGTTCCCCTTAAGGAACAGTGTTCTCTACAGTAAACTGCGAGGATTAGACTCTGCAGACAAACCTTGGCACATCAAAGGAAACCTATTATTCTAAACGATTTGTCTTCAAGCATGGAGGGGACTTTTGAAGCAACCAATCAAAACAAATATCACTGTGTTTTAGTAGCCCGTTTTTTTATTTTTAACGAGCAATATCAAGCAAGCGTCTCATCCCTTCATTCTACGACCGTCAACATACCGCCAGAACGTCCGACTCTAGATTTGAGCGGTGTGGTTTGTGAACGCACTACATCGCTTGGATGATAGCGTTTGACGTATCGCTCCTATGTCAAATGTAACATCGATTCTCCGACCAACGCGGAGGGGAAAGGCCTGCGTCCCGTGTGCACTTCGGTGTAGCTCCAGAACAGGATTGGATGTAATTGCTAATGTAGAATTTGAACACCAGGAGAGGACTCTGGAAAGATCTGTTCCCCGTGTCTGGCCTGGTAGTGGGGAGGCCCTAATACAGTTGATTAAAACTGTAATGTATTAGGATTAGAATTTAATGCCTTGTTTCCGCTCTGAAAGATTCCATTTTCTCCATCGCTACAAGCCAAATTAACTCGGTAATTTTTCCAATATAATCCTGGGTCCGGTGGACAGAGTCACAATGGGGTTTTCGGAATATTTAGGATTTGAGCTGGCTGCTTCAAACCCTTTCAGAATAGGTCGTAGTTGTGATCTACCTAACTAGCATTTATATCGTTTGCTATGCAGAAATCCATGCATACATCTACCTACCAATTCATCCACCTACCAACCCATCCATCCATCCATCCATCCATCCATCCATCCATCTATCTATATATCCATCCATCCGTTCATCCATTCATCCATCAACTCACCCCGTTGATGACGTATCCAGGGTCGGAGAAGAGGATGATGGGAAGGATTCGTTCGTTGTTGGAGAAGTGTAACCTCTGGGGCAGGTCGTCTTTGGTGTAGACGTGAAGGTGTGGATGTGCCCCCTTCAGAGCAGAGTACACCTTCTCCAGACGACCTTCCTTAGGAAGCAGCATCCCAGACGGTCCAAAGTCAACCAAGTGGAAGGACAAGTCGCTGAAGGAGAAGCCAGGGATCTTAGACAGCACGATCTCCTTCACCAGTCCGTTCCTGAACACGTTGCTCATGCCGTGGTCGGCCGTGATGATGATGTTGAGGCGACTCGCCACGCCGTGGCGTTCCGCCGAACTGCGGATGTACCCGACCGTGCGGTCTACCTGCTTCACCATTTCCCGCCGCTCCGGCGAGTCGGGTCCGTACCGGTGACCCGTGCCGTCCGGTTCTCCGAAGTACAGCGAGACAAAGTCCAAGTCCATGTCCCCGAACCAGTCGCCCATGACCTTGTCCACGTTTCGGCGCCAAAGCGTCTCGTTCTTGTAGTTGTAGAGGAGGGGTTCCACATCCGTCACCATGGCGCGCTCGCCCTGGTAGGAGGAGGCGGTGCCTGGGAAATGGAGGGAACCGGCTTTCAGGCCCTGAAGGAAAGAGAGAACACACACACCCACACACACACCCACACACAAACAATGTGTACATAAACACAGCAGAAAGAGAATGTAAATAGACACACACAGCGCTGTGCTGTTCTGACCTGTCTCTGGGCAGTGATCCATATAGGTAGGGATCCATTGTCCCACCATTCGTTCACAAACTGAGTCTGGTAGTATGGCTTCTTCTCCGAGGTAGTGGTGTTAAACCACATGTTGTGGATCACACCATGGTTCTCTACGTAGCGACCTGCAAACACACAGACAGTGGTGATCGTAAGAGCCGAGTACCTTTTTATCATCTCAAAATGTATGTTTTAAAAATGGACTAAATACACCTAATTTGGAAGAAAACAACGTAACCTTTCGTTTAAGATGTCTTTTGGTGGTACCGACCTTCTGTGAAAGGTAGCCAAAGCAGCAAAAACTATAAACCGTATTTCCGATGCACTTTCTCAATGTTGATTGCAACCCAACATTTGATAGCATTAAGGTGTTTGTGTCTACATTCTAACGGCACATTTGTTTTTTATTGCAAGTAGTCCCTAGTTGTTAAGCTACGAAAAGGACGTGGATCTGACAATTCCGGTGCCATATTTTCAGACTGCTTTCTTAGCTAAGTTCAAGCTAATGTAGCTCCCGATGCGTTCGACTCAATGCGTTTGCTGAACTATTTGACAGTTGGTTAGTTTGGCCTAAAAAAGACGCTGTTCAACTGTCCACCCTGTTTTAAGGAGTTAGGATTTCCTTCCTAAAATGACAATGAACGATGCCCATAGGATCCTATGTTGATGCCCTTCAAGGAAGAGGGAAAAGAGGGTAAGGTTGACCTCTAACACAGTAAAATTAGCTCCAGCATAGCTAACGCTAGCTAGCCTTCTTATCATGGATTTGAGCAGGAACGTTAGCCTAACTAAGCTAATAGCTAGCAATCCATTTGAGCTACTTTATAATGTACTCAATTTTCTGATTGTTAGCTGGCTTGCTAGTGGTTAATGTCAACACGTACACCATTCATCTATTATATATGTTCCCTTCACATAAAGTAATGTGACATGTTTTCCTTTTAACAAAAATCTGTAAATTGGGAGTTTGTATGAGAGAGCGACCTGTTATCGGCCGATAGAGAAGCGCGATGTTGCGCAATCCGATTAAAGGGTTAAGGGAACTACGGTAACTTGTTGCGGTTATTTAAAAAAAATAACAACATGATTTTAACTTAATCAGAAGTTCTAAGTCTGGCCTATTTCCTCGGTAATAGTTATCACTGCAGTGTGCATACAGGCCAAATCGCAGTGTCCTATTTAAAGATATTGAACTACACGCAAGTTATCTCTCACAATGTGCGCTTACTATAATGTGACGCTAACAGTCATGTCGTCTTCTTTGATCGCTCAAATACATTTCGCCGTGAAAGCGACTCCCGTGGGGTTGTTAACAATGTCTTATAAACGCAAATGATGTTAACGATGTGTTGGGTGGGGGGGGGGAGGAATTATTTGTGAGCTATGCAAGTGGTCCGTGAAGCGGAAAGGGTTGGGAATGACGGGTTTAACGGTGAAGTGTTTATCATACACATGTTGGTTTGTTACACGTTGCTATTTATTTTAACCACGCATGTGTATTACACGCGTCAAAGCACAAATTTAACTAGTCAACAACCGAAGTGTTTTGGGAAAGACAAGATTCGTCACTATAGTTAATTACATTACACAGCATGAACAAAACCTGTTTACGTACAGTATACCGAAAGCCCAATCATCTCTCTCTCTCTCTCTCTCTCTCTCTCTCTCTCTCTCTCTCCCTCTCTCTCTCTCTCTCTCTCTCCCTCTCTCGCACGCGCGCCACACGCACGCACACACGGCCTCCACACAAAGGCAGCTAAGCATAGTCCACATGCTGGTCTATGCATGGCAATGCATTTTTAATAAGAACGTTACAAAACTGCTGGTGCCATATAGACCCAGGTGCTTTATCAAATTAACCATATATGTTGAAACAATGAACCATTATTAGGCACTTTCACAAGGAACGTAAAGGTTATTTTAGCGAGTTATCCTACAGGTCTCACGAGGAACCTTTCAGTCAACCCAGTTTTCTCATTATTCATTAAAAAAACCCTTCTGGAACGCCAACACACTCATTATTCATAGTCTCACTCGCTCACGTTAAAAATTCTATCAATTTCCCGGGCATTCTGAGTGTGGCTGGTCTCTGGACAAGGTCTTAAGACTAGCATCGCAGATTAGAGGAATTTAATTTCAAGGAAGTTAAATTTCTTTTTAAAGCGCTGTGTGATGATTTGTGAGCCTTTAAAAAAAAAAAAAAAAGAAGTGAATTTCTCTGTCAGCCCTTCCTGTGTTAATGGTCTTAGGTTTGAGAGGGCTGTTGGATGACATTGAATTTGTGCTAATGCCATTCTTCCTCTATGGTGGTCCTTACTACATCTGTGGTTCTCTTTCTTCTTCTATGGTTTTTGCTACTTTTTCTGTGGAGATCTCTCTTCCTTTACAGAGTGGATAGAGAATGGCGTTTCTAAGTGGTAGACACAGGCCTAGCTTTGTGGTAGGGTATAACTGACTGCAAAAGATGAGATGTTTGTCACCTTTTAATGAAAGTCTCCTAAATGAAAAGTTTCATTCACAAAGCAGGGTTGACTCCAAGTGGTTCTCAGGTCAAAGACTGTGGTCTGTTGTATCACTCAGTTCTTTTAGGAACCGTAAGCTTGACTTTGCTACAGGAGCCATCTTAAGGACATTTCTCATGCTAGGAATGTCCTTGTCTGATCCCAGCAATATCAGTCAGGGCTACTTTGCCACCAGGGTTTAAGGTGGCCTGCCTGTCTGTGTATCTGCCTGCCTGTCTGCCTGCATGTCTGTCTGTGTATCTGCCTGCCTGTCTGCCTGCCTGTCTGCCTGCATGTCTGTCTGTGTATCTGCCTGCCTGTCTGCCTGCCTGTCTGCCTGCCTGTCTGCCTGCATGTCTGTCTGTGTATCTGCCTGCCTGTCTGCCTGCCAGCCTGCCTGTGTATCTGCCTGCCTGCCTGTCTGTCTGTCTGTGTATCTGCCTGCCTGCCTGCCTGCCTGCCTGCCTGCCTGCCTGTGTATCTGCCTGCCTGCCTGTCTGTCTGTCTGCCTGCATGTCTGCCTGCATGTCTGTCTGTGTACCTGCCTGTCTGTCTGTCTGTCTGTCTGTCTGTCTGTCTGCCTGTCTGTCTGTCTGTCTGTCTGTCTGTCTGTCTGTCTGTCTGCCTGTCATTACCTGTGAGCAGGGTGAAGTGTGTGGGGCTGGTGATGGTGAAAAACGGCGGCGTCACGTAGCGAGCTTTCACGCCGTCTATCGCCATAGCGTCCAGGTTTGGCGTGTCCACGTCACGGTCGTAGTCCCATCTGAAGCCGTCGAATGAGATCAGCAACACCTTGTGCTGGCCGCTGGGTCTGGATGGGCTGAGGGGGGCTCCTCTGCAGACATGGCCCAGCAGCAGGCTCAGAATCACGGGCAGCCACATGGGACTGGACCCCCTCATAGAGCCCTTCCTGGTCCTCTCCACAGTGCTGTTTAGTGTGTAGAAGACTAAACTTAGACTTGACCAGGCGTGAATCCCTCTCTCGCTCTCTCTCTGTGTCTCTCTCTCTGTCTCTCTCCCTCCCTCTGTCAGTTAATACTCAGACAGTACTGCTGAGCATGCATTAGCTATACTGTGATCCCTGAAGATGCAGTTCAGTCCGGCAGTGAAAGTAAGTCCTGCGGAATATTCCGGACCATCTTCTGTTCTGGTGGAAAAAGGCGTCTGTATGATTCTCCTATGAGGTGTGGCTCCTCCCCTTTCTGCCATCCCACCCAGCCCTGTCAGGACAACCACAGTTTAAGGTCCCTGGTCTCAATAACTCTGATAATCTAATCGCTCCATCTGTTTGATTAGACAAGACTTTCTGTCAGCACATCTTCAAATATGGCTCAACACACCTGACTCCTTTAGGGCCTGTTGTTGGATAATCACTGATGGGATGTTGTTAGCGAGGGTTAGGTGTCGGTGTGACTGTGTGGGACCGGCCATATGTCCACGCTGTCTGTCTGCCTTTCCGTCTCTGTCTGTGTTTGCCTGCCTTTCTGTGTGTCCTCCTGTCTGTCGGTCGGTCTGTCTGTCTGTCTGTCTGTCTCCGCCCTGGTGTCTCCCTCCCAACCTCTCCCTGTCCGTCCTTCTCTCCATCTGCCTCTCCCCCCCCCCCTCATCTGTTAGTTGGTGGATGTGTGACAGAGAGGAATCACAGAGCTGAGGGTTCACCTTGACTGGAGATGCCGCATGATCGATCCGATGCCGGCAGGACCAAGCAGAACCTGGTCCGATCTCTCTTCACGGGACAGGAGCGGTCTCAGGGGAGAGAGAACCCCTTAATAGACGTATTCATTTCAATAACTCACAGCCCAATGTTGTACCTAGCTTCAGGCTACCGCTAAATACCCTTTTAAGGGTTTTTCCGATAGATTTGAGCGGGCCTCGACTGCAGCCAAGGGAGAAGCTGAGGCCTTTTGACACAACCTTTGTCTGGAACGCGCCTGGGAGCCAGACGCTCTACAACGTCACCTTATCAATGTCCATCAAATCAGCTGACGGAACACATTTTCAAATGTGTTCTTTTTTTCACCCCATTCTAGCTGTGCAAGTGTCCTTGACAGAAGTTCAAGGGAGTCGTCTAATCTAACGTGGAGGGAGGGAGGGAGGGAGGGAGAAAGGGAGGGAGGGGAGGGAGGGGGGGCTGGAGATAAGAGACAACATTCATCCACCTTTCCTCTCTATATCCCTATGTATTAGCCTGGCCCTGTTAATGAACTGAGCGCGTGCAGTTTCTGCTGGCTCGGTCAGCAACATTAGGGGGGTAGTGTTCTGGGCTGCAGAGACAAAAGGAGACACCTTATATTCCTGCTATGTTCCTGTTATGTTCCTGCTATGTTCCTGCTATGTTCCTGTTATGTTCCTGTTATGTTCCTGCTATGTTCCTGCTATGTTCCTGCTATGTTCCTGTTATGTTCTTGCTGTAACGTTATCATAAACTCGCTCAGTCACTCACTCAGTCACTCAGTCACTCAGTCAGTCACTCAGTCACTCACTCAGTCACTCAGTCACTCACTCAGTCACTCAGTCACTCAGTCAGTCTGTCACTCAGTCAGTCAGACACTCACTCACTCAGTTACTCACTCTCATACACGCTCGCTCGCTCCCTTACTCCCTCCTCACACTCAATAACTGGAATCTCAAACTTTTAAACCAAAATATTTCACCCGAGTTAAAAGTCAGAACAGCAGGATGAGGCACTTTCTGAAAGCATTTTATAAAAAGAAAAAAAAACCCCGACACTAAACAAATTGGTGAACTGTTTCTTGTGTGGTTCCTCCTACACACAACAACCAGGATAGAAAGGGTTGCGCTGTGCTTGGATCAAACTCTCTAGTCACCCGCAGGTAACTTCCAAAGCTGCTTTCATGCTTTCGCCTGGAACTGCACAGGTTGAATAACACACTGATAAGATCAGATGAAGCCCAGTAAAACCAACATCCATAATAAACAACATACAATAAACAAGAAAACAACCATCCATTTATATTCACTTCTCTGCACTCATGTTCTTCTCTGGTCTGCAGTTAATTCTCTACTCTTCTTCTCTGGTCTGCAGTTTATTCTCTACTCTTCTTCTCTGGTCTGGAGTTTATTCTCTACTCTTCTTCTGTGGTCTGCAGTTTATTCTCTACTCTTCTTCTCTGGTCTGCAGTTTATTCTCTACTCTTCTTCTCTAGTCTGCAGTTTATTCTCTACTCTTCTTCTCTGGTCTGCACTTAACTCTCTACTCTTCTTCTCTGGTCTGCAGTTTATTCTCTACTCTTCTTCTGTGGTCTGTATTTAGTTCTCTGCTCTTCTGTGGTTGGTAGTTAGCTGGCTGATAGCTAGTTTTATCAGGCAGTCACGATAACAGTTTCAGATTGATGTCTGGGACAAGGAGGGGTCAGTGTTCTGGGGGAGGACTGATTGTCTGGCTGTGTTCTCAATGTGAAGGTGGTTTGTGGGCTGTGTATGGTGTTGTACTGACCCCTGCCTGCACACCTCAGCTCCTAGTATTGACCCAGGCCTAGGCAGAGCTCTCAATTCCAAAACGTGGTGAGTGCGAAAACGATTTAGAGTCAAGGTTATATCTGTATGGCCTTTGCTTCATGTCTCCTCCCTCTCTCGACCTCCCACTCCATGTCTCTCCCTTTTTTTCTGTTTGTCTGTCTTTGTGTTTCCCATCTTCCCTGTCTCCCCTTCTCCCTGTGTCCAGTCCTCTTCTCTCCCTCTCCCTATCCCCTCCCTGTCTCCCCTTCTCCCTGTGTCCAGTCCTCTTCTCTCCCTCTCCCTATCCCCTCCCTGTCTCCCCTTCTCTACCTGTTTTCCCCCTCCTTATCTCCCCTCCTCCCTCTTTCCCCTCCTCTCTCTCTCCTCCCTCTCTCCTCCCTCCTTGTCTCACCTTCTCTACCTGTTTCCCTCTTCCCTGTTTTCCCCTTCCTTATCTCCCCTCCTGCCTCTCTCCCCTCCTCTCTCTCCCCTCTTCCCTCTCTCCCCTCCACCCTCTCTCCCCTCCTCTCTCTCCCCTCCTCCCTATCCCCCTTGTAATGTCTCGTAGCCACCCATAAAGCCTTCATACTGGGCCCGTCTCCGAAACACCTCATTTGACTAGAGAAGTGTTACCACTGAGAGAGAAAGGAGGATGAGACCGAGAGAGGGAGAGAGGGGGAGAGGGAGAGTGAGAGAGGGGAGAGGGGGAGAGGGGGAGAGGGAGAGAAGTAAAGAAAGAGAGAGGGTTGAAGGGGGGCTCTTTCACACCTGTCAACACACAGGCTTAAACAGAGAGAATGTCACCCAGGGGGGAGGTGTGTGTGTGCATGTGTGCATGTGTGAGTGCAACTGCCCTGTTGTGTTCTGAAAACAAAACAACATTCAGTCAACTGTTATGACCAGTAAAGTGCCTAGTACATACAGGTGTGAAGACACACACAAACGCACACAAACACGCAGTCATTTGTATTGCCATTCTTGTGGGGACTCACAATTCAGTCCCATTCAACAAAATAGTAGATTTGGGTCAAATGCATGTTCTCTGAGAAGTCTAACATCCTAGAACTATCCAACAGTCCTGGTCTCCTGGTCCAGTGGACCGGGACAGAATCCTACTGGTTCCAGGCCCTGTTCTCTGAATATGTGTCCGTGGAGCACAGTACAAAGACTCAACACACACACACACACACTCAACACACACACACACACTCAACACACACATGCCTGCAGTCCATCAATCTGAATCTAGAAGACAATTATGACCTTACTCGTCCTTGTGTGTGTGCTTGCGTGTGTTTCTCTGTGTGTGTGCGTGTGTTTCTGTGTGTGCGTGCTTGCATGTGTTTGTGTGTGTGCTTGCGTGCGTGCGTGTGTTTCTGTGCTTGTGTGCGTGTGTTTCTGTGTGTGTGTGCGTGCGTGTGTTTCTGTGTGTGTGTGCGTGCTTGCGTGCGTGCGTGCGTGCGTTTCTGTGTGTGCGTGCGTTTCTGTGTGTGTGTGTGTGTGTGTGCGCGTGCGCGTGCGTGTGTTTCTGTGTGTGTGTGCGTGCGTGTGTTTCTGTGTGTGTGCGCGTGTGTTTCTGTGCGTACGTGCGTTTCTGTGTGTGTGTGCTTGCATACAGAGATGTGCATCTCCCTCAGTGCAGTGGATGTGACAGAGCTGTACTGCCAATGAGATATTGAAGTTACATGTATTAATATGTCTCATCCCTACTGTGGACTGACTATGCAATAACCAGAGAGTGTGTGTGTGTGCAGGGTGTGGGTTGTCTGGTTCGATGAAAATAGGATAAGCATTTATAGAATGGTGGTCCACCATACAGTGTGTATGCCTGAATGTGTACATAAATGTGTTTGGCGGGGGTATATGATCGTGTTTATGTCTGTTATCAAGTGTGCGTGTGTGTGATTGAGTGAGTGAGTTAATGTACAGTGTATGTGTGTTGTTGTTGTGTGTGTGTGTGTGATTGAGTGAGTTAATGTACAGTACATGTGTGTGTGTGTGTGTGTGATAGAGTGAGTTGATGTACAGTACATGTGTGTTGTTGTGTGTGTGTGTGTGATTGAGTAAGTTAATGTACAGTATATGTGTGTGTGTGATTGAGTTAGTTAATGTACAGTACATGTGTGTTGTTGCGTGTGTGTGTGATCGAGTGAGTTAATGTACAGTATATGTGTGTGTGTGTTGTGTGTGTGTGTGTGTTCTCCAGTACCTCAGTGACAGACCTCTGGTCCTCTATTGTGTTAATATTGACCGACAGCGCTCCACAACTTCATTATCTAAACTCTTCATCTCTCTGCAATGTCATATCTCCTTTCAACTTGCTAGTGCTAGCCACAGGGCTGGGATGCTTCAGGCCTATAGGATGTAGGGATGAGAGGTAGAAGAATATGAGTAAAATAAAGATCATTTACTGTAAAGAATAGATTCATATTTTCGTGTGTGTGTGTCCTCACATATGTTCAAGGCCCTTCAGGGACCTGTGTGTGGTAATACATGCCTATAATAGTGTGTGCGTGTGTGTGTGCGCGTGTTTGCGTGTGCATGTGTGTGCGTGTGTGTCTGTGTGCGTGTGTCTTTTAACGTGTTCCAAGAAGAGCTGTTGTCAGCCGTCCAGCCTGCATGTTCCTCAAGCTACTTTCATGAAATGGGAGGTGTTTAGGTGTGAAGTCAACCTAGCCTGTATTCTCTGATCTCAGACTCTACGAAGCTAACATGTCCCTTTGTGTCATCTCACCGCACACAAAGCTTCAAAGAGCTCAACACGGACATTTTGGTACCCTCCACCCTGAACTCGCACACGCACACAGACACACACACACAGACACACGCACACAGGCACACACACGCACACACACGCACACAGGCACACACACGCACACACACGCACACAGACACACGCACACAGGCACACACACGCACACAGACACACACACACACACACAAACACACACACGCACACAGACACACAGGCACACACACACACGCACACAGACACACACACGCACACAGACACACGCACACAGACACACGCACAGACACACACACGCACACAGACACACACACTCGTACACAGACACACGCACACAGACACATGCACACAGACGCACACAGACACACATACGCACACAGACACACGCACACAGACACACACACGCACACAGACACACACACAAACACACACATGCACACAGACACACAGGCACACACACGCACACAGACACACACACGCACACAGACACACACACGCACACAGGCACACACACGCACACAGACACATGCACACAGACACACATACGCACACAGACACACGCACACAGACACGCACACAGACACACACACGCACACAGACAGACACACAGACGCACACACACAGCATCATAATGCATTTAATCGTTTGTGCGTTTAGGCTAGAAAGCTTAAGTGTGGCTAGTTCCCGTTAAATACAGTTGATAGTTCTGCATGGTTCTGCGCTTGAATTCCCATCAAGGCCAGCCAATACCGACCAGAACCAAACAGATCTAAACAGAACCAAACAGAGCCTGAATAACTCCCTGCACAAAGAGACCTCCGTATACGTTTCCGGGGTGTTTGTCCTGAAAGGTCTGTGTGTGAAATGGGCTGGTGATGTGTGTTTAATGTGTAAATGTGACATTAGAATAGAAGGCCGATCTGTTTAGAACTCCTTACTTAAATGACTGAATAACTGCAGCCGTTCTGACAAAGTGACCGTGTGATTATTTTGTACTTCCATTTGAAAGCAATTAGCGGCAAGGGTCTTCCCTGGAGTTTCCATGGTGCCAGAGCAGTGGAATGACTCTGAATAATTACTGTGAAATGAACAGAGTAGAGGATAAGAGGAGAGGAGGGGGAGGAGGGGGAGTAAAGCAGAGACGCAGAGGGGGAGGAGAGAGGAGAGGAGGGTGTGAGAGGAGGAGGAGGAGGGAGAGAAAAGGAGAGCCGCGTAGGGGGAGTAGAGAGGAGAGGAGGGGTGACGAGGGTGGGGGAGGGGAGTGGGGGAGTCAGGGTTCCTCTCCCCTGGCCTCGGTGGTAACAGCAGGAAATGGGGCCTTTTAGGGACAGGAGGAGGGAGGAGAAAAGAGGAGGGAGGGAGGGATGGTGGGGGGGAGATGGTGGGGGAGGGGGAGAAAGTGAGGAAAGGAGGGGAGAGGGAAAAATGATGGGAGGGGAGGGGGGAGGGGGAGGTGAGAAAGGGAGAGAGTTGCCTGTATTCAGCTTACATCTAATGTGGCGGGTCGGGAGTGAAAAAAACCCCCCTTGAAATTTTTTGGTTATTGTCTCAACTCTCATTGGTCATTAAGCTGCTATTGACTCCTCTAGGTTTGGCGTGATGAGCTAATTGTAGCCACTGCAGACACAGCACAACACAACGCCATAACACCAGGCAAGACAAGGCACAGACACAGCACAGACACCCAGCACCAGACACAGCACAGGAACAGCACAGACACCATAGCACAGACACCACAGCACAGACACAGCACAGACACAGCAACACACACCATGCACAGACACCACAGCACAGACACAGCACAAACAATTGCCATTGACACAAGGCAGACAAGGCAAGCACACACAGCACAGACAGCACAGCACAGACAGACAGCCAGCAGCACAGACAGCACAGCACAGACACCACAGCACAAGACCACCACCACACAACACCAGCCACAAGAACCACAGACACAGAGAAGCACAGACACAGCACAGGCAAAGCACAGACACAGCACAGACAACACAGCACAGACACCACAGCACGGACAACACAGCACCGGCTTGGCCAGTACCCTGCAGAGACTTCAAACCACCTCCACATCGCTGCTTCTGCTGAGGCTGTCAGCCAGAGCGAGCGAGAGGGGGAGGGGCGGGAGAGGAAGAGGGCGAGGAGCGAGGGGACCTGAAGAGAGGGATGAAGAGGAGAAGTGGAAGCGTGGCCTAGCCCCCCTCTGGGATGAAGACAACCTTGATCCTGGGTACCCAGCATGGAAAGGAGACACTGTCTCCTTCTTTACCTCCTCCATGCTGGGCTCCCTGTCAAGAAGCTGCCTATCAGTCTCCCCCCTCTCTCTCTCTCTCCTGCTCTCTGCAATCTTTCTCTCCCCCCTCTCTCTCCTCCTGCTCTCTCCAATCTTTCTCTTCCCCCCTCCCTCTCTTTTTCCCTCTTTAGTTGACAGGGGCTTGATGTAAGAAACTCGCATAGCCACGGGGTTGAAGAGGAGAGGAGGGGAAGGTGTGGAGGGGCGTGAATGAGGAGGGAGGAGGACAGGGGTGGAGGATGAGGAGGAGAGGAAGGTGTGATGAGGAGGAGGACAGGGGAGAAGAGGAGGAGAGGAGAGGGGTTGACGTGGCGAGGAGAGGACAGGGGAGGAGAGGAGAAAGGAAAGAAGAGAGGAGAGAAAGAGAAAAGAGAGAAAGAGAAAAAAAAGAGAGAGAGATGGAGAGGGGGAGGAAGAGGAGGAGGAGAGGCGCATGATGAGGAGGATGTGGACAGGGGGGAGAAAAGGAATAGGGAGAGGGGGAGAAGGAGGAGGAAGAGGGAAAGATGGGAGTGAGAAGATGGGAGGTGGGGAGGAAGAGAGATGCCATGAAACACCAGGGATTCCCTTACAGAGAAGTGACAGAATAGAATGAGAGTCAGGGATGGAGAAATGAAAGGAGGAGAAGGGGTGGGGGTGGGTGGTGGTGGCGTTGTTTGGTAATCGTCCTGGAGTGACAAGGACCAAAAAGCAATTCCTGGCTGAACGCTAATCCATGCTTTTTTTTTGCAGTGAAAGAGAAAAAGGAGAGTGAGTGTGTAAGTGTGTGTGTGTGTGTGTGTGTGTGTGTTTGTGTGTTTGAGATAGATAAGCCCAGAGGCTCATGCAGTGTGGCCTCTTCTCTGTCCTCTGGGGTGACAGCCCTCTGACAGGAAGACCACAGCAGGACTCACAGCTTGTTTATGGTAATACAGGACCCTCTCCCCCTCACACTCACCCTCTCCTCACCCTCTCCTCCTCACCCTCTCCCCCTCACACTCTCCCTCTCCTCACCCTCTCCTCCTCACCCTCTCCCCTCACACTCACACTCAGCCTCTCTCCTCTCCTCACCGTCTCCTCCTAACCCTCTCCCCCTCACACTCACCCTCTCCTCCCCCTCGCCTCCTAACCCTCTCTCCTCTCCTCACCCTCTCCTCCTCACCCTCTCCTCTATTCCTCACCCTCTCCTCACCAAACCCTCTCCCCCTTACACTCACTCTCTCCTCCTCACCCTCTTTCTCCTCTCCTCCTGACACTCTCCTCCTCACCCTCTCCTCCTCACCCTTTCTCTCCTCTCCTCTCCACCCTATCCCCTCCTAACCCTCTCTCCTCTCCCTGACTCTTTTCTTAACTCTCTCCCCTTCTCTCCTTCGCTCCCCTCCTCTCCTCCTCTCTCCTCTTCTCCTTTCCTCTCCCCTCCTTATCATCTCCTTGACTCCTCTCCTAACTCTCTCCTCCTCTCCTTCTCTCCCATCCTCTCCTCCTATCTCCTCTCCTCCTCACCCTCTCTTCTCCTAACCCTCCCCCCTCCTAATCCTCTCTCCTCTCCCTGACTCCTCTCCTAACTCTTTCCCTTCCTCTCCTTCTCTCCCTTCCTCTCTTCCTCTCTCTACCTCCTCTGCTCTCCTCCAGCTCTCCTTCACCTCTGTTTCCAGGGTGAGGGCAGCCTCTGTCTAATCTGATGGTAATGGTATTTGCTCTGGTCGACCCCTGCTTGCACAGTGTAATAAGCCAGATGCTTGTATGATCTCTACTATTGAAAATCGATGGTCCATAAGAGAGAAGCATCACAGTTTATTATTATCAACACTCTCCCATCACTACAGCGCCCGTCCGATTTAATATGTTGTTCGTTTTTGGGTTGTTTTTTTTTTGTTTTTGTTTTGGGGAGGCGGGGGGGGGGGGGGGGGGCATCTCAGTTCCAGCTTCTAAACGATTTATGGTTTGGGTGTTGTGGTTAGAAAGGTGTGTGGTTGTGGTTTCTATAGTAATAGAAACTCAAGTGGACATGCAGCAGGCCTTTATATAGATGATGGAGATGGAACCCCAGATGTCCTTGCCTCCAAACGGGTTTGAAATGAAAAAGATCCCAGGTCAATTCTCACAGGCTTTTCGTCGGCCGCGGGACGGCCATTACAATATAAAATGGATACACCAGACGTTCAACACGGCTGAATCGTGTTTAGCTTCGACTTAAACTTCCATGAACTGTGAACAATTTAGCCAATAATAGTAGTTCTTGTTATTCGCTGCTCCACAGTGTGCAGTCACGCTTCGTCAAACTGTGGCTGTCCATCAGGGGTAGACTATCGAGCTACCAGCTAGCGTTAATCCCAACCCCTTTAATCCCAACCCTGTTAATCCAAAACCCTGTTAATCCCAAACCCCCTTAATCCCAACCCGTTAGCAGACATTTTTAAACCTTGGTATTTTTCAAACCCTTTTATATGCCCGTGACCACAGCCGATGTGACAAGACCGGCAGACCGTCACGTCAATGCCTACTCCAAGGCAATGACAAATACCCAGCTAGCTAGCTAGCTAAACGTGGACCCATATAGACCAAATACCCAGCTAGCTAGCTAGCTAAAACGTGGACCCATATGGACAAAATACCCAGCTAGCTAGCTAGCTAAACGTGGACCCATATAGACCAAATACCCAGCTAGCTAGCTAGCTAAAACATGGACCTATATGGACAAAATACCCAGCTAGCTAGCTAGCTAAAACGTGGACCCATATAGACCAAATACCCAGCTAGCTAGCTAGCTAAAACATGGACCTATATGAACAAAATACCCAGCTAGCTAGCTAGCTAAAACGTGGACCCATATGGACCAAATACCCAGCTAGCTAGCTAGCTAAAACATGGACCTATATGGACAAAATACCCAGCTAGCTAGCTATCTAAAACGTGGACCCATATGGACCAAATACCCAGCTAGCTAGCTAGCTATACGTGGACCCATATGGACCAAATACCCAGCTAGCTAGCTAGCTAAAACGTGGACCCATATGGACCAAATACCCAGCTAGCTAGCTAGCTAAACGTGGACCCATATGGACCAAATACCCAGCTAGCTAGCTAGCTAAAACATGGACCTATATGGACCAAATAGCTCTTGAGAGTGACTCGTCAGGAATATCAGGAAAATTGGGATGTTGAGTTTATACAAATTAACAAAGAAATCAAAAACAGATTAAAGTCATGCAAAATAGAGTTAGCTACAGTAGTGTATACTAGGACAGGAAGGGGAAAAAAGTTAGTTGTGAGCCCTGCCTTCAAACCGTACAAAGTCAACCTTTAGACTGGTCTTCTCTCCCATCTTTTCTTGTCTCCTCCCCTTGTCCTTCCCCTCCTCTCCTGCGCCTCTTTCTCCCCATCACCTCTACAGCACCATGTCAGGGTAGTCAAGGAGACCGGAATATCCCCACGGCAATCCCATCAACTTGTTAAAGGACCACTGTTCAGATTTTACTATTGAGACAATGGTGTTCCTGAGTGTGATTCTTCATAAACCTGTCACATGGACCATACCTTTACACACACACACACACACACACACACACACACACACACACACACACACGCACAGGTGCTAAAGCACACACGCATACACATCACTTGGAACCTTGGACATGCCCACCTGAGTGGTAAACATGATTGGCATGGAATGTTCTAAGGGTTCCTTCCTTTATCACCCCTCCTTTCTCACCTCCTCCTCCTTGTTCCTCCTTGACCATCTCCTCTTCCCATCCCCTCCCTACCTCCTCCTCCCCGTGCCCCCCACCTCGGTCCTTCCCTTCCCCTCTCCTCTTCCCTCCTTCCCGCTCCAGTAATTTGCTGGTATTGACCTGTGTGGAGGCCGTGGTTCAGTCAACATCAAACGCCAGCCATGGCTTTATGAGAGGGGAGCTCATAAAACAACAATCAGCATTTACCACACAGGCCCAGGGAGAGGGAGGGGGGAGGGAGAGAGAGGAGGGGGGGAGAGAGAGAGAGAGGAGGAGGGAGGGAGAGAAAGACTCAACGAGGGAGGGGTGTGACAGAGAGAGAGTGAGAGGAGGAGGGAGAGCGTGAGGGGGGAGACAAAGAGAGGAGGGAGGGAGGGAGAGAGACAGAGGGAGGGGGAGACAAAAAGAGAGGAGGGAGACAAAGAGAGAAAGCGAGAGGGGGGAGACAGAGAGAGAGGAGGAAGATAGAGCAGGAGGTGGGGAGACAAAGAGAGGAGGGAGGGAGAGGAACGAGACAGTGAGGGGAGGGAGAGAGAGAGTGAGATGGAGGAGTCAAAGAGAGCGTAGGGAATGAGAGGAGAGAGAGAAAGCGTGTGTGCGAGAGAGAGAGTTAATTGTGGTTTTATAAATCATTTTCTGGGTGACCTCTGCTAACCTCAATGCTGCACAGAGGGGTAGTTAGGTTTGTAGTCACTGCTAGGGGTCAAAGTTCAGAGGTCAGTGGAAATAACAAACGCGAGGGTGACGATATGAAGAGGATTAGGCCTGAGTTTAGAGGGCAGGAGAACGGAGGAAGGAAGGAAGGGAGGAAGGGAGGAAGGGAGGGACGTGAGATCAAAGAATAGAGGTGTTCATCATCGGTAATGTTGGGTTGAGTGTGAAAATGTCTTTTTAACGTGGGTGGACTGACAAGTGGACTAAGAGTGAGGTGGATTAGATCGATCTGTATATTAGAGGAGCAATAGGGATGGGGAGGAGAGAGGAGAGAGATGAGAGAGGTGAGGGGAGGGGAGGAGAGGAGAGATGAGGAGTGAGGTGAGGGGAGGAGAGGAGAGATGAGAGAGGTGAGGGGAGGAGAGGAGAGATGAGGAGTGAGGTGAGGGGAGGAGAGATGAGGAGAGAGGAGGGGGAGGTGAGAGGAGAAGAGGAGAGAGGAGGGGAGGAGAGAAGAGGGGAGGGAAGATAAGACGGGTGTTTAAGAAATACTCTGGAGTCTAAACCCCTCTTCTAACAAAGATGGCCGTCCTTTTACCCCTTGTCTTCTTCTCTTCTTTTCTCCTTTTTCTTCCCCGTTGTTCATCAGTATTCATTTTGAACTGTTGCACTGTATGTAAATCCTTCAGTGATTCACGTCTTACGTAGAATGTCAAAATTGCTGCTGCATTTTTGAACGAGACCAGATTTACAAACGATGTATCTCTGTATATCTCTCACTACCATCCCCTCCTTTCTCTCTCCCTCTTTACCCCCCTGTCTCTCTCTCTTCCTCTATACCTCCCTCCCTCTTTACCCACCTCTCTCTCTCTCTTTACCTCTCCCTCTCACTTTACCCCTCTCTCCCCCTCTCTCTCTTTACCCCCTCTCTCCTCACTCTCTTTTTACCTCTTCTTTCTCTCCCTCTCTCTCTCTCTCTCTCTCTTTTTACCTGTCTCTCTCTCTCTCTCTCTCTCTCTTTACCCCCTGTCTCTCTCTCTTCCTCTATACCTCTCTCCCTCTTTACCCATCTCTCTCTCTCTTTACCTCTCCCTCTCTCTTTACCCCTCTCTCTCCCTCTCTCTCTTTACCCCCTCTCTCCTCACTCTCTTTTTACCTCTTCTTTCTCTCCTTCTCTCTCTCTCTTTTTACCTGTCTCTCTCTCTCTCTTTACCTGTCTCCCCCTCTCCCTCTCTCTTTACCCCTCTCTCTCCCTCTCTCCTCACTCTCTTTTTACCTCTTCTTTCTCTCCCTCTCTCTCTCTCTTTACCTGTCTTTCTCTCTCTCTATTTACCTGTCTCTCTCTCTTTACCCCCTGTCTCTCTTTCTTTAGCCCCCTGTCTCTCTCTTTACCTCCCCCTTTCTCTCTCTCTTTCCCCCCGTCACTTTCTCCCTCTTTTCCTCCCCGTCTCTCTCTCTCTCTTTACCCCCACTGTCTCTCTTTCTCTCTCTCTATCCTCCCCCTGTCTCCCTGCGTCCCTGGGATCGGTGTCAGGTGAAATGATTTCTCTGAGGGCAGTGACACTGCTGGTCATTTCATTTAGGTTCCTCATAACAGTCAGGTCACACGGCTGATCCTCTAAGAAGCTTCTGGACCTTGCTCCACCCTCAGTCCTCTCTCTCTCTCTCTCTCTCTCTCTCTCTCTTTCTCTCCCTCCCTCTCTCTCTCTCGTTCTCCCTCTCTCTCTCTCTCTCTCTCTCTGTCTCCCTCCCTCCCTCTCTCTCTCTCTCTCGCTCTCCCTCTCTCTCTCTCTCTCTCTCTCCCTTCTCTAGTCAACATGCTTTCTTAGCATGGATGTTGAGGTTAAGCTATCCACAATGAAAGGACAACATTTTAATTATTGACACATCAGTGAACTTAATGATCGTCAATCGCAAACAATTATAATAATTCCAAGTTCCATTTAACATACTTTTTTGAAAATCGAACGGATATATACTTGCATTATAATTTTTAATTAATATTTAAAGTGTTTTTTTAATGTCAAAATATCAAATATGTATGTTTCCAAGGTCTTCCCACTTTCTCCCTTACTCTCTTTCTTTCTCCCTTCCTCTTTCCTTCTCCCTTCCTTTCTTTCTCCTTTTCTCTCTTTCCTTCTCTCTTCCTCTCTTTCAGAGACATCATCAAATCACATCAAATCTTTCAAACCTCCACTGCAAAATGTGTTTTCTAATCCAACCCTTCCAGCCCATTCTCCAGACGGATTCCTCCATTCCTTCTGTGAACCCTCAGTCAACAGAAACGCCCACTAATTACTGGTAGAAAATAGCGGGGTTATTCAATGACAACATGTCTGGCGTGAGATGTGCTGTTGCTGTTAACACCATGAAAACAGAACTGGAAGAATCGGACCAAATCACCTAACTCTGTCAAGTGTCAAGAATAAGCAGATTTATTGAGGATGGTTTGTATTCTTATATGGTACTGTGGTCTGGAGGTAGTTGTCTCTCCAAAGTGTTAGAATATTCTTATATGGTCTTGATCAGGTGTAGGATGACCTTTCTAGACATCTCCTCCCACCTCCTCCCATCTCCTCCCACCTCCTCCCATCTCCTCCCATCTCCTCCCATCTCCTCCCACCTCCTCCCACCACCTCCCACCACCTCCCATCTCCTCCCATCTCCTCCCACCTCCTCTCGCCTCCTCCCATCTCCTCCCACCTCCTCCTACCACCTCCCGTCTCCTCCCATCTCCTCCCACCTCCTCTCACCTCCTCCCATCTCCTCCCATCTCCTCCCATCTCCTCCCACCTCCTCCCATCTCCTCCCATCTCCTCCCATCTCCTCCCACCTCCTCCCATCTCCTCCCACCTCCTCCCATCTCCTCCCACCTCCTCCCATCTCTTCCCACCTCCTCCCATCTCTTCTCAATCCTCTCTCCCCTCCCCCTGCTTCTTGTCTGCTCTCTCCACATCGTCAGTAAGTAGAGATCCAGTGCACCGAGACAGATATGGAGGGATTGAGTGGACATAAACAGAGAAGGGCGAAGGGGCGGTGCAGAGAGAAAAGAGAGAGAGTTTTAAAAGAGGGATGATAAAGCAAGGTGAGTATTTGACTTTGTTCTGAGGTCACTTTTCAACGTCCTCATGGAATGATTGTTCCCTTGCACACATCCCCCCTCCCCCTCCCTCCGTCCCCTGCCCCTCCCTCGTTCTGCCTCCCCCCCCCCCCCTCCACTCCCAGAGAGGTGGAGTGTTAATGGTGCCTTTGGTTCACCCAGTCCTACTTTCAGGGTTATGACCATCCACTTGGTCCCCAAAGCACATGAAAACTCTCTCTCTTCTCTCTCTCACTTTCTTGACCAGTGCTCTCTGTAGTCAGTAAGGCCTCCCTCTACTCCCTCCATGCCTCCCTCAGTCCCCCTTCCTTCCTTCCTTCCTTCCTTCCTTCCTTCCTTCCTTCCTTCCTTCCTTCATTCCTTCCTTCCTTTCTTCCTTCCTTCCTTCCTTCCTTCCTTCCTCCTTCCCTTCCTCCTTCTTTCTTCCCTCATTCCACCTCCCTCCCTTCCTCATTCCTCCCTCCTACTGTCCTCTCCTCCCTCCTTCTTTCCTCCCTCTTTCCACCTCCCTCCCTCATTCCTCCCTCCCTCCCACCGTCCTCCCCTCCCTCCATCGGTTGTCAAGGTTAAATTCCCTCAGGCAGGAGATCATCAATGCTGATTTTAAATGATGCACCTTGCAACTGTTTAACCAACACTCTCCCTCTTTCCACCAGCCTCCCCCCTCTCTCTCTCTCCCTCTCTCTCCCTCTCTCTCTCTCCCTCAGTCTCTCCCTCTCTCTCTCTCCCTCTCTCTCTCTTTTCCTCTCCCTCTCTATCTCCCTCTCTCTCTCTCTCTCTCTCTCTCTCTTTCTCTCTCTCTCTCTCTCCCTCTCTCTCCCCCTCTCTCTGTCCCTCTTTCTGTTCCAGTCACTTTCAGTGTCTCTGCATCTTAAATCGATCAACCAGCCAGTAAGTCAACATGTGACACTTCTCTCCTCTCTATCTTATTTGTACTCACCTGTTACGGACCAGGTGATCATCAATTACACCCTCTCTTGTCCCTCTCTTGTCTCCTTCGACTCCCTCCCTCCCTCTCTCCCCCCTTCCTTCCCTCCCTCCCCCCCTCCACACACCTCTGCCCCTCACCCTCTCTCCTCTGAGTTTGCACAAACACTGTTCAGCCAATCAGAAAGGCTGACAAGGGGCACACCTTAACATACCTGACATTGAACATACCTGACAAGGTATGCTCAATGGTTCATTGTGCCTCACTTCCATCGTAGTTTGGATAATGATGATGATGATGATGATGATGATGATGATGGTGATGATGATGATGATGGTGATGATGATGATGATGATGATGATGATGATGGTGATGGTGATGGTGATGGTGATGATGATGATGATGATGATGATGATGGTGATGTTGATGATGATGATGATGATGATGATGATGATGATGGTGATGGTGATGATGATGATGATGGTGATGATGATGATGATGGTGATGATGATGATGATGATGATGATGATGATGATGATGATGGTGATGGTGATGATGATGATGATGATGATGATGATGATGATGATGGTGATGGTGATGGTGATGTTGACGTCGTCACCCATGTTTTCAGCCAGCAGAACAGAAATAGAATAATTATACGACGGTCGACTGGTTTCCATAGATACAAAATGATAGTTACGTGGAGATATATTCACAACATTCCACTTTGCCAACGGTGAAAAGTGTTGGGAAATCTCTCTCCCACTCTCTTTCCCTCTCTTTTTTTCTCTCTCTCCCTCTCTCTCTTTCTTGCTCTACAACTCTCTCCTTCTCTCTCTCTCTCCCTCTCCCATTCTCTCCTTCTCTATCCCTCTCTCTCTTTTTCGCTCTCCCACTCTCTCCTTCTCTCTCCATCTCTCTCCCCCACTCTCTCTTTTTCGCTCTCCCACTCTCTCCTTCTCTCTCTCTTTCGCTCTCCCCCCCCCCCCCCCTCTCTCTATACATATATATATATTAGAAAGTTTTGCTACTGGATTATCTAAACCTCAGTCTAAACCCGAGTCCCAGACCCGATTAACATTCCTTTCCGAGGGTTTGAAGATTATAAGAGATTATATCGTAGTCTGCTTCTCCTCCATCTCCCATCCTCTACCTACCCATCATGCATTGCTAATGGAGCTCCGCTGACAACAGGTGTGGTTGAATATTCATTGGCAGCAGGATTCAGTTCTAATCACTGTCAGTGTGCACACTTTGCAACCGTCAGCTACTCCCAAACAAACGATCACATGTATCACTCACTACCCAGTGATGTGCAGTAATGATGGAGGAATGGAAATGGAGACACGGTGAGATGTAGAGCCAAACAGAGCTGGAGAAGTGTGTGTGTGAGTGTGAGTGTGTGTGTGTGTGGTGTGTGTGTGTGTGGTGTGTGTGTGTGTGTGTGTGTGTGAGAGTGTGTGTGTGGTGTGTGTGTGTGTGTGGTGTGTGTGTGTGCGCATGTGTGTTGTGTGTGTGTGCGCGTGTGTGTGGTGTGTCTGTGTGCGCGTGTGTGTGGTGTGTGTGTGTGTGGTGTGTGGTGTGGTGTGTGTGTGTGCGCGTGTGTGTGTGTGTGGTGTGTGTGTGCGTGTGTGTGGTGTGTGGTGTGTGTGGTGTGTGTGTGTGTGTGTGCATGGACACCCCTCTGTGGATCAGGGTTTTCCCTCCAGCAGAGGACAGAGAGAGGGAGACAGAGGGAGGGAGGGAGGGAGGGGGCGAGAGAGAGAGAGACAGGACGACAAAGGAGGATTGGAAAGGGAGAGAAAGGAGACAGAGAGGAAGGGGAAGGGAGGTAGAGAGGACTATGTGCCCTGTTCAGCGCGTGGGGAGAGGGACGTAAAGGATGTGGGGAGCCGAGGGCGAGATAGAAGAGATGATGGACGAGGGAGTTTACAGAAAGGAGGAGCAGCGAAGGGGGAGGTAAGGGAAGCATAGGCAGAAGGGCAGGTTAGGTGTGTAGGGGAGGCGAGATAGAGATGAGTAGAAGACGAGACTAAAGATGAGAGCGAAAAGAGTAAGAGCCGATGCGGACAGGGGAGGTAGGGTGAGGGAGAGAAGGAGAGCAGAGAGAGAGGAGGAGGGGTGGGGAGGAGGAGGTGGGGGTTGAGGAGAGGAGGAGGAGAGTTGGGTTGGGATGAGAAGAGAGAGAGGAGGGAGAGAAGGAGAGACAGGGGGGAGGGAGGGAGAGAAGGAGAGACAGGGGGGAGGTTGAAGTGGAGTAGAGAAGTGATCCAGATCATGCTCGAGAGTACTCTGCCATCACAGGGGAGAGAAGAAGGAAAGGAGAGTGTGGAGAGAAAAGAGAGAGAACAGCCGGGAGGGAGATGAAGAGAGCAGGGGAAAAGATGTAGCCGAATGGTCAGTTTGACACACTTGTGAATGGGTTTGCTTTCCTTCCGGTTCGTCTCTGCATATTAGATAATGACCGCCCTCGGGCAGGAAGCCCTGATAATCACAGTTCTCCTGCTTTACAATCGGCCCCAGTGATGATAACAGAGTCCATTATGTCTGTCCCTGGCCTAGCTGTCAGCCTGGACAACACATTTAAATTAGCCCCACATCAACAACTGATCCCTTCAGCAGATTGCTCCCAGTTTTTTCTGTCTTCAGTTCGTTTGTTCACTCAGAGATGGTTTTTTTGTGTGTTCTTGCATTGTTCCGCTGGCTTGCCGCCATGGCAAGCATTGCCTCTTGCTTCTATGACCACGGCAGGGTTGGGCATGTGTGGTTGTGTGTGTCACTTCTGCGTGAATGTGTTAAACAGAGGGATGGTGTGTGCGTGAATATGCTGTTTGATTGGTGCTCTTCTCTTTGTCTCCCTCTCACAACTGACAACCTTGCTTCGCTGGTGAAAGAATACAGAGTGTGTGTGTGTGTGTGTGTGTGTGTGTGTGTAAGAGTGTGTGTGTGTGTAAGAGTGTGTGTGTGTGTGTGTGCGAGCGCTGCGTGATGTTTGGCTGCTAACAGTGGTGGTTCGTTCAGACTTAAGACCTTGAAGAGACTTTTTACACTCTTTCTCTGTCCCTTTTTATCTCTGTCTGTCTCTCTCTCTTTGCATCTCTTTCTCTATGTCTCTCTCTCTCTCTCTGTACATCTCTTTCTCTGTCTCTCTGTCTTTGCATCTCTTTCTCTGTCTCTCTCTCTCTCTCTCTCTCTGTACATCTTTTTCTCTGTCTCTCTCTCTCTCTGTACATCTCTTTCTCTGTCCCTTTTTATCTCTGTCTGTCTGTCTCTCTCTCTTTGCATCTCTTTCTCTGTCTCTCTGTCTTTGCATCTATATCTCGCTGACTTTACTTCTGTCTGTCTGTCTCTCCTAGCATCTCTCTCTCTCTTTTTGTCTCTCTTTCTGACTCTCTCTTTATCGCTGTCTCTCTCTTTGTCTATCTTTCTCGGTCTCTCTCTTGCATCGCCCTCTCTGACTCTCTCTTTATCTCTGTCTCTCCCCATCTCTTTATCTGTGACCATCGATAGTAACGCTGACCAGCACCTGCACTGACCAAACAGTCAGTGTCTCTCTCTCTCACACACACACACACACCACTTACACATACACCACACCACACACACACCACTCACACACACACCACTTACACATACACCACAACACACACACCACTCACACACACACCACTCCCACATACACCACAACACACACAACACTCACACATGCACCACAACACACACACACACACACCAACACACACTAGGACACACAAACACAGACACACGTACACCCTCTCAAAGACACACACAAACCAGGACACACATACACCCACCGGTCACACAGACACTCACGCACACACACACACACACATACACACACACACACACAGACACATACACAGACACACACACAGACACACACGCGCACGCACACACACACACGCACACACACAGGGTGAGGTGCTGCTGTGCAGGCAGCAGTGTCGGGGCACTCAAAGGAGCCTCCTAATTGGTTTAGCCTGGTTGGCCCTGTCAGGCCTTACCTTATATGGCCTTTATCATGACTTCCTCCTGGGAGAGAAGGAGAGGAGGAGAGGAGGAGGAGGAGGAGAGGAGCGAAGAGCAGAGGAGCGAGAGGACGGGAGGAGAGGGGAATAAAGGAGAGGAGAGCAGGCAGAAGAGGAGAGGCAGCTGAGGAGAGGCAGAGAGGAGAGGAGCACAGGGAGAGGAGGAGGTTGTTGGCCTGTAATGAGAATATCTACCTTGGCTGCAGAGGGAGAAGACTGGAGGGTCACTAGTGGGCAATTAAAGAGAAATAATGAGAGCTCTCTCTTTCTCTCTCAGTTTTTCTCCCCTTTCTCCCTTTTACTTTTTTCAATATTTTGCCCCTCTCCCTCCCCTCAGTCTCTCCCTCCCCTCAGTCTCTCCCTCCCCTCAGTCTCTCCCTCCCCTCACTTCTCCTAGGTTTCCTCCTTCCTCTCTGTCTCCCCCTCCTCCTCCCCATCCTCTTCCTCCTCCTTCTTTTCCTCCTCCCTGTCACCCCCCTCCTCTTTCTCCTTCTTCTCCTCCTCCTCCTCCCGGTCATCCTCCTCCACCATCGCGTCCTCCTCCTTCTCCTCCTCCCCCTCCTCGTCAACCTCCACCTCCACCCTCTCCTCCTCCCCTCTTCCTCCTCCTCCTCCTTCTCCTCCTCCTCCCCTCCTCCTCCCTGGCATCCTCCTCCCCCTCCTCCTCCCCATCCTCCTCCTCTTCCTCCTCCTTCTCCCCCTCCCCTCCCCTCCTACCCTCCTCCTCCCTGTCATCCTCCTCTCCCTCCTCCTCCCCCTCCTCTTCCTCCTTCTTCTCCTCTTACCCTTCCTCCTTCTCCTCCTCCCCCTCCTCTCTCTCCCAGGTGACCAGAGTGCACGAGACAGCTCTTGGCTCAGAGGATGTAGACCAGGTGAGGGGGTAGCGGTCTTGTAACGAGGCCAGGATCTTACATATCTCCTCGTCCCTAACTATCTTCAGGACTAACACACACACACTCACACATTGACACACACACTGACACACGCACACACACACACACACTGACACACACACTCACACATTGACACACACACTGACACACGCACACACACACACACACACACTGACACACACACTCACACATTGACACACACATTGACACACGCACACACACACACACTGACACACACACTCACACACTGACACACACACTGACACACACACATACACATTGACACACACACTGACACACACACATACACACGCACACAAATATCCTCCCCTCAATGCATCCTCCTTCTTCTTCTTCTTCTCTGTCCTACGTTTGCTGTTCTGTCTGTGTGGGACTCCATGTTTGTGTGGCATGTTGGGTCCTCCTCTCCAGCGTGACTCTGGATCCTTCCTGTCAAGCAGGAGCAGACAGCATGTGCACCAGCAGGAGGGGAGGGAGGAGGGAGGGAGGGAGGGAGGGAGAAGGAGGAGGGAGGGAGGAGGGAGGGATGACTTGGAGAGTCTGTTAGACGGACGGAGAATGTAAAGTACTGCGGTCATGGATGTAATGCTGAATGATTTGACTGTCCCGCTGTTTATTTTGCCTGTGTCTAGCCTGTAATGGAGACAAATGTGTGTGTCTGTGAGTGTGTGTGTGTGTGTGTGTGTGTGTGTCTGTGTGTGCGTGTGTGTGTGTGTATGTCTGTGTGTGTGTGTAACAGAGAGTGTTAAGGGGGGTTGAGGAGAGGAAAGCCTGTATGTGAACCATAGAGAGACACTAGGAGGAAGAGGAGGATGAAGAGGAGGAGAAGGGGAGAAGAGGAGGATGAAGAGAAGAGGAGGATGACGAGAAGAGGAGGAGAGGAGGAGAAGAGGAGGAGAAGGGTAGAAGAGGAGGATGAAGAAGAGGAGGAGTAGAGGAGGATGAAGAAGAGGAGGAGAAGGGGAACAGAGGATGATGAAGAGGAGGAGAAGGGGAGAAGAGGCAGAAGAAGAGGAGGAGAAGAGGAGGATGATGAAGAGGAGGAGAAGGGGAGGATGATGAAGAGGAGGATGAAGAAGAGGAGGAGAAGGGGAGAAGAGGCAGAAGAAAAGGAGGAGAAGGGGTCCTGACTGGCACATCCCTCAGTATTTTCTTCTTCCTCACATGTCATATCCTGTCTGTTTCTCCTCTCTCCCCTCCTCTCTCCTCTCTTCTCACCTCTCTCCTCTCTCCCCTCCTCTCTCCTCTCTTCTCACCTCTCTCCTCTATCCTCTCCTCTCTCTTCTCTCATCTCCTCTTTCTTCTCCCACCCCTCCTTTCCTCTCTCCCCTCCTCTCTCCTCTCTTCTCACCTCTCTCCTCTCTTCTCTCCTCTCTCTTCTCTCCTCTCCTCTTTCTTCTCCCTCCCCTCCTTTCCTCTCTTCTCATCTCCTCTCTCCTTTCCTCTGCCCTCTCCTCTCTCCTCTGCTCTCTGTGTCAGGTAACAGGAGACACAAAGGCCCATCTTACTCAATCAATTACCTAATTGGAGTGAATTCTAAAGCTGTCAGTAATGACAGTTACACCTCTCGCCACACACAGACACACACATACACACCTATACACACACACACACACACTTACGCACAAATGTACACTCGAATACTCACACAGACGCCCACACACACTGGCACGGTAGAATGAGTCATCTAAACCCTGACACACACCCCAGCGAGACTCGCCCCTCTCGCTTCTATTATCTCCACGGCGACGGGATGCTGTTATTCTAACACTCCATTTGTAAAAGGTCAACACTATTGTGCTATCTGAGTAAAGCACAGTTTCCCTAATGCAGACGACACAGGAGAGGCTTGCAAGAGCTGCACACACACAGCTGAACACACTGAACACACTGGTCCTCTGAAACTGCAGCTTGTGGACCTGTGGGCCATTGTGGACCTGTGGGCTGCTATGGCCCTGTTGGCATGTGGGCCTGTGGGCTGTAGTGGGCCTGTGGGCTGTAGTGGGCCTGTGGGCTGTAGTGAACTGCTGTGGGCTGTAGTGAACTGCTGTGGGCTGTAGTGGGCCTGTGGGCTGCAGTGAGCTGCTGTGGGCTGTAGTGGGCCTGTGGGCTGTAGTGAACTGCTGTGGGCTGCAGTGGGCCTGTGGGCTGTAGTGGGCCTGTGGGCTGCAGTGGACCAGTGGGCCTGTGGGCTGCAGTGGGCCTGTGGGCTGCAGTGGACCTGTGGGCTGTAGTGGGCCTGTGGGCTGCAGTGGGCCTGTGACCAGGCCTCTCTGCGGTGAGACAGACATGTTTCAGCTAAACCAAAGATATGTGAGGCCTGCCTGAGGTTTGTTCTCTGTTGCTAGGTAAGCTGTCTCCGTGGTGAGGTTGCTATGACCGGGGGGGGGGGGGAGTAGTAAAGGCTGTTAAACAGTCTTTTCATGTCTCTGCAGTCAATCAATTGCACCCAATCTAGGACTCAATAAAAAGGATGGGACTGGAATAAAAAAAAACAAAAGAAAAACGAAGCTGATCTTTACTAGGATGAAGCATTCCGCGACCTCCGAAACTGACTCGCGTTTCTATGACAACTGTTTTACTTGAAGTTAATTTTATTTTTAACCTGTTTCACGTATCAAAGGGTGGCAAAGTTTGAGTAGAAGATTGGATGGGAAAGCAGAAGAGATGGGAGGAAAGGGGGTGGGGGGGGAGAGGGAGGAGGGGAGG